>BSQZ01000073.1:1830000-1947500 GCA_033239005.1 Lamellibrachia satsuma | reverse complement strand
ATGCATCAACAATGATACAGCAACAATGATACAGCAACAATGATACAGCAACAATGACACAGCAACAATAATGCAGCAACAATGATGCATCAACAATGATGCAGCAACAATGATGCATCAACAATGATGCATCAACAATGATGCAACAACAATGATACATCAACAATGATACAGCAACAATGATGCAGCAACAATGATGCATCAACAATGATGCATCAACAATGATGCATCAACAATGATGCATCAACAATGATACAGCAACAATGATACAGCAACAATGATACAGCAACAATGCATGAATTGCTTCTTTGAGACAGAAGGAGAACTGGAATCACGAAGATGTCACCGTCTTAGCAAGAAAAACAACGCTTGATATTGAAATACCAGAACACGCTGCAGGTACAAGACAAGTTTTAACGAACACGGTTTTTACTGTTTGTGTAGTGACGACCCTGTTCAAATTCACATTTCTGCTAGAAGCACAAAATAATTTGTAGGAAATTCTTCGATTAAAAAATTAGCATATACAATATGGTGAAGCACCCCACCCACCACCACCCCCACCCGCCAGCCACCCCCCCCACCCGCCAGTCACCCCCCACCCGCCAGCCACGGGGGCTACGTATGATCAATGAAACAACAGCAACAAGTTTTTTTTCTGGAACTGCAATTATAATATTTACGTCGCCTGGTGACAGCCTCATCAACAAACTTCTTTGGGAAGCTCCACACTCCAAGTGGTTTATCAAGACTTCAACTATCCTGCAACTATCAACTACATCGCCGCCCGTGGCACACCGTATCTGTCCGTTCTCTTTTAAACGTATTTATACTACTGACGTTTACACAATCAGTAGATAATATGTTCCATACATTTATTGTCCTCTCCGTATGCTTTTTTAAATCCATGTCAATTCTTACTGATAATTCGTGCACTCTACATTCTTTAAAGAGAAACAAAAAACACGGTTTGAGGACTGTGCACCTAAAAGTGTCAATAAAAACTAACTATTTGCAACTACAATCAAGACTATAACGCTAGTGTTTACTCGGAACATCACGCTAGTGTTTACTCAGAACATCATGCTAGTGTTTACTCAGAACATCACGCTAGTGGTTTACTCAGAACATCACGCTAGTGTTTACTTAGAACATCACGCTAGTGGTTTACTCAGAACATCACGCTAGTGGTTTACTCAAAACATCACGCTAGTGGTTTACTCAGAACATCACGCTAGTGTTTACTCAGAACATCACGCTAGTGGTTTACTCAGAACATCACGCTAGTGGTTTACTCAGAACATCACGCTAATGGTTTACTCAGAACATCACGCTAGTGGTTTACTCAGAACATCACGCTAGTGTTTACTCAGAACATCACGCTAGTGTTTACTCAGAACATCACGCTAGTGGTTTACTCAAAACATCACGCTAGTGGTTTACTCAGAACATCACGCTAGTGTTTACTCAGAACATCACGCTAGTGGTTTACTCAGAACATCACGCTAGTGGTTTACTCAGAACATCACGCTAATGGTTTACTCAGAACATCACGCTAGTGGTTTACTCATAACATCACGCTAGTGTTTACTCAGAACATCACGCTAGTGTTTACTCAGAACATCATGCTAGTGTTTACTCAGAACATCACGCTAGTGGTTTACTCAGAACATCACGCTAATGGTTTACTCAGAACATCACGCTAGTGGTTTACTCATAACATCACGCTAGTGTTTACTCAGAACATCACGCTAGTGTTTACTCAGAACATCATGCTAGTGTTTACTCAGAACATCACGTTAATGGTTTACTCAGAACATCACGCTAATGGTTTACTCACAACATCACGCTAGTGGTTTACTCAGAACATCACGCTAGTGTTTACTCAGAACATCACGTTAATGGTTTACTCAGAACATCACGCTACTGGTTTACTCAGAAGTCCACGCTAATGGTTTACTCAGAACATCACGCTAATGGTTTACTCAGAACATCACGCTAGTGTTTACTCAGAACATCACGCTAGTGTTTACTCAGAACATCATGCTAGTGTTTGGAATTTCGGAGATTTTGGGAGATTCTAGTGAAATCCCAGTTTTCCTGACCATGGCTACCAATAAGCGCCAGGCAGTTCTATGAAATCGGCGAAGCTAGACTTCCGATTAGACGCGTTAAGTATTTTCGATGGAAATCGAAGGGCCGGCGGGTATATACCGAAGTAATGCAAACTCTTAATCGAGCGAGTTGCTAAGTCAGAACGCGATAAGTTTAGTAAACAAAGGCCAAAATATGTTCATTAGTTGAGTTTAGACGCAAACACCTAGGACTAGGTGTTAACACCTAGGATTAGGTGTTAACAAATATATTTTCATTTGGTGAGCGAATATTGCCAGACGACGAAACTCGTGATGTAGAGTTATCTAGAAATTTGGCGCGGCCCATGAAATTAAGAAACTGTGTGTTTTCCTAGTAAGCCACAGATATTCTTGATTTAGTTGCAAATGGTTATGTTTTATTCATCCTTATTTGTGTACAAGCTCTAAACCATAACTTTGAGCTTGAAAATATATTTCTATCAATATTTTAATAACCATTCCATATTAAAAACACGTGAATGTAGTCTCATCTTCATCTCATAGGTATCAATTAAGGATTTACCCGTGAGTTTCGCGGATGTTCTTAAAGTTGACGTTCGCACGTGCGTCAGAGACATTCCTTGCGGTGTTGTGCGTTTTGATGAGGGTTTTTTGTATTATGGAATATGACCCGCATTTTCAAATGATATGCGAATAACAACAAATTATCAAAGATCGTCAAAATATCGCCAGATCCAATCAGTATATCCGAGTTTGCACAGCGGGCTCCTATAGAGCTCCTTTAGAGCTCCCATAGAACTCCTTTAGAGCTCATTTAGAGCTGCGCGGCAAACCAGTGGACGTAGGTAATCACACAGGTTCGTACGTTACCTATCAAGGTGGGTGCCACTTAGGGCGTAACCTGTGTAACCTCCTTGTCTCTAATGTTGTCAAACCAGATTCTCTTGGGTGTTTTTCATAACAATGTCTGTTGACAAAGACAGACGACATCGGCTACCCAGAATGAGTATGTCGTTATGAGTAACACCGAGATTCACAGACTTGTATCAGCTTCAAGGAGCGTCTTTGTCAGTCATAATCACGCGTAATCACGCGCGAGTGGCCCCAGTACACACGAGAGTCGGTCCCGGAGAGCAACTAATGAATGCACAGACGCCATGCTTGACAATTGGCGCGACTCTTGACCGACGAAAGTCAATATCTGCTTCATGCCAACGACGGCGAGTTGACGTGCGGGCCGCCATGAGATCGTTGCTGACAAGGCCATCTGAAGTACTTGACGACGAGAGAGCGGTGAGCTTCCGCTCCTGCAAAGCACGTTTCCGTAAGAGATTAAGGCGCGGCATATTTGAACCCTTTGAAATCGACCCGAATAGTTACGCAATCGGCTCTTTTCAACAGGTAGAAAAGCAAACAGAAAATCACGTGCGGTGTACGAACGTGAACGGACTTGCGTAAATATGGATTCATATGTGTGCCTAGCAGAAATGAAAACACGCCGCTTCAGCAGGTTAACATGTGCATTAGATGGGCAAACAAACATACGTGCACGCACGCACGAACGCACGCACGCACGCACCAACACACGTCTTGTTTCGGGAATATATATATATATATATGTATATATAATAAATATATATATATATATATATATATAATTACATATATATATACACATATACATATACACGCATACATATACACATATATGCATGTATAATACAATATATATATATATATATATATATATATATAAAATATATATATATATATATATATATATATATATATATATATATATATATATATATATATATATATATACGGGTCGCAGAGGACTAAAGGCGATAAGCGTGCTTTGTTAAATGGTGAATATTATATATATATATATATATATATATATATATATATATATATATATATATATACACATATATATATATATATATATATATATATATATATATATATATATATATATATATATATATATATATATATATATATATATATATAAATATATATATATATATATATATATATATATATATATGTATATTAACATTATATATATATATATATATATATATATATATATATATATGTATATTAACATTATATATATATATATATATATATATATATATATATATATATATATATATATATATAACATAACAGTCATTACGCGAAATTACTGGAAAAGAGATGCAGTCATTTCGCGTAATGACTGAAACAGTGTTTCCCCTGGTTAATGACAAGTGATGTGGGTAAACTTGCTGTTTTTCATCTACCTTGGCAGATATTTTCATAAATTGCCACCTAGCAGCTATCTATTTCTCACACTCAAATATATTTTTTATATTGTGATGAAATTATGATTTAAAATTATTGTTTGGGTTCACTTTGGATCGTGTAGATCAGCGGGAATTGAAGTTACTCCACATGGTCGAAACCACTTATCATCAAATTAATATTTTTATTACGAGGAACAACATTTAACTTTATTATGATTCTACAACTTGCAATAGTCAACGGTATCATTGGTAATTATGTCCATGCGCTACATTTCTACAATATATGTCAAACAAATTATACAATTAGTTTTGTTTTGTAGCACTTGCACCTGTTTCTAGTACATTTTAAAAGAAGACAGCAGCAGTGACACCTGACAAAACCTTGTCCTCCAGTTGCTGAAGTGTTTAATGCTTGGCGGAGAGATATCTGTTGGTCTTGGCGGAGAGATATCTGTTGGTCTTGGTTGGTGAAATGTTTAATGCTTGGCGGAGAGATATCTGTTGGTCTTGGCGGAGAGATATCTGTTGGTCTTGGTTGGTGAAGTGTTTAATGCTTGGCGGAGAGATATCTGTTGGTCTTGGCGGAGAGATATCTGTTGGTCTTGGTTGGTGAAGTGTTTAATGCTTGGCGGAGAGATATCTGTTGGTCTTGGTTGGTGTATGACTGGGATAGAAGGCGTTGTGGGCATAAGTCAAATTGGTTGCGTGAATATTTATTTATCAGGATCCCAGTCTTCACAGCAGTGGTCTATAAGTTGATGACCCCCAGGATGTTATGTGGATCCCCTTCCTCTATCCACCATGGAGATGGGAACTGGGTATTGCAGGGGCTCCGAACAGGAGATATATATCCAACAGCTGGATAGTCACTTCTGTTGCTCGCTTCGCGGTTAGAGGTCGTATGATACAGAACTTTGTGAGATGGCACTGATAAACAGCAATCCACTTGAAATGTTACTGGGGGGATGATTGCATATCAAGAAGGATGACGTCATAGGTGTCCTCAATGCACACATAATATATTGGCTCTTATTCTGTTTCTCGTTTCTTTATTAACTTCTCGATATCACCGCATTGAAGAATTTGATACCTGCGAAACATAATAAAAAATTTTAATTATCCAATTTTAATTATAAACTACCTAAACCAAAATGGTGAGAAGAATATATATATATATATATATATATATATATATATATATATATATATATATATATATATATATATATATATATATATATATATATATATATATATATATGTATATCAATGTGTCTTTATAGTAAACTTAGCAATTGGTTTAACTTCCCTTTTATATGAATTTGTTTGCACAGCTTAATGTGACAAATCATGAAAGGATTTTGACTTTTGTCATGGACTTCATGTGTTATGAAACCACAATGTGTTATGAAACCACAATGTGTTATGCCACCAAAATTGCGTATGTCTGATATTAAGCTTCTTGAAAAATGTGGCAGAAATTCCCGAGGTGAGAGTTTTACACCTGTCTGGACTGGGGCTGTTGAGTAATTTCTATTACATAATTCTGGTATGATGTAATTACTGCATAATTACATGTTAGCTATGGCGCGTTTAGAAGAGAATTCAACTATATTTCCACCCATACCGCATTTATTATAGGTTGGAGTATTTACATTGATTAAGTGGACTACTGTCTGTCCCTCAAATTGTGAAATGTCTGGTAAATTTCTCACACTTAAAATCAAGAAACAGAGTTCAGCATAAGAAACTGCAAATAAAAATTGGTTCTTGCTGAGTATGTAGTATCCACGGCGTGTCTTCGAAGATTCACAAGTTGCCATAAGTTTGAATTATTCTAAAGTACTGAAATATTCCACTTTGGGAATTAGATGTTTTTGACATATTTTAAACCTTTTGTAGAGTTCTTCCTTAAATTGTTCTTTGTAATTATCCTGTGCCATTGTGAAAGCTATGCCAAGAGGCAAGTGATTAACACCTACTGATTGTGTTCTTTATATATATATATATATATATATATATATATATATATATATATATATATATATATATATATATATATATACATATATATATATATATATATATATATATATACATATATATATATATATATATATATATACATATATATATATGTATATATATATATATATATATATATATATATATATATATATATATATATATATATATATATATATATATATATATATATATATATATATATATATATATATATATATATATATATATATATATTATATATATATATATATATATATATATATATATATATATATATATATATATATATATATATATATATATATATATATATATATATATATATATATATATATATATGGCAATATATTATTAGGCACCATTTAACAATGCACGCTCATCGCCTTTAGTCCTCTGCGCCACGTGCGCGGTGCGTGTGTTGATAAGGCAATTCCGGCAGTTAGACTGCCTTATGTCGTCGCCGGAGAATTCTTACTGAAAGGTACATACGGAGACTGTAGAGGTGCCTGCTCACGCTCTCCACGGAGACTGTAGATGTGCCTGCTCACGCTCTCCACTTAACTAGGATAGCACAATATATGCTTCCTCTTCTGTCAGACTGCTATAAACATGCGTCTCATTCTAAACGAACTTGTCCAGTATACCGAGACTTAGTCGATCCGACCGAGACGGTGTTGACAGAAAACGCATGTGTGCGTGACAACGTGTGCCTACGTGACAACGTGTGTCTACGTGACAACGTGTGCCTACGTGACAACGTGTGCCTACGTGACTGCGCTTATTGACATTCGCTCAATATGCGGACTCGACACCATCGAATAAACATTGGAAGCCGCCGCCGCCGCCGCCGCCGCCGCCGCCGCCGCCGCCGCCGCCGCCGCCGCCGCCGCCAGCAAAACTATGCAGGACAGTCCTGGTAAAGTCCTGGTAAAGTCCTGGTATACTGCTAAATTTCTTTAGATGTCAGTTTCAGAAATGACTCTGTGAGCCACTCTTGCTGCAACCAGTTGGGTCTAATCCAGACTACGATGTTTGTGTGTTGATTATAAGCTGTGACATTCGATATCTGTACACACCAGATATATACGGTTAACGCGTAAGCACGAACCAACTTCCTAAGTTCTGGTATGAAGACGTCAAAGTGGACACGAGTCTCGTGTTCCGCGCCTTTGTCGACTAATCCGTCAACACCTTCTAGGGGTGACATGTGTCATGCTGGATGACAAAATGATAACTCACGGTGACAACGCAAATCTACACCTGAATAAGATTGGCGGGTAGTGTAGTGTAGTACCACAGCCGATTGACAGGCCTGGGTTCTGGGTTCAACACCCGGATCATGGAAGGTATTTTGGTGTAATACCTACATTGGCGACTGTGTATACCTCGTGCCGCGGATGACCACGTTAATGTCGGTCCTGTCTCATTAATTGGGAAGTAGAAGGACCATTGAGGACGACATGCACCCTGGCAGTGACCACCCTCAGTGACATGTACCCTGGCAGTGACCACCCTCAGTGACATGTACCCTGGCAGTGACCACCCTCAGTGACATGTACCCTGGCAGTGACCACCCTCAGTGACATGTACCCTGGCAGTGACCACCCTCAGTGACATGCACCCTGGCAGTGACCACCCTCAGTGACATGCACCCTGGCAGTGACCACCCTCAGTGACATGTACCCTGGCAGTGACCACCCTCAGTGACATGTACCCTGGCAGTGACCACCCTCAGTGACATGCACCCTGGCAGTGACCACCCTCAGTGACATGCACCCTGGCAGTGACCACCCTCAGTGACATGTACCCTGGCAGTGACCACCCTCAGTTACATGCACCCTGGCAGTGACCACCCTCGGTGACATGCACCCTGCCAGTGACCACCCTCAGTGACATGCACCCTGGCAGTGACCACCCTCAGTGACATGCACCCTGGCAGTGACCACCCTCAGTGACATGTACCCTGGCAGTGACCACCCTCAGTGACATGCACCCTGGCAGTGACAACCCTCAGTGACATGCACCCTGGCAGTGACCACCCTCAGTGACATGCACCCTGGCAGTGACCACCCTCAGTGACATGTACCCTAGCAGTGACAACCCTCAGTGACATGCACCCTGGCAGTGACCACCCTCAGTGACATGTACCCTGCTAGCGACCACCCTCAATGCCAGCATACAAAGGTCGGCTTGGCGATAATGTTCTGAAAAAGGCTGACTATATGAAGGTGGCTTGATAATATCACCCGATTCTGGTAGCAGTAATATATAATGACTAGTCAGTTAATGGAATGTATTGAGTGTTGGATGGGAAGACGAACATTTATAAGAAGAAAATCCTGCTGCAGTTAATAGTAAATTATAATAATGTTTGGAGTGACATCGCAACTCAAGAGTGCGCCGAATGACCATAGTTCAGTCTATCTGGGTTATTTTTCTAATTCCGGAAGCAGCAAAGTTCCTCCGTGAGAAAAAGAAATACACCTCATAATCAACTGTTCCGTCAGGCGGCGCATTAAGATCGTGTGCTGCTAATCGTCCGTCAGATGGCGCAAACTCCGCTGAGAAGTGTCAACGTTTCGCGTGTCAGGTTTGCCCTCTAATGAAACAGTTCACTTCTTCTAACACTGGGGTTCTTAATCAGTGGTCCAGGGTTTCAGGGGCAAACTGGGCAAACTGTTTATGGTAATTTTTTTTGGGGGGTCCATAGCTTTCTTTAGATTCTCAAAGGGGTCCGTGACCCAAAAAAAGTTTAAGAAACACTGTTAAAACAAGCAGTACACGCTGCATGCGCTACGTATTTAATGCGCTACGTATTTAATGCGCATTTACATATTAATTCATACCTCGAAAACGAGCTTGATGACACCGAGTCAGCATATATTTTTTGTATCAATTAGATATAACACTTCTTCCGTCGTTACAATTCATGCCACTATTTTGTCCACAACATGTTACCCGTGATATAGATATAGCACTTCATCTGGACACGAGGCGAGCAACAAACCTTTAAGCCGCCGCACCAGAAGGCTCGTGGGAAATACATTGACAAAAGTCGGCAATTAAATGCCATTCTATTTTAAGATCAACCCACTGTTTTCGCTATGAACAAACTAAGGGGATTTGAAGCCCTACGAACAATCCTCCGTTAGTCGAATAATTCACGAGACAACTTCTGATCGTGTCTGCGGCTTACGCTGCTGCAACATTGTTAATGACGAAGACTCAACGACAGTCGTCGGCAGAACATCTCATCTTCGTCAATGGTCCACAGTGTGACCGACAAAGGAGGTATGTCTACAGCAGCCTCGGGCGACCCGAGGGGGTGCGACGTCCGGCGTCAAGGTCTTCCGCAAACAATATTCCGGACAAACGTCAGATACGGCCAAAAACACGTTATTTCCGCGGCATTGTCGTGATTGCAGGAAGCCGTTGATTGCACATCGGAGTGGCGATGTCATTGAACACAACTGCAAGTCACTGCGTCAACCTGCACCATTCTACTCTTGTCACCTCGAACGTTCTGTTCGCAGTCAACAGAGGCGCACTACACAGTGGCAGAACAGCGAGTGCGACAATAATCGTGTGTCGTCAACAAGAAAGGGAACCCATAGTCCATTATGGAAGGTCGATAGTGCAATGCCAACAAACGTCACACGTGCATCCACGTAGACAGTGTCGTGTCGATATTGTCCTCGTCTCACAAAGCTCTTATCGCGGTCTAGTTGCCGTAGTCGGCGAGGCCTGTCTACCTCGCTCTGTACGTACTAAGTACACGGAGTCACAGGTAGAATACTTGATGGAGAATACCTTAGAGCAATACTTACTCTGTACGTACACGGAGTCACAGGTAGAATACTTGATGGGGAATACCTTAGAGCAATACTTACTCTCTACGTACACGGAGTCACAGGTAGAATACTTGATGGGGAATACCTTAGAGCAATACTTACTCTGTACGTACACGGAGTCACAGGTAGAATACTTGATGGGGAATGCCTTAGAGCAATACTTGCTCTATACGTACACAGAGTCACAGGTAGAATACTTGATGGGGAATACCTTAGAGCAATACTTGCAAAAGTATTGTTGTCTAATGATATGGCTTTTCAATAATTAAAGTAATTTATGCTTCCAACTAAGAATCCATGCAAGTATTTGCAATATTTTTTAAATATTACAATGCAGTATTACATTTTCCTAAAACGTATTGCAAATACTTGTAAAATACTTTGCAGTACTTCTCCGTTATATAATTACAACATTGCAATATTTAGTAACAAGGGGACAACGTGTTTTATATAAGTAAGTTAAAGGTAAAGGAACGTTCTTACATAACACGGCGAAACGCTTCGCACACCACCCCCTGACAGACCTGTTTACACTTCACCCCCTGACAGACCTGTTTACACTTCACCCCCTGGCAGACCTGTTTACACTTCACCTCCTGGCAGACCTGTTTACACTTCACCCCCTGGCAGACCTGTTTACACTTCACCTCCTGGCGGACCTGTTTACACTTCACCCCTGGCAGACCTGTTTACACTTCACCCCCCCTGGCAGACCTGTTTACACTTCACCTCCTGGCGGACCTGTTTACACTTCACCCCCTTGCAGACCTGTTTACACTTCACCCCCTGACAGACCTGTTTACACTTCACCCCCTGGCAGACCTGTTTACACTTCACCCCTGGCAGACCTGTTTACACTTCACCCCCTGGCAGACCTGTTTACACTTCACCCCTGGCAGACCTGTTTACACTTCACCCCCTGGCAGACCTGTTTACACTTCACCTCCTGGCGGACCTGTTTACACTTCATCCCTGGCAGACCTGTTTACACTTCACCCCCTGGCAGACCTGTTTACACTTCACCTCCTGGCGGACCTGTTTACACTTCACCCCCTGGCAGACCTGTTTACACTTCACCCCCTGACAGACCTGTTTACACTTCACCCCCTGGCATACCTGTTTACACTTCACCCCCTGGCAGACCTGTTTACACTTCACCCCCTGGCAGACCTGTTCATTCCAACGCCAAATGGACTTTTCTGGGTCACATTCAGCCACGCTGCAATTACTGCGCAATATTACTAGTTCAATGTCTATGGCCAGGTACTCATTTATACTGCTTATTGAAGTGAAGCAACTTAGATTAAATGAAATAATTATAGCATTTAAAAAAATATTTATTGTGCGCGTGCATGCGAGTGTGCGTGCGTGCGTGTGTGAGTTTTAAAGGACAACTAGCACGTTGTTTAGTTAATTATTCCCTTCTGTGAACGAAACTGGAAATTGAAACATTGTGTTCGGTGCATCGAAACAATATGGTCGTCATCGACGTTATATATAGACAACTATCGTCGACGTTATATATAGACAACAATCGTCGACGTTATATATATAGACAACAATCGTCGACGTTATATACAGACAACAATCGTCGACGTTATATATAGACAACTATCGTCGACGTTATATATAGACAACTATCGTCGACGTTATATATAGACAACAATCGTCGACGTTATATATAGACAACAACCGTCGACGTTATATGCAGACAACAATCGTCGACGTTATATATATAGACAACTATCGTCGACGTTATATATAGACAACTATCGTCGACGTTATATACAGACAACTATCGTCGACGTTATATATAGACAACAATCGTCGACGTTATATATAGACAACAACCGTCGACGTTATATACAGACAACAATCGTCGACGTTATATATAGACAACTATCGTCGACGTTATATATAGACAACAATCGTCGACGTTATATATAGACAACAATCGTCGACGTTATATACAGACAACAATCGTCGACGTTATATATAGACAACTATCGTCGACGTTATATATAGACAACTATCGTCGACGTTATATGCAGACAACAATCGTCGACGTTATATATATAGACAACTATCGTCGACGTTATATATAGACAACTATCGTCGACGTTATATACAGACAACTATCGTCGACGTTATATATAGACAACAATCGTCGACGTTATATACAGACAACAATCGTCGACGTTATATATAGACAACTATCGTCGATGTTATATATATAGACAACTATCGTCGCTGGAAGCACAACGAATCAGGAACAGCACTGATTACCGACACACATCACTAACTTATCGCTATAATGCGAAACGGTCACACACGAGTGTTTAACAACTTCATCCGGGTCAATCAGTCTGCTACGTCTAACGTTGCGAGTGTCAGACTGTCGACATCGCCTCAGTTGGTCGTGTCAGTGTAGAGAATGGATGCAGTCCACACGTGTCGCTCTATGGACATGAAACCGATAATAGGTTGATGCAGAGCGCTTAATTGTTACAAACATAATAACACGTTCAAATAAGTTTACTATGGATATATCTGTGTGGCGTTGATGTAATCATACCACTACTACTGTAAAATTACGTCTCCCTGAATGGTATTCATTACTTCCTATGTGTACAGACCATATCAATGTTGTATGTTCCTAACCAAATGTTTTTGCAGTGTGTACTTAATGAGGCGACTTCTTGGGTCACCGGTCGGGATCACGATAGATTAGGACGTAAATAACACACTTCGGATACGGGCGGCCCACAAGTAGCTAAAACTGGTGCACTATCGATAAGCCAATGGTTTCTTGTTGTGGTATACTTGCAATGGAAAGTCTCGTAATCACGCGGCGAGCTCGCGCTAATATCAATTAAACACTTCCATCCAATAAGTTTGACAAAACTGTTTTAATAATCCCAAACCAGGAAACGCCCCATATATGGTTTTAATGATATGTGCACTATTGCGATTCGCGCATGCACGTACACACGTACACACGTACACACGAGGTATCCCAGTTTCGCCTACTCCGATTTTGCCTGCTCAAATTATTCCCATTTCGCCTACTCTGCATTTGGATGGCTCTCCCATTTCACCTAGTCCCAGTTACTCACCCTCTCCATTCCCACATCACTTTGTCTTGTCAGAATCAACCATAAAACCACATTAGGCGAAATAGGAGTAGGCGAAGTGAACGTGAATCGTACACACAAACGTACACAAAAACATATACGCTCTCTATCTATATCTCGCCAATCATCCATCTATCTCTTCTCTTCCCTCTTCCTTTTCACATCACTTCCCCCCTTCTCTCTCCTCTCTTTCTTTCTTTTGTCTTTCTCCTCCCTCTCTTTCCTCTCCCTCCATCTCCCCTCTCTCTCTCCTCTCTCCCGTCTCTCCCCTCTCTCCCCCCTTTCTCCCTTCTCTCCCCTTTCCTCTCTCTCTCTCCCCTCTCCTCTCTCTCTCTCCCGTCTCTCCCCTCTCTCCCCCTCTCCTCTCTCCCCCTTTCTCCCATCTCTCCCCTCTCCCCTCTCTCTCCCCTCTCCTCGCTCTCTCTCTCACCCCTCCCTATCCTCTCTCTCCTTCCCCTTTCTCCTTCAGTTCATGTCACGCGACTACCAATGTTCTCAAACACTGTATGCGTATTTCATGTCTAGATGCTCAACTAATATGACACGTAGTAGTAGAACAATTGTATGGAATCAAGACATAATTACAGATATTAACGATGCATAAACAAGCTACACTTGGGGCATTCAAAGACGCAACCTTCTCTCCAAACACTGGACTTCGGGGCACTGTGACCGGGAAAGAGGCACTGGCCGGCCACCACACGTAGACAGAGCGTGCTGACCAGCGTGCTGACCAGCGTGCTGACCAGCGTGTTGACCTGAACCGTTCTCGTCGCACAGAGGACATCTCGTTGACAGCGGGCGTGTTCACGGCATCACTACATAGAGGACATCTCGTTGACAGCGGGCGTGTTCACGGCATCACTACATAGAGGACATCTCGTTGACAGCGGGCGTGTTCACGGCATCACTACATAGAGGACATCTCGTTGACAGCGGGCGTGTTCACGGCATCACTACATAGAGGACATCTCGTTGACAGCGGGCGTGTTCACGGCATCACTACATAGAGGACATCTCGTTGACAGCGGGCGTGTTCACGGCATCACTACATAGAGGACATCTCGTTGACAACGGGCGTGTTCACGGCATCACTACATAGAAGCCAGTCGTATTTGCTCGACGTCAGTCGACGAAACCCTAGTTGGGAGACTTCCCGTCATTCTGTCAACCTCTCAGACGGTGCCTCTAGCAGGGCGTCCTGGGCGACGTGACCGCCGACAATAGAGCTGGTTGTTATCGTCAATGGCTGCTGTATTTCCTGCGCGGTCTCCGGGCTAGCAACTGTGTTTACATAATAATTCGATACGTGTAACGCAGAGCTGCAACTTCGGATACAATTACAATATCCGACTGTTCTGCAAAATGTAAACCGTTAGTGTGGTGACTCAGGACGGTAAATATTAAAACAAATATTTCTTGTGTTATTGTAAAGTGGGGAACGCCTTCCAGATTTAAAACTTGAGACGGACTCATGCCCGCTAGCGTCCAATTCACTATATGAACTATATAGATTGAAAGCAGTTCCCATGCGTATAACTCCAGTTTTAGATCGTTCAGCAATACACCATAAACACACACACCAACTCATAACGAAGTGTCATTAACCGGTGTAACGCTATATTGAGTTCACACAGACAAGATAAGCAATGTTCCATATGAAAACACAGGTGTTATTACGACGCCGAGTGCGAACCAACAGAGTTGACCTAGCTAAATGCAATAACTAAAATATAAACCCAGACATTAGTTTGCCTTGCGTTGAGACGTCATAAATCCGACACTCACAAAATTGGCGGAAAAGGCCGGTTTACATGGGCGGTAACTTGGCCAGCTGATCGGCAGACAAGTTGTCGCGGCGCAAGAATCATTCGTGCGAACCCCCTCGTGAGACCAATTAGCAAGGCCAGTTTGTGGCTGCGATTGTTTCCATGAAATTGGAGTTGGATCCAATTTGGCGGCGATTTGAAGCAGTAACCAATCAGCGACCGCCAGGTGGTGCGCACGTCGGTCAGCGACCGCCAGGTGGTGCGCACGTCGGTCTGCGACCGCCAGGCGGTGCGCACGTCGGTCAGCGACCGCCAGGTGGTGCGCACGTCGGTCAGCGACCGCCAGGTGGTGCGCACGTCGGGTCCTTTCAGTACAGCGCTAACCGGGAGTGGCGCAAGTCGTCAATATTTATAGGCCGCAGTTTAACGAAAGGAAATTCCTTGAGCACCAGAACAACAGCTGGAATACGACTGTGATAACAAACTCCCAAATGACAAAACAATAGAAGACGGCTGAAAGTAGGCCAGGTTCGTCATATATAAGACGACTTTACCTCGCTTATTTCCTTTGAACAGTGAACTATGCGGGCGAAAGTGCTCGCGTTATTATCGCTTTATGTACACTTGTTTCTTAGTAACTGTGGTGGCCGTGTAGACGAAAGGGTTTGCCATTTACTACGACCAGACGCGACCTGTTCGTTCATTACAAACGTGCGTCATTATCAAAATACAGTTCCTTAACAGCGAAGCAGTATTCCAGTTTCAAACACAGCCTCACAATGTGAATGATTGTGTTTAATGGTGTAGCGGTTTCAGTAATATGTTCGTTTGATTAATTAATACACGTTTACGAATGTCACTTCACGCGGCCTCATTCGTGGCTTCGACGGAATAACTCTAGGCTCTGATGAGGCGAGAGAGAACGTGAACGAAATCAGGCGCTGCGGCGGGGGGTCTTCATGTTGAGCACAGCGCCGCTGGTGGTAGACGGAAGTACTATATAATATATATATATATATATATATATATATATATATATATATATATATATATATATATATATATATATATATATATATATATATATATATATATATATATATATATATATAAAAGGTACAAAGTCTTATCGTTTTTTATCGTAAAACAATATTATATAGCTTAGTATAAGTATAACTATCATGTTGTATAGCATAAACTATAACTATCATGTTATATACCATAAAATATAACTACCATATTATATAGCATAAAGTATAACTATCATATTATGTAGCATAGAGTATAACTATCATGTTCTGTAGCACATATTATAACTATCATGTTTTGTAGCATAGAGTATAACTATCTTGTTATGTAGCATATAATATAACTATCATGTTATATAGCATAACGTGTAACCTTTCTAAGCGTTTTAATCAACCACAATTGTTTAATATAAATTAACCTTATCTGTTTTGATTTGAATGTTTCTCCCCAAACAGCATAATTACTTTGCTGAATGCCAGGGTCGATATTCATAAACAGATTACGGAAAAATATATATTAAATAAAACCGTGGTTCATTAACACACCCACAGCGTGTGTTATATTAAACAAAACCGTGGTTTATTAACACACCCACAGCGCATGCTATATTAAATAAAACCGTGGTTCATTAACACACCCACAGCGCGTGTTATATTAAACAAAACCGTGGTTCGTTAACGCACCAACTGCACCTGTTATATTAAACAAAACCGTGGTTCATTAACGCACCCACTGCGCCTGTTATATTAAACAAAACCGTGGTTCATTAATACACCACTGCCCTTGTTATATTAAACAACACCGTGGTTCATTAATACACCCACTGCCCTTATTATATTAAACAAAACCGTGGTTCATTAACACACCCACTGCGCCTGTTATATTAAACAAAACCGTGGTTCATTAACGCACCCACTGCGCCTGTTATATTTAAACACCACCGTGGTTCATTAACACACCCACTGCGCCTGTTATATTAAACAACACCGTGGTTCATTAACACACCCACTGCGCCTGTTATATTAAACAACACCGTGGTTCATTAACACACCACTGCGCCTGTTATATTAAACAACACCGTGGTTCATTAACACACCACTGCGCGTGTTACTTAAATATTCACACACTACATATTTTAACATCCGTGAACCTCTTCCGCGATGGACTAAATCAGTCGAGGAGGCTTTTGAAACATATCAAACTGTGCACACTGCTGAGCGTCGTCGTTCTCAAGTCAAATCCAAATTTATTTTTCAGTGTTCTGTTAATCATGATTTAACAAGATTTAACAAGATTTAACAAGATTTAACAAGATTTAACAAGATTTAACAAGATTGCCATCCCAAACAACAAGTTCCAGATGGCAAGTGGACAAGGAAGCCATTGTGCAAGACATGATGTCATCTCAATTGTGTCATTGGTGTTACAGACAAACTTGAGAATGTATGTATCCAGACAATAAGTAGAAACATGTATGCACTGATCCACTCTATAGGCCGTGTCCTATTTTATGTACAAAAAACAACTCAGCTAAAATTCATTTTCACGGCCTAATCTCGATTGTTACTCTCCATCGGATGCTACAAAGCACATGGTAACCAGTATCAATTGTTACTCTCCATCGGATGCTACAAAACACATGGTAACCAGTATCAGTTGTTACTCTCCATCGGATGCTACAAAACGCATGGTAACCAGTATCAAGTGTTACTCTCCATCGGATGCTACAAAACACATGGTAACCAATATCAAGTGTTACTCTCCATCGGATGCTACAAAGCGCATGGTAACCAGTATCAGTTGTTACTCTCCACCTGATGCTACAATGCACATGGTAACCAGTATCAAGTGTTACTCTCCATCGGATGCTACAAAACGCATGGTAACCAGTATCAGTTGTTACTCTCCATCGGATGCTACAAAACGCATGGTAACCAGTATCAAGTGTTACTCTCCATAGGATGCTACAAAACACATGGTAACCAGTATCAAGTGTTACTCTCCATCGGATGCTACAAAACACATGGTAACCAGTATCAAGTGTTACTCTCCATCGGATGCTACAAAACACATGGTAACCAGTATCAGTTGTTACTCTCCATCGGATGCTACAAAGCACATGGTAACCAGTATCAGTTGTTACTCTCCACCGGATGCTACAAAACACATGGTAACCAGTATCAAGTGTTACTCTCCACCGGATGCTACAAAGCGCATTGTAATCAGTATCAGTTGTTACTCTCCATCGGATGCTACAAAACGCATGGTAACCAGTATCAAGTGTTACTCTCCGCCGGATGCTACAAAACACATGGTAACCAGTATCAAGTGTTACTCTCCACCGGATGCTACAAAACACATGGTAACCAGTATCAAGTGTTACTCTCCATCGGATGCTACAAAACACATGGTAACCAGTATCAAGTGTTACTCTCCATCGGATGCTACAAAGCACATGGTAACCAGTATCAGTTGTTACTCTCCACCGGATGCTACAAAACACATGGTAACCAGTATCAAGTGTTACTCTCCACCGGATGCTACAAAGCGCATTGTAATCAGTATCAGTTGTTACTCTCCATCGGATGCTACAAAACACATGGTAACCAGTATCAAGTGTTACTCTCCGCCGGATGCTACAAAACACATGGTAACCAGTATCAAGTGTTACTCTCCACCGGATGCTACAAAACACATGGTAACCAGTATCAAGTGTTACTCTCCATCGGATGCTACAAAACACATGGTAACCAGTATCAAGTGTTACTCTCCACCGGATGCTACAAAACACATGGTAACCAGTATCAAGTGTTACTCTCCATCGGATGCTACAAAACACATGGTAACCAGTATCAAGTGTTACTCTCCACCGGATGCTACAAAACACATGTTAACCAGTATCAATATCGTGCAACTTATTTGTGATGTATGTTGTTTACGCCTGATTGATGCGCATCACTTGTCTTGTCTTACTTTGTCTCAATCACGCGACATTCTAAGCTAAAGACGACGAACTTCCGTGATTCAAAGCCGGCATACTTCACTTCAATACACAGGTAGCGGGAGACGAAAGAATACAGCGATGTACGTATAACTACGTCAATTGCAATTATGCACACTTATTCAACGAAGGTTCTGAAGAGAAATGTATCGTTAGTGGGCTCCACAGTTGCGAAAGGAGATTTTCGCCCTAGATTGACCAGTGAACCGTTTGCATCTGATTGTATCATTCCGGGCCTTTTCACTTTCCCATCGACAGCTGACGTCTTTGTTTGCCGGAGTTAACCGCAGTCACTCAACTTCGCGAACTTTCGTTTGGGATTTCACAAAATCTCCATCCGGGTATTCATCATGTGTCAATCACGTGTGGTTACTGAGGCACCCTGTGCAGTTCTCATGTTTTAATGATGTAAACCCGAAATTGTAACCCGCTCCTTATGCAACCATCGGAATGATATATTTGCAGTATTACAATGGCGTATTTAGTGGGAGCGCTGGACCATGACCCTTCGCTTTGGCTTTAGCATATCAGTTGTTTTCGTGAATAACCTGTTGCGCCTCTACGTGGAAGCAAATCAACGGGTGACTAAGCGTGGCCTCATTTTGGCTTCTCCTTTCCGAGATCCTAAATACCGAACTGGGCCAGTCTGATTAGAAGCAGAAATGAAACACTTGAAAGAAAACTGGTTCGAGTTGTACAAAGTCAGTGAAAATACAAGTAATTGACGTTAATCGTTTTTAGTGCTGTCGGTCCGAAGGACCAGTATTTCATAGCGAGGTTTTTAGTGCTGTCGGTCCGAAGGACCAGTATTTCATAGCGAGGTTTTTAGTGCTGTCGGTCCGAAGGACCAGTATTTCATAGCGAGGTTTTTAGTGCTGTCGGTCCGAAGGACCAGTATTTCATAGCGAGGTTTTTAGTGCTGTCGGTCTGAAGGACCAGTATTTCATAGCGAGGTTTTTAGTGCTGTCGGTCCGAAGGACCAGTATTTCATAGCGAGGTTTTTAGTGCTGTCGGTCCGAAGGACCAGTATTTCATAGCGAGGTTTTTAGTGCTGTCGGTCCGAAGGACCAGTATTTCATAGCGAGGTTTTTAGTCCTGTCGGTCCGAAGGACCAGTATTTCATAGCGAGGTTTTTTTTTGCTACCAAGAAAATGCCAATGCCAGAAAATGTCATACTTCTTTTCTATGCCATAAACAGCTTAATTTAATTTGCCCCAAGTAGGTCTTAATCAGTCAATCGGGTAATTTGAATATGAATTGTTTCATAATAATGTTGAGGAACACAAACTAAATGGACTATCGCACAGTAGTTCAGGAAGCGCGATCAGGGTTTTGTTGGGGATACGGCCTATGCGTAAAGGCTACGGCTGCCATGCGTAAAAAGGACAGCAACGTACAGCGCCTAAGATGCACGCACGCACGCACGCACGCACGCACGCACGCACGCACGCACGCACGCACGGAGATACACTAGCCGCGACTCCGTGTGGTCAACGAATCTTGGATCATTACGTGCCTGACCTTTGACATATCTTGGCCAGCACGTGTATTACCCATGGCATTATCCAACACACTAGTAGAAATTATAAACACTATTACGTGATGGATTTATCTTCAAAATGATGTGTTGCTGTGCAGAAGCATTATAAACAATCTGCTCTGCTCTTGGATTAAAATGTTTTCTGGGAGACTCTTTTTCTGTTTGGTGGTTTTGTTAGCGGGTTTATCTGATAACGAGCGACCTCTTTAATACCCGGAAGGTCGTTACCTCACAGTCCAATGTCCATGTCCAATTAAGGTTGCTGTTGCCTAAAATAGATAAGAAAGAAATCATGCTCGTGCCTTGCAATGCCACAGTATTAATGCCTACTTTGCATATTCCACTACACGCAGCATTGTCAGTGTACCGTTCTATAGTGATTTTGGGTCGTTTCTCGTCTGAGGACAACCGTTGTATGTGATCATGTACTGATGCCCATCATTTGCAGGCAAGACATCTGTTCCAAGCTTAGACAAAAATTACCAATATCCCGGGTGAATATTCTTAGTTACTTAATTATCATCTTCGCACCCTAATTGATGCACAAGGCCACTTATAGTAACTTCACCTTAGTTGATGCACAAGGCCACTTATAGTAACTTCACCCTAGTTGATGCACAAGGCCACTTATAGTAACTTCACCTTAGTTGATGCACAAGGCTACTTATAGTAACTTCACCTTAGTTGATGCACAAGGCCACTTATAGTAACTTCACCCTAATTGATGCACAAGGCCACTTATAGTAACTTCACCATAGTTGATGCACAAGGCCACTTATAGTAACTTCACCCTAATTGATGCACAAGGCCACTTATAGTAACTTCACCTTAGTTGATGCACAAGGCTACTTATAGTAACTTCACCTTAGTTGATGCACAAGGCCACAGGAAATGCTCTACTCAACATTTCAAGCACACTGCTGTTTTATTAATACGTATGTTATGATATTAAAAAAAGAGATGAAAACATGCGACCTAACATGGGACACCATCAACAGACTGGCATTGACCCTCAATGCAGACCGCCAGCATGGCATTGACCCTCAATGCAGACTGCCAGCATGGCATTGATCCTCAATGCAGACCGCCAGCATGGCATTGGCCCTCTGCACTGGCAAACAATTGCTGAAGACCAATCTATCTAGCGAACCAGTCCTACTGGCGGTTCTGTTATCGACATCGAAGCGTACCGGGCTAACCAGGACGGAAGATCGAGCGAGCGAGGCGTCATGCTGGCAATTTACCAGCGACTAAGCATTGTTGCGTAGCCTATTGTATCGCGGCTCTCGCTACACGCCGCAGCCTGGCCGCCGACTCCTCACAACGAGTGGAACACGCTCACTTTGCCGACGGTCACACTTACGTGACATCGCCCTGCGTATCATTAAGTGTGGCTGCCGGGGGCGGCGATTGAAGAGCCAGAACCCACAGGTGATCAAACAGTGTTGCAATCGAGGCTCATGGAACATTGCTGTGTTGACGCGCTCATTGCTTCGGCTTAATGTACGCAGTGCCGGTTTATGTAAGATCACACGAAAAAACCAAACCCAGCATCACCAAAAACTACATTTACAATGGAAACTATATTAAAATATGACCACTCCCTCCGTCGGGCCTAGGGCCTCGGGCCTCGGGCCTCGGGCCTCGGGCCTCGGGCCTCGGGCCCCCACTGGAGCATAAAATACCAACAAATCTACTCCAGCCAGCGCGGTCTAGAACGAGCCAGTTGAGTTAATTCATTCCAAGGCGTCCCAACCAGTTTCATTTCTTCTTCCACCGTTCTTCTTCATGTGCCTAGTGGTCTGCCTCGTCTCCCTTTCTCCAGACAGTGTCCATTTCAAAGCCGCATGTGCAAGACTATTCCTATCCACGCGGAGAACATGGCCAACTTCTCTGTTTCACCTGATCGACGATATTGTTGTCGTTGCAGATACGTCCTTGTTGGTCATTCGCTGCTCACGCGTATTCTGAGTATTAGTCTGAGGCACCTTCTCTCAAAACCTCTTAAAATATGATAATTTAAATTTAAATTAGTCGCCGAACGATCGTCACTGTAAAAGTGCAAACACGTTGCGTGTGCACACACAGCATGCTATTGCGCGCGCAGGCCTTTAATGTGTTTGTACATACATGCTTCTGTACATGTCAGCGCTCGTGCAAGGCGTTACTATGACAACATGCAGATGAGCGCGTGCCGCGTGAACGGAACAACCCGACCGGTGCGAGCGCCGCCAACCGACCGCGTGGAATCAATAACACACTTTACGACAATCGGTTACAATGATAACCTTAATCTACACGATTTGAACCACTGAAGTTATGTCCCTCGCCAGCCATTACGCACGCGACAGTTCCTGCTCGGCCGCTTGTCAGTGATTGTATCGCGCTATAAAATGATGTGCACGCAACGAGAAGTATAGTCAAGTGGTCATTAGCTCCCTGGCCATTGTCACGCGTCGTTACGTCGACGAGTTAGCGTCACGACGCCAGTCGCGCATATCATTCCAACAACAGTGCCGTTCCCAATCCCGGGTAAAAAATATGAGGAAGTTTGATAAAGTGCTAAACACCATTTCCCTAAAAAAAAAAACAGATTGTTACGGAAACATCAACAAAAAGATGGATTGGTCACACATTAAGAAAACTCCCACCAAGTATCACCAGACAAGCAACCACGTGGAACCCCCCAAGGAGAATTGATGGCCTAGCAACACGTGGCGGCGGGACTTTAAGGTGAACATAAAGAAGATGGATGCACCTGGATAGAACTCAGGAAGATGGCGTAAACATGATTTAGTTTAGCGACGAAGTTTAGTCGATGGCCCATGCCCCCAGCGAGCAAACAGTTTAGTAGATTCCCTGTACTCCAAGTGAGCAAACGGTTTAGTCGATGGCCTTTGTTCCCAGCAAACAAACGGTTTAGTCGATGGCCCATGCCCCCAGCGAGCAAACAGTTTAGTAGATGACCTATACTCCAAGTGAGCAAACGGTTTAGTCGATGGCCTTTGTTCCCAGCAAAGAAACGGTTTAGTCGATGGCCTATGTTCCCAGCAAACAAACGGTTTAGTCGATGGCCTATGTTCCCAGCAAAGAAACAGTTTAGTCGATGGCCTATGTTTCCAGCAAACAAACGGTTTAGTCGATGGCCTATGTTCCCAGCAAACAAACGGTTTAGTCGATGGCCTGTGTTCCCAGGAGCAAACGGTTTAGTCGATGGCCTGTGCTCCCAGCAAACAAACGGTTTAGTCGATGGCCTGTGTTCCCAGCAAACAAACGGTTTAGTCGATGGCCTGTGCTCCTAGCAAACAAACGGTTTAGTCAATGGCCTGTGCTCCCAGCAAACAAACGGTTTAGTCGATGGCCTGTGCTCCTAGCAAACAAACGGTTTAGTCGATGGCCTATGCTCCTAGCAAACAAACGGTTTAGTCGATGGCCTATGCTCCTAGCAAACAAACGGTTTAGTCGATGGCCTGTGCTCCCAGCAAACAAACGGTTTAGTCGATGGCCTATGCTCATAGCAAACAAACGGTTTAGTCGATGGCCTGTGCTCCCAGCAAACAAACGGGCCTATATAGCAGATATTAAATTAGGTAGTATTAGTTCTAAACATTTCGGTCCTTAATATTAGGTACACATTAACATTTCGAACGTTAATTTATCGCGGTTACCAACTGCCCAAAATAACTAAAATGATTCCTATCATTATTCAGGGTCAGGAGTTAAAAGTTGTCATTTATGATACGTAGTCAGTGCAGGTCTGGGTTCAGGGTTTTAAATTCTACAAAGGATGCCTGGACCCTAGACACCTATTCTCCGACGTAAGAAACTAAGTAAACAAGCTAGAAAGGAAGGAAGCAAACAAGCACGCACGTGCGCACGCACGCACGCACGCACACACACACGCACGTACGCACGCACGCAATCAAGTATCTCCGAACCCCGGTACATCTACCCTCGAATCTCGCCCGGGTGTCGGCTCGGTGTAATTGCACTTTCTGGTAACTGTCTAGTCTCTTTGAAACTAATGCGCCAACTATTGTCTTAGTCACGAACACAGTCAAATATGTTCGTGACGCAAATACAACTACCCATGTTACCATAACCAATGTTGGCAATAGGATTTACTCACAATGTTTTTAATCTTTATACCGTACTGATACGACTAATTCCTAATCTCAACATTACACGTAATGTAATATGATCAGCAACTGTACATGACGTTCAATCGTGCACACACACATTATCAGCAACTGTACATGACGTCCACTCGTGCACACACACATGATCAGCAACTGTACATGACGTCCACTCGTGCACACACACATGATCAGCAACTGTACATGACGTCCACTCATGCACACACACACACACACACACACACACACACACACACACACACACACACACACACACACACACACACACACACACACACACACACACACACACACACACACACACACACACACACACACACACACACACACACACACACACACACACACACACACACACACACACACACACACACACACACACACACACACACACACACACACACACACACACACACACACACACACACACACACACACACACACACACACACACACACACACACACACACACACACACACACACACACACACACACACACACACACACATGATCAGCAACTGTACATGACGTCTACTCGTGCACACACACACATGATCAGCAACTGTACATGACGTCCACTCGTGTACACACATGATCAGCAACTGTACATGATGTCCACTCGTGCACACATATGATCAGCAACTGTACATGACGTCCACTCATGCACACACATGATTAGCAACTGTACATGACGTCCACTCGTGCACACACATGATCAGCAACTGCACATGACGTCCACTCACGCACACACATGATCAGCAAGTGTACATGACGTCCACTCGTGCACACACATGATCAGCAACTGTACAAGACGTCCACTCGTGTACACACACATGATCAGCAACTGTGCATGACGTCCACTCGTGCACACACATGATCAGCAACTGTACATGACGTCCACTAGTGTACACACACATGATCAGCAACTGTACATGACGTCCACTCGTGTACACACACACACATGATCAGCAACTGTACATGACGTCCACTCGTGCACACACATGATCAGCAAATGTACATGACGTCCAATCGTGCACACACATGATCAGCAAGTGTACATGACGTTCACTCATGCACACACATGATCAGCAACTGTACATGACGTCCACTCATGCACACACATGATCAGCAACTGTACATGACGTTCACTCATGCACACACATGATCAGCAACTGTACATGACGTCCACTCGTGTACACACACACACATGATCAGCAACTGTACATGACGTCCACTCGTGTACACACACACATGATCAGCAACTGTACATGACGTCCACTCGTGTACACACATGATCAGCAACTGTACATGACGTCCACTCGTGTACACACACATGATCAACAACTGTACATGACGTCCACTCGTGTACACACACATGATCAGCAACTGTACATGACGTCCACTCGTGTACACACACACATGATCAGCAACTGTACATGACGTCCACTCGTGTACACACACATGATCAGCAACTGTACATGACGTCCACTCGTGTACACACACACACATGATCAGCAACTGTACATGACGTCCACTCGTGTACACACACATGATCAGCAACTGTACATGACGTCCACTCGTGTACACACACATGATCAGCAACTGTACATGACGTCCACTCGTGTACACACACACACACATGATCAGCAACTGTACATGACGTCCACTCGTGTACACACACATGATCAGCAACTGTACATGACGTCCACTCGTGTACACACACATGATCAGCAACTGTACATGACGTCCACTCGTGTACACACACACACACACACACACACACACACACACACACACACACACACACACACATGATCAGCAACTGTACATGACGTCCACTCGTGCACACACATGATCAGCAACTGTACATGACGTCCACTCGTGTACACACACACATGATCAGCAACTGTACATGACGTCCACTCGTGTACACACACATGATCAGCATGCACATCAAACATGTGGCGACCTTCTTTGGACTTAATGAGTATTGAGGCTGCCTCAGGTAGCCGTGGGGCGCTCTTCGAAGGGGTATGATGGCAGTATGACGTAAGAATGTCCACCAAGTGCAAAATATATATAACCGTTGAAATCTCAATAAATCCGTACGTCACCAGAGTGCTACGTCACCAGAGTGCTACGTCACCAGAGTGCTACGTCACCAGAGTGCTACGCACGTCCATATCGTAACAATAGTTGCATTTAAGCATTAATATTTATATGTATTTTGAAAGAGGACACAACTGCTATCACACCTATGGTGTTTGTCCTGTCATGTTATACATGTACTCGCATTATGGTGCATTTCAACAATTGCATAAAGCGTTCACACAAGCTCCTTCGTAAAGCGTTCACACAAGCTCCTTCATAAAGCGTTCCCACAAGCTCCTTCGTAAAGCGTTCACACAAGCTCCTTCGTAAAGCGTTCACACAAGCTCCTTCGTAAAGCGTTCCCACAAGCTCCTTCGTAAAGCGTTCACACAAGCTCCTTCGTAAAGCGTTCACACAAGCTCCTTCGTAAAGCACCACAATTTACATTTAGCAACAATGGAGCCTCTACTTTAGCAAGAAGTCGCTACCTTTGACATTTAAAATTCTTTCCAGACTGCAGTAGATGAGTATTCGAAGACTCGCCAATTCTATTGTGTTAATTCAAGGACTGTTCTGACTTCCAACAGCATCCATGTGTGTTGTCAGGATTTCACATTGCAAAATGTATGCATGTTCACTACAGTGCAGCATTGTGTTCATTCATATATATATACCCTATATATATATATATATATATATATATATATATATATATATATATATATATATATATATATATATATATATATATATATATATAATATATATAATGTAATAATGCCAATATTATTGTGATATATATATATATATATATATATAATATTCCCTATATTATAGTGAGGGGTGTGGCAGGAGTCCCAACTTCCCTCTATATTGCTAAAAAAAAAATACGGTTCACGTAACAGGGCATCAAAACACATGCGCAGAATGACTGACGCACTCTTAGACTAACGTAGCAGTCTGAAGACAGTAATAACTACGTATTTTGCAGAGCTGCTCTGTGGATAAGAATAACTCTTTCCATAATTCACAGAATACCTTTCGCCGTAACTCGCACAGCTGCTCCGTGAATAGTCTCGTCCTTTAAATCTCCCACCCATCCCAGGGGCTCCCGAGGCACGCCCACAACGGGTCAGCCCCTTACGTGCGACACTGACGAAGACGCGAGGAAACAAAGAAACAGATCAACAAGCACAGACACAAACTGCAGCAAAGAAATGAATAATAAATCAACTTTCCTTGCTACTGCTACTTTCAAGTAGGCTGGATAGAGATAGTTTATTGTCGTCACCTGGTATTTTGTTCATGTGCAAATCAGATCTTGCGTTTCGTTGTTTATTCCAGGCACCGTCTATTCTCGCTTCAGAGGCTGACAAAGCGCATCCTGGAGTCATCGGGCCAATTGATTATATTCCTCCTGACTGATGGAGAGATTTTCATCTACTATCTCGAAATCTGTCTTCTTCTTCTCTGATCGCGAGAGCCATCTCTGCATCACGTCGACCAACCCAACCACTCGCCCATTCGTCTGCGCGTGCAGGCGTTGGCAATTGTGCAGAGGAATGCGGGACACATTATCATTCCTCGTAGTGTTTTTACTGGGAGAAACGTACTCGTTCTCAGTTGCCAACATTTGTCAGACATTGGCCAACGAATGATGCAGACAACACCCACAACTATCAACACCCACTCAACTATCAACACCCACACAACTATCAACACCCACACAACTATCAACACCCACACAACTATCAACAATCACACAACTATCAACGTGAAGTACAATCTTGCACTTCTTTCTTTCTTTCATATAATTGGCAGGATCCATTTGTCAGGATATTTACGCCAATGGTAGTTTAGAGAATGACATCACCAGCTATGCGTGTCCACAACAGGTTTTTTCCAATTCCCTGAGTGAGGTCTTTTACTTCCCCTGGCATAAACACCAGTTAGGAGGGACCGACGGCTTTTACTGTCTCTTCCGAAAGACACAGGCAAAGTGAATCCCTTCGACCAAAGCCCGACGCTCTACCACACGACCACCGCGCACCACACACGACCATCGCGCACCACACACGACCACCGCGCACCACACTGCGTGTGTTACGGTTTGCTGACACGCATTGAGTACATTGGCTTGAGGAGAGCAGAGCCCTGTAGTTGTACACTAAGGCTTGAAAGAGGCTAGCAGAGCCCCGTAGTTGTACACTAAGGCTTGAAAGAGGCTAGCAGAGCCCTGTAGTTGTACACTAAGGCTTGAAAGAGGCTAGCAGAGCTCCGTGGTTGTACACTAAGGCTTGAAAGAGGCTAGCAGAGCCCCGTGGTTGTACACTAAGGCTTGAAAGAGGCTAGCAGAGCCCCGTAGTTGTACAATAAGGCTTGAAAGAGGCTAGCAGAGCCCCGTGGTTGTACACTAAGGCTTGGAAGAGGCTAGCAGAGCCCCGTAGTTGTACAATAAGGCTTGAAAGAGGCTAGCAGAGCTCCGTGGTTGTACACTAAGGCTTGAAAGAGGCTAGCAGAGCCCCGCGTAGTTGTACAATAAGGCTTGAAAGAGGCTAGCAGAGCTCCGTGGTTGTACACTAAGGCTTGAAAGAGGCTAGCAGAGCCCCGTAGTTGTACAATAAGGCTTGAAAGAGGCTAGCAGAGCTCCGTGGTTGTACACTAAGGCTTGCAAGAGGATAACAGAGCCCCGAAGTTGTACAATAAGGCTTGAAAGAGGCTAGCAGAGCCCCGTAGTTGTACACTAAGGCTTGAAAGAGGCTAGCAGAGCTCCGTGGTTGTACACTAAGGCTTGAAAGAGGATAGCAGAGCCCCGTAGTTGTACACTAAGGCTTGAAAGAGGCTAGCAGAGCCCTGTAGTTGTACACTAAGGCTTGAAAGAGGCTAGCAGAGCCCTGTAGTTGTACACTAAGGCTTGAAAGAGGCTAGCAGAGCCCTGTAGTTGTACACTAAGGCTTGAAAGAGGCTAGCAGAGCCCCGTTGTTGTACACTAAGGCTTGCAAGAGGATAACAGAGCCCCGTAGTTGTACAATAAGGCTTGAAAGAGTTGTACACTAAGGGCTGGTTATTCTAGTCTGTCACGATTTTCCCAGTGGTTGTACCGGCAGTGTGTTCCTCACCAGTATTTTCCCAGTGACTGTACCGGCGGTGTTTTCCTCACCAGTATTTTCCCAGTGGTTGTACCGGCGGTGTGTTCCTCACCAGTATTTTCCAAGTGGTTGTACCGGCAGTGTCTTCCTCACCAGTATTTTCCAAGTGGTTGTACCGGCAGTGTGTTCCTCACCAGTATTTTCCCAGTGGTTGTACCGGCGGTGGTTCCTCACCAGTATTTTCCAAGTGGTTGTACCGGCAGTGTGTTCCTCACCAGTATTTTCCAAGTGGTTGTACCGGCGGTGTGTTCCTCACCAGTATTTTCCCAGTGGTTGTACCGGCGGTGTGTTCCTCACCAGTATTTTCCCAGTGGTTGTACCGGCGGTGTGTTCCTCACCAGTATTTTCCAAGTGGTTGTACCGGCAGTGTCTTCCTCACCAGTATTTTCCAAGTGGTTGTACCGGCAGTGTGTTCCTCACCAGTATTTTCCAAGTGGTTGTACCGGCGGTGTGTTCCTCACCAGTATTTTCCAAGTGGTTGTACCGGCAGTGTCTTCCTCACCAGTATTTTCCAAGTGGTTGTACCGGCAGTGTGTTCCTCACCAGTATTTTCCAAGTGGTTGTACCGGCGGTGTGTTCCTCACCAGTATTCAGTCATTATACTAGTGTATGTAAATGGCATTGCTTAAACCCGGTTACAAAGACGACAAACAAACTGTGCGTCGTAAGAACAATCGCATAGAAACACCCAACGAGATCATAAAAGTAGACAGAACCTTCCAGTCAACCCAACACCTTTAACTAAAACACAGAAACACAACACCCTACATATGTGTCGCGATTCTACAATTAGGTAGTCGTTGTGAGTAGGTTTGGATAAACCATAGATATGCATGCAGTATTACTAGTAGTGTGTATCTATGGTAAACAGATGACGTCATTAATTGCCGTCCTATATCCACTCATGAAGGACCTTTCCAAGTCCGAATTATGTTGCACTTGTCTTCTCGCCAATGAAAACATATCAATCTAAAATTAATCCTGCCGCTCATATGTTTAACGCCCATTATAGTATTGGGTCTACCGATTTTCTTGAATTTAATCAAGCAAGTCACGAATGCATAGTACCAGTTGACCCAATACAGAGAACCTAGAGCATTCCATTAACATGTCTCCACAGTTTGTGTTATATTGTCAATGTGGAATAATGTCAATAACTGACACAATGACTGTAGACTTGGAGGGTGGTCACTTGGTCAGTTCTAGCTATAATTAGTCGTGCTACAAGAAACAATTATTAGCCGTTCAACTGAGACGGGAATATTAACGCCACGTCGTATTTTTAATGACCTGCCTTTGACGGTCTACGTGGAACCGCGTTTTGTGTTCATGCGTGCGTGTGCACGGACGTGGCATGTGGGCTAAAACAGGTAAACATGTATGTACAAAACTCACAGAGTAAGATTTAATTAGATTAACACCCGAAGCAATCATTCCATAAAGGAAGTGGACAAGTAAAACGTTCGGTTATCGCCTATATATATATATATATATATATATACACACACTTGAGGTATATATATATATATATATATATATATATATATATATATATATATATATATATATATATATATATATATATATATATATATATATATATACATATATATGTACACACACATGCACGCACGCACGCACACACACACACACAGACACACAGACAGACACACACACACACACACACACACACACACACACACACACACACACACACACACACACACACACACACACACACACACACACACACACACACACACACACACACACACACACACACACACACACACATACACACAGACTTGAGGTATATATTGAACCACAGTAAGAATGAAATAAAGTTGTTTTGATGGTACTGCTGCATAAGTGAAATTTTCTGGCTAAAACATTTGCCTGCGCATAAATACATATTTTCTGCCTGGCAATATCATCATCATTTACATTTCTGTGTGAGATAGTGTATGGTTATTGATAACAACAGGGTGAATATATTTCTTGTCCTGAGGTTTGTTATCAATAACCATACAGTAAGATTTGTTGGCATTGTATGTTATATCAAACATATTGCCCTACTCGTAACAAGAGTCGGTGAGTTTTCTCAGCCCACAAACATTGGGTGAAAAAAATACAAAGATCATCGGCATAAGTCATATGGTTCATTATGGGGCAGAATAAAGACAACCAATTTATAGTTTGTTCAGATTTACACTTAAGTCATCCATGTACATGTAAAAAATTTGGGAGAAAGGATTCCACCCTGTTTAACACCAATTGAAATGGTAAACAAATTCAGAGAAGCTACGACACCATCTGACATTGAACGTCTGAGTACTGTACAAGTAGTAGAGAATGTCTGAGTACTGTACCAGTAGTAGAGAATGTCTGAGTGCTGTACCAGTAGTAGAGAATGTCTGAGTACTGTACCAGTAGTAGAGAATGTCTGAGTGCTGTACCAGTAATAGAGAATGTCTGAGTACTGTACCAGTAATAGAGAATGTCTGAGTGCTGTTCCAGTAATAGAGCACGTCTGAGTGCTGTACCAGTAGTAGAGAATGTCTGAGTACTGTACCAGTAATAGAGAATGTCTGAGTGCTGTACCAGTAGTAGAGAACGTCTGAGTGCTGTTCCAGTAATAGAGAACTTATGAGTGCTGTACCAGTAATAGAGAATGTCTGAGTGCTGTACCAGTAGTAGAGAATGTCTGAGCGCTGTACTAGTAGTAGAGAATGTCTGAGTGCTGTACCAGTAGTAGATAATGTCTGAGTGCTGTACCAGTAGTAGAGAATGTCTGAGTGCTGTACCAGTAGTAGAGAAAGCGCACAATAAAAGAAGGTATTGTCGTGCACTCTACAGTGACCTTATCCTAGCGCCCTGTGAGTGAGCTTACTGGTCCATATTTGTCAGGCAAACCTCCCGTCAATATACCGTGCGCGTGATTTGCATGTTGCACACGATTCTGGTCTTGTCCTCTATGTTTGGCAACGCACGTTTAAAAATATGGTCGCATGATACATTGAAATTAGTTTTGCTTAAACAGCTATTAGATATTCTTGCTTTGCATATATTTTTGTCTGTGTTGTTAGAAATAAAGACATAATGAAAGCTACGGAACCATCAGCAAATAACATTTATTATAATAGATGTATAAGTTCACATTTTAATGCTTTGTTGTTGTTGTTGCTGTTGTTGTTGTTGTTGTTGTTGTTGCTCTAATCTTTATCCCTGTAGTCGGGGGTGAGGTTGGTACCGATACCGGTCTTCGAGTTTTGTTTACCCCAACGTCCTCCCTCAGATCCTCCATTCTTCGCTTGTCTAGTCTTTTCACTCCCGCAATTCTTCTCATCCAGTTATTCTCGCAAACTTGTCCTTTCTCTTATTTTTCTGTCACCGTCATTGTCTCTAGGCCGTATAGGTAGGCTGATTCTGTCAACGTCATGGTCTCTAGGCCGTATAGGTAGGCTGGTATTATGCACGAGCTAAGCACATTTCTTTCCGTTTTGTATTTCCTTCCAAATTACTTTACGTGCCATCAACATTTAATCAGATATAATACCTGTTATTTAGTAAGTATGGCATTGTAACATTACTTTTGACATAATTTTAATGAATTTGGTAGGTTAGAATAAATATCTAGTTAAAACATTATCATTATGCTAATCATGTATATATGAATAATCAATATTGTAACTCATGCATGCTACTGTATATACTATACTATACTATACTATACTATACTATACTATACTATATGCTATGTATTATAATATGTATTGCAATATGTCAAGTATTATAAGTAGTAGGCTTTCTTCTTGACATTGTTTTATAATATGACATTTACTAAATCAATTGTAATTTTCTACTTTGTGTGTTGTTGTGTTGAAAAAAGCTTCATTCTTTCATCCATTCATTCATTCATCCATTCATCCACTCATTCGTTCATCCACTCATTCATTCATCAACTCATTCATTCATCCATTCATTCATTCATCCACTCATTCATTCATCCACTCATTTATACATCCACTCACTTATTTATTTATTCATTCATTCATTCATTCATCCATTCATTATTTCATCCATTCATTCATTCATTCATCCACTCATTCATTCATCCACTCATTCATACATCCACTCATTTATTCATCCACTCATTCATTCATCCACTCATTCATTCATCCATTCATTCATTCATTCATTCATCCACTCATTAATTCATCCACTCATTCATTCATTCATTCTTTGCAAACCTGACGCATTGCATAGCAATGGAAGATGTCTTAGCAAAACATAATATTATGTTGACACATCCAGTCGCGGAGACCTTCTCTTTACATTGCTCTTGTTGTTTGAGTGTTGCGTGGGTCCTTAAACGACACATGCAATACAAACAATCGAGATAATTACACATTCCCGAATTAATATCATATATGTTACCAGATTAGCGTCAAGTCACTGATACCGTTGCGACGGCGTCCCTGATACTGAATCTTTTGTTTTTGCAAATAAATGTGGTAATTCGCATAATATAATCAGACGCCGCGAATCGTTTTTAATATCGCCGTAGATGTTTACGATGTGACTATGAAATAGCGCCAGAGACGTCTGAATGACTCGACATGATGACTATGTAGCACTCGGTGTGCGCAGCCGACCGAGATATTAACATGAACTCTTCTACTCCAGCTGTGGCAGATGTACGCAGTATGGACTGTTAATTATAACCAGGACAAATGACATTCTTAAGATACTTCGTCTCAGTGTCGTGCGTGCGTGCGTGCGTGCATGCGTGCGTGCCGCCTCCATCTAAACGTCTAGTTACTCGGGCCATCGATTAACCAACAGCAATGCAAATCGTCTCTTCTGATGACTGAAAGAATTACAATACGCATTCTGTGTAGGGACGTGTCGCCACGACGAGGTCACGGGTAGAGACGTGCTGCAATACTATACATTAGTCTCATTGTAGGCGTCGCCGTGTCTACTAATGAAGGCCGGACCAAACCTTGGGCGACTTTCTTTGCTCGACAACGTCTCCTTTCACACTAAGACCTAGCTGCAGTAAGGGGACCATACAAAGATGTTTTCTGGGTTGTACATGTTTATCCGCAATCTGCTCTTTTTAGTCAACGTTACGTCCTCGGGTCACACACCTCGGGTACTTTTTGGCAGTAGTCTTCAAACTTCAAACAAGTTCACTTCCAAGATTGTTCACTTTCACGAACACGAGATTCACAACCACGAGGTATTGGCCGTGTTGATCTTATCAAAAGCCGCACGACACGATAGCTGTTCTCAGAAGGAAAACGCCAAAGAATTGGTTCAATGTTGATATCGTTCATCAAACCTTTTATTATTTACAGATTTGCACAGCAAATCGATGTCAGCATTAGAGCTTGAGAAGAGAGCGGCTCTCATCGTCATTAGAGCTTGAGAAGAGAGCGGCTCTCATCGTCATTAGAGCTTGAGAAGAGAGCGGCTCTCATCGTCATTAGAGCTTGAGAAGAGAGCGGCTCTCATCGTCATTAGAGCTTGAGAAGAGAGCGGCTCTCATCGTTATTAGAGCTTGAGAAGAGAGCGGCTCTCATCGTCATTAGAGCTTGAGAAGAGAGCGGCTCTCATCGCCATCTCTGAACCTGGATGTAATATGTATTGAGTGATTCTCAACAAAATACCGCCAATGTTTGCTCTGGTGTCTAAATATAAACTCGGATCACTGTAAATCCCTGCGTCAACGCTCAAGAGCCTCTCATGCTTTTATGTCGAGTGCGATTATATCCGTTTATGATACACGAGCCGATCATTGGGGTAAACATGGCCGTCGCTAAGAGTTAGACTGCTGTTCAATGGGTAAGGCGCATATATATATATATATATATATATATATATATATATATATATATATATATATATATATATATATATATATATATATATATATATATATATATATATATATATATATATATATATATATATATATATATATATATATATATATATATATATATATATATATATATATATATATATGTATATATTGTGTGTGTGTGTGTGTGTGTGTGTGTGTGTGTGTGTGTGTGTGTGTGTGTGTGTGTGTTTTTGTGCAGTAACGCCTTCGCGTCAGGGTTATTATATTTTATATTGAATCTTTTCCGTGGAGGTCTAAAAACAATACTCGAAAAGTGCATCATTTATTCTTTTTATGCCAGTAGCCAGCGACCGTGGAACCGTGGAAAGGTCATTAACCTGACGGAAACAGTACAACCGGCAGACATCTTTTACGACTTTTATATATATATATATATATATATATATATATATATATATATATATATATATATATATATATATATATATATATATATATATATATATATATATATATATACTAGGTCCAATAGGAATAACGGATCATGCCTTTCTTCAGGTAATTTACCAATGATTGCATAACTCCTGACAGGAACAGTGCAACTCGCAGACATCAAAAATGCCTATTGCGACAAAAAACAGTGGTATGTACACTGATATGCTGGGTCTAATTGGAATATCGGATTCAGCCTTTCCTAAAGTATCTTGCCAATGATTTCTTGTGATTGTGTTTACCGAAGAGCACCAGCGAAACTCCCGCGTACCGATTTATGAGAGAGAAAAAGAGAGAACATTTAATTTCTTCCCTGGTTTAATCGCACGCTGTTTTTATTCTTTATGAGGAGACAATGATATACACCGGCTGTGGTTTTTTAGTTCTTTGAAAGCGTAGCATTTCGACGATTATGTCAAATGTATGATTGGTGTTAGGACAGTGCTCTCACGTTTAATTAGAAATCATGCACGTGCTGGCCGTCTGCCGGCCAAATGCCAATATATCATTACAGGTGCATCATTTATATTTCTTTCAGGTGATTGACGATTTCTAGCAGTTTCGAGTTTAACGGTGCTACCCATTAAGCGTTTGCGTGAAACTGTCCAGGAAATACCAGAACGGTGAAATTTAGCATAGCACGCATCATGCATTATGTAATTATGCAAAGATAAAACCGCGTAACAAGACAAGCAAAATGTGACTAAGCATTTGTTTTCGATTTGCTCATAGAAGCTGAATAGCAGGTAATACCAAATCGAATGGTCATCAACAACAGTTCGCGTTTCCAAAAATGGCACCGATATTGATGAAGCAACACAACACAACACAACACAACACAACACAACACAACACAACACAACACACCACAACACAACACAACACAACACACCACACCACACCACAACACAACACACCACAACACAACAGAGCACAACACAACACAACACAACAAAACAAAACAAAACACAACACAACACAACACAATACAACACAACACACCACAACACAACACACCACAACACAACAGAACACAACACAACACAACAAAACACAACACAACACAACACAATACAATACAACACAACACACCACAACAGAACAGAACACAACACAACACAACACAATACAACACAATACAACATAAAACAACACAACGCAATACAACACAACACAACACAACACAATACAACACAACAAAACAAAACACAACACAACACAACACAACAAAACACAACACAACACAACACAATACAACACAACACACCACAACACAACACAACACAACAGAACACAACACAACTCAACACAACACAACTCAACACAACACAATACAACATAACACAACACAACGCAACACAACGCAACACAACAGAACACAATACAACATAACACAACACAACACAATACAATACAACACAACACAACGCAATACAACACAAATCGCCAACAGGTATTGCAACACAATACTGCACAACACAACACAACACAACACAACACATTACAACATAACACAATACAACGCAATACAACACAAATCGCCAACAGGTATTGCAAATGACGTGTGTGGATCACACAACACAAATAAATTAATGACTTTTTAAGCCTCGGCGCCACAGGTATTGGTTGTGGCTGTGCGTTGAATGGATACGTCGAAACTCATATTTAGAATTCTTGCCAGCCCATTACGACTGCTTGTGCCGCGTCAGTGTAGCGCATCTATTCATCGCTGTACTCAAAGTCTGCAGCATTCGTGATCGGTCAAACCACGGTAAAACCTCGGACACAATGAGACCCGGTACTTACCTTAAGACGCCGAAAAAGAACGTTCATGTCACATGTGCTGCTGTCACGTTTGCTGCCTCTCATTTGACGGCGCCGGTTACGAGTATCGTTTGAAACACTGTATGGCGCGAAGGCGGTCCGAAATCACGTTATCGGTGATTGTGGCGCGCGTCACCATGACGAGTACGAGACGCCACCGCCAGTAGCCACGACGCTACAGGTACCGGTGGCCGCCTGACCCCCGGCAGCCGTAACGTGACCGCTGCATTACGAAAGAATGGCCGCCCGCGATTATAAGCGACGCCGGCTTTGGCGGGCAACAAGCAGATGTCCGCCAGCAGAAGCTACAAGTTGCACTCAGAGAATTACCGATATTCGCCTCGACTAGAGAACGTGTCCACAGGCGAATGCAATTAAACATAGTCGCTAAATGGAAGTTATCTATATGCTTCTGAATCCTTTCTGTTGTTTAATGAGAGCCCTAATGGATTTATGAGGCATATATGTAAAACAGCAGCCTGTATCCGAGCAAGGTCATGCGTATCTATTTGTTCAGAGGAACCGGCACAAAACGGGAGGAGAAATTCCCGGGATACGCATTGTCACGTGACGGGGTCTCGTTGAATGTTACGTAACGTCGTCCACTAGTCCGGATGCCAGCTATACACAATAGAGCTCAACCTGGAAGTGGGCTACATACGAAGTTTCTCGTACTTTAGAGTGAACTGATCCAAAAACTGCACGATGCAACTTTGGCATCATTGAGCATTTTTTGTACAACCATTAAAAATATCGCATCGTCTGGGCCAGAACAATTGTCGTGTAGACAGAAATGAAAGCCACTGTCGACTTCGATACGAAACACATTTACCGCATATTTATGAAAAGTAATTTTTGCAAATAATCTTGCATCGTAAAAGCGCATTCGCTTTGGTAATCCATCTTGCAAGGCATTGTCCATGTTTTATTATTCTATTGGTGTGTTGTCACACCCAGATCATGTGCATTTGTTTATCTATCGTGCAACATTATACAGCCAATGTATTCAAGCTTCAACAGAAAATACAGCATTCCCCGTGTCTTCAGAAATATATATGTACACATCATAATTAATTAAATGTCTATTCGTCCGGACATGCTATTTCCAGCTATTTCCCCTTATTTCTATTTATTTTTTGTATAACTTGCAGTGCATTATATTAGGGCCAGAAGGATAGCTGCTCAATATTAGATCCGTGCTTAGACGACTTTAGCAACAGCCTATAATTAATGAGTGCACGACAATTGTGCATCTTGACATTTTCAGCAGGGATTAGTTTTGCATTTGTGTTTCTGTTCTTCTCATAGTACATTAGTTGAATCCATGGTCTTCTCTAATACGAAAAGTTTCAAGGCACCAATATTTAAAAAATGTGATGAAAGGAGCGATGTAGGATTAGATGCATTGGTGCCTCATATAACTCCCACGCTGCAATACCACACATACTGTTATACCCCGTTATAATAGGTCATTCATATGTAACTTCCACGCTGCAACAGCACACATACTGTTATGCCCCGTTATAATAGGTCATTCATATGTAACTTCCACGCTGCAACACCACACATACTGTTATACCCCGTTATAATAGGTCATTCATATGTAACTTCCACGCTGCAACACCACACATACTGTTATACCCCGTTATAATAGGTCATTCATATGTAACTTCCACGCTGCAACACCACACATACTGTTATACCCCGTTATAATAGGTCATTCATATGTAACTTCCACGCTGCAACACCACACATACTGTTATACCCCGTTATAATAGGTCATTCATATGTAACTTCCACGCTGCAACACCACACATACTGTTATACCCCGTTATAATAGGTCATTCATATGTAACTTCCACGCTGCAACACAACACATACTGTTATACCCCGTTATAATAGGTCATTCATATGTAACTTCCACGCTGCAACACCACACATACTGTTATATCCTGTTATAATAGGTCATTCATGCCAGAACGTAAAACAATCCTCCAAATGATTTGGATGAAAGTCTTAAACAGTTGATCGACTTAGTGGATATTGACCCGGGTCACAAATGGACGTCTGTCGAATTACACAAACAGCTTCTTCATGTTTGTACACACAGTTCTCTTCCCCGCCATATGCATATACGGTCGTTTTCCGTGCGTGACACATCAGTGAGCTCTTTCTTGTTGTGGGCATTCTTCATGATTGAGTCCCTGGCAGGTAGACTCATCTCTAGAGTGAGCCTGAGTGTGGGACAGATTGAGCCTGAGTGTGGGACAGATTGAGCTTGAGTGTGGGACAGATTGAGCTTGAGTGTGGGACAGATTGAGCTTGGGTGTGGGACAGAGTGAGCTTGAGTGTGGGACAGATTGAGCTTGTGTGTGGGACAGATTGAGCTTGGGTGTGGGACAGATTGAGCTTGTGTGTGGGACAGATTGAGCTTGAGTGTGGGACAGATTGAGCTTGGGTGTGGGACAGATTGAGCTTGGGTGTGGGACATATTGAGCTTGTGTGTGGGACAGATTGAGCTTGTGTGTGGGACAGATTGAGCTTGGGTGTGGGACAGATTGAGCTTGTGTGTGGGACAGATTGAGTTTGAGTGTGGGACAGATTGAGCTTGGGTGTGGGACAGATTGAGCTTGGGTGTGGGACATATTGAGCTTGTGTGTGGGACAGATTGAGCTTGAGTGCTGGACAGATTGAGCTTGGGTGCGGGACAAAGTGAGCTTGGGTGTGGGACAGATTGATCTTAGGTGTGGGACAGAGTGAGCTTGGGTGTGGGACAGATTGAACTTGGGTGTGGAACAGAGTGAGCGTGGGTGTGGGACAGATTGAGCTTGGGTGCGGGACAAAGTGAGCTTCGGTGTGGGACAGATTGAATTTGGGTGCGGGACAAAGTGAGCTTGGGTGTGGGACAGATTGAACTTGGTGCGGGACAAAGTGAGCTTGGGGGTGGGACAGATTGAACATGGGTGCGGGACAAAGTGAGCTTGGGTGTGGGACAGATTGAACTTGGGTGCGGGACAAAGTGAGCTTGGGTGTGGGACAGATTGAACTTGGTGCGGGAATAAGTGAACTTGGGTGTGGGACAGATTGAACTTGGGTGCGGGACAAAGTGAGCTTAGGTGTGGGACAGATTGAATTTGGTGCGGGACAAAGTGAGCTTGTGTGTGGGACATATTGAACTTGGGTGCGGGACAAAGTCAGCTTGGGTGTGGGACAGATTGAACTTGGTGCGGGACAAAGTGAGCGTGGGTGCGGGACAGATTGAGCTTGGGTGTCGGACAAAGTGAGCTTGGGTGTCGGACAGATTGAACTTGAGTGTGGGACAGAATGAGCGTGGGTGTGGGACAGATTGAGCTTGGGTGCGGGACAAAGTGAGCTTGGGTGTGGGACAGAGTGAGCTTGGGTGTGGGACAGATTGCCGTTCCTAGTCTGCTGAGACGTTCATGTGTTTTGATACACTCCACTTCATATCTATTAATATTCTCGTTCCACACAGAAAGTTTGTACAGGAGTTGAGACTTTGTGCTTCTCCTGAGACCAATCACCAAAGAGGCCGGTGGAAGTGACCCGAACTTAAAGTACAGTTCCAGGTGACATCTCTGTCATGTCGCAAGTAATCTTCCGTAAAAGTGTTGCATGTCATAAACAGATATCTCCCCTATTTTGTCATGTTTAATACCTTAGTTATGGTCTCCATTGTGACTACCTTGGCACGGATAGACAAACCTCTTGAATTCTGCTGCCATATTATTTCCAATGGCCACTGCATTGTGGACATTAACCTTTTCATCTGCGACCTGCCCATTCATTATGTTAAACAATACATCCTTATTACTGCTTTAGTGGGTGATGATATTAAACGTTTAGGAGAGTGGGACAGATGCTTTCTATGATCATTATATCAAGATGGACTAGCAAAGCGAAGGTTCTTTAACGATGCAAGATTAGTTACTTGGCAGAAATATGCGGTAAATAAGTATCGTATCGAAGTAGAAGAAACGTTTATCCCTAATTAACAATAATGATAAAAATAGCAGATGCTATTCACAAAACGTCAAATTCAGGTGTTGTGCTTCGCAAATGCAATACTCAGTGGCAACGGCGTTCATTTTGACCTATATGACAATTGTTATAGCCCAGCCGATGAGAGAGGCTATTTTTAAATTGGTGTAAAAAATTGCTCAATGATGCCAAAGTGGCATCATGCAGTTTTTGGATCAGTACACCCTAAAGTGCCAGAAACCACAAACAACTCTGTATGTCCCCTACTGCCAGGTTGAGCTCTATTTTGTATACCTGGCAACCGGACTAGAATCTATATCAGGTACTATGAGAAATAGCCACGCCCTTAGAATTACTTGTGGTCACGCTAAAACCGTAGGCTACCAAGGTACACAATAACGTTATTTCATATGTCGATAGCAGAGCATATAATGCGTTTTTTCACAACACTATTTTACCTCTTCCACCACTTGGTGGCAGGACAAACCACTGGAACTTGCTGGCAGCGCAAAACTACATTTAAACTCAGTGTATGTGATTGTGGCAGTTAACCCGTTTTGTGGATAAACGGTATTTTATGACTGGTGTTCTTATGGCTGGTGCTCGTCGGTTTACCAGCTCCTATGATACATGTTATGTTGGTTTACCAGCTCTATGATACGTGTTACGTCGGTTTACCAGCTCCTATGATACGTGTTACGTCGGTTTACCAGCTCCTATGATACGTGTTACGTCGGTTTACCGGCTCCTATGATACGTGTTACGTCGGTTTACCAGCTCCTATGATACGTGTTACGTCGGTTTACCAGCTCCTATGATACGTGTTACGTCGGTTTACCACCTCCTATGATACGTGTTACGTCGGTTTACCAGCTCCTGTGATACGTGTTACGTCGGTTTACCAGCTCCTATGATGCGTGTTACGTCGGTTTACCAGCTCCTATGATACGTGTTACGTCGGTTTACCAGCTCCTATGATACGTGTTTCGTCGGTTTACCAGCTCCTATGATACGTATTACGTCGGTTTACCAGCTCCTATGATACGTGTTACGTCGGTTTACCACCTCCTATGATACGTATTACGTCGGTTTACCACCTCCTATGATACGGCACTTCACGTGAACAAGGCGAATTTAATAATGTGGAGTCCATTTAACAGAACCACTGATGACATAGTCAATCGCTTAGTAGAATGCAATATAATGGCTGGGTAGGAATACTTTCCTATTCCCGCTGTATTAAAATACACGGTTTAAGTGAATCAGCCTCTTAAGAAAAGCAACAGTTCTGACTCGAAGTGATTCGTTTAAGCGTACTCTACTGAAATGCAAAGCCAATTGTCACAATGCCTGAATGCGTGGTATAACAGCTCTTAAGCTTTTACGGATTTTTGGACGGCATAAGATTTTATGGGTGTACGAAGAATAAAACTTGTTTAATTCTGCAATAATCTACCAGTGTGTCATCTGGCAAATAAATAAACGGATTAATGTATATCTGAATGAAACAATTATTATTTGAAGCAGCATAGAGACTGCCTTACACAAGTGACATGTCTCAACACACCGACATACAGACTGCCTTACACAAGTGACATGTCTCGACACAGCGACATACAGACTGCCTTACACAAGTGACATGTCTCGACACAGCGACATACACTCTGCCTTACACAAGTGACATGTCTCGACACAGCGACATAGGGACTGCCTTGCACAAGTGACATGTCTCGACACAGCAACACAGAGACTGCCTTACACAAGTGACATCTCGACACAGCAACATAGAGACTGCCTTACACAAGTGACATGTCTCGACACAGCGACATAGAGACTGCTTTACACAAGTGACATGTCTCGACACAGCGACATAGAGACTGCCTTACACAAGTGACATGTCTCAACACAGTGACTAGAGACTGCCTTACATAAGCGACATGTCTCGACACAGTGACATACAGACTGCCTTACACAAGTGATATGTCTCGACACAGCGACATACAGACTGCGTTACACAAGCGACATGTCTCGACACAGCGACATACAGACTGCCTTACACAAGCGACATGTCTCGACACAGCGACATACATACTGCCTTACACAAGCGACATGTCTCAACACAGCGACATAGAGACTGCCTTACACAAGTGAAATGTCTCGACACAGCGACATAGAGACTGCCTTACACAAGTGACATGTCTCGACACAGTGACATACAGACTGCCTTACACAAGTGACATGTCTCGACACAGCGACATACAGACTGCGTTACACAAGCGACATGTCTCGACACAGCGACATACAGACTGCCTTACACAAGTGACATGTCTCGACACAGCGACATAGAGACTGCCTTACACAAGCGACATGTCTCGACACAGCGACATACAGACTGCCTTACACAAGCGACATGTCTCGACACAGCGACATACAGACTGCCTTACACAAGCGACATGTCTCGACACAGCGACATACAGACTGCCTTACACAAGTGACATGTCTCGACACAGCGACATAGAGACTGCCTTACACAAGCGACATGTCTCGACACAGCGACATAGAGACTGCCTTACACAAGTGACATGTCTCGACACACCGACATACAGACTGCCTTACACAAGCGACATGTCTCGACACAGCGACATACAGACTGCCTTACACAAACGACATGTCTCGACACAGCGACATAGATACTGACTCTATTTAGTCGTGATACAATATTTAACACGATTTAACAAGATTGCCATCCAAGACAAAGGCCTTGTTGGCAAGTGGACAAGGAAGCCATTGGCTTATTGAGAATCAAAAAATGTTTCATCTATGTGTAACCCGCCCTCCAGAGGTATTTGTCAAGCTGCTAGCAGTTACACAATCTGTATATAATCTGTTCCATTAATTTATTGTCCTCTGTGAGAATGAGTACTTTTTGATATCTAATTTACACTGATCCTTCACTAATGACACCTCTTGTCCTCTGGATTTAATATATTTCTTTAGTGAGACAAAATATTTCAATCAATATATTCACACCCATTCAATATCTTAATAACTTCAATTTGATCTCCTCTTAACATCCTTGTCTCGGGTGTTGTTAAACCACATTCTTTACGATACGACGAAGGATGCATGTTCAGTGTGTTCAATTCTCATGCATGATGTAACTCAATCACCTGGTTCATTTTTCTCGTCGAAAACATCACCGCCGCCATTGCTGGAGTTGACAAATTTGGGCAAACATCGCTTGTGTAACCGGCCTTAAATGTTTCAGCCAGAGCATGAGAAGACATACCTGTGGGAAGTGTGGTGTTAAACCTCTCATGTTGTGAAAACACAATCTAAGTCCAATTATATTAAGGACTGTGAAAATTATGTCTTTCGTCGTTGTCGCAGTGACAGTCACGTGTTTGAAAATGAACGCTCGCGGTGATCGACTAACTCCGCTAAATGACGACGTGAGGCCCCCGGGCACAGATATGATGACGTGAGGCCCCCGGACACAGAGATGACGACGTGAGGCCCCCGGACGCAGAGATGACGACGCGAGGCCCCCGGGCACAGAGATGATGACGTGAGGCCCCCGGACACAGAGATGATGACGTGAGGCCACCGGGCACAGAGATGATGACGTGAGGCCCCCGGACACAGAGATGATGACGTGAGGCCACCGGGCGCAGCGATGACGACGTGAGGCCACCGGGCGCAGCGATGACGACGTGAGGCCCCCGGACACAGAGATGATGACGTGAGGCCCCCGGACACAGAGATGTCTACACTATACGGCTTCCACTGGTACCGGACATGGTCGAGACAGACAAGTGATTAGCTGTGCTTTGTACAGCTTCAATGGAAATGTCCTTCAAATATATCCCCTACACTGACGCAGTTATCGTCTGATTGTTATGTTGCAAAGTAACGGAACATTCAACAAAACAACATATTAGACCAAAAAAATAACGTTACAATCGTGAAGCCACCGTGCATTTCTTTGAAATATCTAACGAAGGCCTGGTAACAGTTACGTCAGCAGCAAAAATAGCAAAATTGTTATCAAACCCCATATTGTTGACCACAATGAGTAATGGTATTTCAGTAAAAGTTCGTCAAAATGTTAATTTATCATTTATCTCTACACACACAGAATATTGAAATGCCGTACAGAAATTTAGGTTTTTTTATTTTGAAATCAGACTCTGAACAAACAGTTATCCCGCTTTTCCCCGAGAGGCGCCACTTGTAATGATTTCGGTTCTTATTAACGTTCTTTTACCAATAAATGTATTCAGTTGGTTTTATTGTTAGCGTTATGGACGTAGTTTCAATCAACAATATAACTTTTGTGTTGATTTAAATGTTGTCCGAACAGTGATGCACAGATAACTTGACTGCGGGTTAGCCAGCAACCTTAAGCCTTACAATTAATGTGACGCCCATTTTCATTCCCGCTCAAAACCAGTGTCTCAAATAGATCATGTCGTGTACTGATTCCGGACCACTTTAGTGCACGTGATATCAAGGAAGCAAAGGTACGTTTGTTGACATGGGCAAGTTCAGGTCACGTGACGGGCATGATTCGAAGAAATGTGGACGTATCATCTATACTCGCAGCTTGAGAATAAAGAATGACTGTGCATATAACAATATTGAGTTAATAATTAGCCCTGCTCCGAGTTCTTGGGCTTTTCCAGGAACTGTGTTAGTTCAACATGGTATTGTCACCGGTGCATTATGCCATGTTGTGGCACAAACATATACTTCAATGACTTGAAGCAACGTTTAATGATCTGCAAATATTTCCAAAAGGTATTAGACCATACTTTACTGAACACATTTAGCAATAATGAAACTTTATTTCAACCGCTTGAATATTAAAACAAACTTGTATTGATTAGTAAAGACTACACATATTAAAGTTACGTTTTAAAGGAAATACAACGAAGTTCATTGGTCAACTGATACGGAGCTTGTTGTGGCTTTTTTTATCATTAAAATGCCCCCAATTATCTGAAATTTTCAATCTGAAAACCTATTTCTACCTCGTATTTTATTCAATAAATTATCCGATAAATAGTGAGCGGAAGAGCTGACTGACCCAGCCTTTGTTTACTCATGATGGTCATCGATGTTGAATATGGGCAGTGCACTAATTGGATGCAGTTATCGGAGCACGTGACCATAACACGTGACCATAATACGTGATAACATTGAGCACTCTGCACTTACTGTGGTCGTTGAAATGATTAAATAAGCGGCTAGATTAGTTGTGTATTAAGTATTAAGTTTCAGTCACCGGATTATTCGCCAACTCGACGAACTTGTGCGCCACCTTGCGACCAGTCTTTAAGCCAACCATAGCATTGTGTCCTGCCGTCATCGCGCAGTACTGATATGCACGATTACACGTTATTAAGGCAATTTTTTCAGAGATGGACTTTACAGGTTAACGGACTGCTACAAAAGCACCCCCACAACGAATGTGGATTCTGCTAGAAAATAGATAAGTGTAGTTTCATACGACACGCATAGGTGGACGTCGATCTATATTTAAGGAAAAGCGGGAAGGTACTCTAGAAAGCGGGAAGGTGCTCCAGAAAGCGGGAAACATCATATTCTGTTCAACTTTCGTTTGTATTTGTCGTTGGCGGTGAATGTATGCGCGAGGAAATATGAAAACACTGAATAACAGAGAAATAACATGTGCCTAGAAGGGCCTCGTGTGCAATAACATCACCGATTTTACAGTAAAAAATTTACATTTACAAACGCAGCGGGAGGCTTTTCGTGCAGTAATTTGCCAGTCTACTTTACCGAAAGCACCTGGTCACGTGTTTGTTTACGCACACGTTCGTACCACGAAGTTGTTTCCCCATCTTCAAAAGATTCGTTTTTGCTTTTCTGTTGGTGAAGCGGATGATGATGCGTGGGGCCGTACTGTTGGTTGCTGTGGGTGATGATGATGCGTGGGGGCGTACGGTTGGTTGCTGTGGGTGATGATGATGCGTGGGGGCGTACGGTTGGTTATGTGGGTGATGATGATGCGTGGGGGCGTACGGTTGGTTGCTGTGGGTGATGATGATGCGTGGGGGCGTACGGTTGGTTGCTGTGGGTGATGATGATGCGTGGGGGCGTACGGTTGGTTATGTGGGTGATGATGATGCGTGGGGGCGTACGGTTGGTTGCTGTGGGTGATGATGATGCGTGGGAGCGTACGGTTGGTTGCTATAGGTGATGATGATGCGTGGAGGCGTACGGTTGGTTATGTGGGTGATGATGATGCGTGGGGGCGTACGGTTGGTTGCTGTGGGTGATGATGATGCGTGGGGGCGTACGGTTGGTTGCTGTGGGTGATGATGATGCGTGGGGGCGTACGGTTGGTTATGTGGGTGATGATGATGCGTGGGGCGTACGGTTGGTTGCTGTGGGTGATGATGATGCGTGGGAGCGTACGGTTGGTTGCTATAGGTGATGATGATGCGTGGAGGCGTACGGTTGGTTATGTGGGTGATGATGATGCGTGGGGGCGTACGGTTGGTTGCTGTGGGTGATGATGATGCGTGGGAGCGTACGGTTGGTTGCTGTGGGTGATGATGATGCGTGGGGGCGTACGGTTGGTTATGTGGGTGATGATGATGCGTGGGGGCGTACGGTTGGTTGTTGTGGGTGATGATAATGCGTGGGGGCGTACGGTTGGTTGTTGTGGGTGATGATGATGCGTGGGGGCGTACGGTTGGTTGTTGTGGGTGATGATGATGCGTGGGGGCGTACGGTTGGTTGCTGTCTTTTTGTTGCTGTCGATCGATCGAGCGTCTGGCTGGCTGATGTGTCGTTACGGTCGAGGCTGATGTGGTTCATCTTCAGAAATTTCAACACTTTGTGTGGATGTTTCTTCGTGTGGTGCGTCAGCGTCGATTTCTACAATTGTGCTGTTGGATGTGGCTCGAGCTTACGTTTGGTGTCGAGATTTGATACGATGACGTCGTCCATCCTTGTATATTGTCGATTCGGGATTTAAGGTGTTTGATGCGTTCGTCTTTTTCTTCATTGCCTTATTGCAGTACGTTCACTGCCTTCCTGCAGTATCTTCACTGCCTTCCTGCAGTACCTTCACTGCCTTACTGCAGTACCTTCACTGCCTTACTGCAGTACCTTCACTGCCTTCCTGCAGTACCTTCACTGCCTTCCTGCAGTACCTTCACTGCCTTACTGCAGTACCTTCACTGCCTTCCTGCAGTACCGTGACTGCCTTTCTGCAGTACCTTCACTGCCTTCCTGCAGTACCTTCACTGCCTTCCTGCAGTACCGTGACTGCCTTTCTGCAGTACCTTCACTGCCTTCCTGCAGTACCTTCACTGCCTTCCTGCAGTACCTTCACTGCCTTCCTGCAGTACCTTCACTGCCTTCCCGCAGTACCTTCACTGCCTTCCTGCAGTACCTTCACTGCCTTCATGCAGTACCTTCACTGCCTTCCTGCAGTACCTTCACTGCCTTCCTGCAGTACCTTCACTGCCTTCCTGCAGTACCTTCACTGCCTTCCTGCAGTACCTTCACTGCCTTCCTGCAGTACCTTCACTGCCTTCCTGCAGTACCTTCACTGCCTTCCTGCAGTACCTTCACTGCCTTCCTGCAGTACCTTCACTGCCTTCCGCAGTACCTTCACTGCCTTCCTGCCACTGTCTTCCTGCAGTACCTTCACTGTCTTCCTGCAGTACCTTCACTGCTTTCCTGCAGTACCTTCACTGCCTTCCTGCAGTACCTTCACTGCCTTCCTGCAGTACCTTCACTGCCTTCCTGCAGTACCTTCACTGCCTTCCTGCAGTACATTCACTGCCTTCCTGCAGTACCTTCACTGCCTTCCTGCAGTACCTTCACTGCCTTCATGCAGTACCTTCACTGCCTTCCTGCAGTACCTTCACTGCCTTCCTCCAGTACCTTCACTGCCTTACTGCAGTACCTTCACTGCCTTCCTACAGTACCGTGACTGCCTTCCTGCAGTACCGTGACTGCCTTCCTGCAGTACCTTCACTGCTTTCCTGCAGTACCTTCACTGCCTTCCTGCAGTACCTTCACTGCCTTCCTGCAGTACCTTCACTGCCTTCCTGCAGTACCTTCACTGCCTTCCTGCAGTACCTTCACTGCCTTCCTGCAGTACCTTAGTTGTAGAAAAGATGTTCACTCACAATTTATGAGGTTATGCGTGCTATTTAATATAGTACCTCTTACAAAAATATAAAGACACATGTACAGTATAAAATTGCTACACATGTCAGCAAAATCACTATAACTAATCACGTATACATATTAAATGGATCGATACATACCATATGTACTCTAGTATTACACATATAAAACAATGCATGCCTTTTGGGTATATTATTACTATGCATTAACTTATTCACATATGTATTTCAGACACTCATATTGCTAGGCACATTTTATGTATAGCCGTAATTATAAAGAAACACACCCTGTACAAAAAAACAAAGAGGCCAAAGATAATTTGACATAAATGAGTGGCTCCTATGACAGCGACATATTTATCTTAACAGGAGTCACTGACTCTTTTTTTGTGTGTACTATTTTGGTATTAACTTGTACCATTTGTATTGTACACACGCACGCACGCACGCACGCACGCACATACGCACACACACACATGTCCCAGGTAATGACACGACTTCTTCTGCCCGAAAAAGCACATTTAGTCTTTTTCAGGGGAAGCCCTGCTTCATGGAGTTGAGATGACACCATTTGGACGATCGTGCTCGTCTTCCCGTCAATAGAACATCACCCAGGAAGACTACTGTCATTGGGATATTTTGAAACAACTGCTCCATAATCCTCTGGAATACACCCGGGGTTGTGTTGACACCAGGTGGCAAACGTTAAAGTTAAATATACATTATTGCTGGTGTTTAATTGTATTACAAGATAATGATATTAATAAACAATACAACATCAACCAAGATAATAATAATAAAAATAGAAAATGCTACAGCAACATACACAGAATCTTCTGACTGCCGTATTATTGCCGTATATCTCTCAATAATAGATGATTTGTACCTTCTTTTGAACATAGAATTATTTTGAAACTTTCTTAGGCATGCATATAAACTATTTGACAGTTTGACTGTAGTCATACACATAGCCTTCAGTGTGGTTCGAACATACATTTGTTAAAATTTATCTCTCTGTCTTGTAACATGACAACATTCATCTCTCGAATGAAAAAAGTTTCAGAATGTTTTTCGGAAGTAAATTGTATTTCACCTTGTACATTAATCTCAACGTAATCATAAAACTTCATAACATTAAGGTTAATAAACACGTTGTTGGTCTTGAGCTGTTGCTCCATATACAAATCACATAACCTTTTGTAAACAAGATATGGGTCATACATTATAGCAATACGTGTTGCCCAAAATCTCAGAACAATAGTTAATATAATGCATACATAATGAAAGGTATAACAAGGACCGTGATTTGACATATAATAAGCATCGGAATTTGTAAATTATCGATGTTGTTTTTGTTAACTTGGATTTAACCGACTGAATTTGTGCTTTCCAGGATAGCTTATCATCGATGATTACACCCAGGAATTTTTTTAATACACTCTTTCTATGTTCCCTTGATTAATGTTTATACTTATGCTAGGTATATTTCTCTCTTTTTTCCAAATATCATGAAACGAGTGTTGTTAACAATAAGGCACAGTTTGTTCACTGTGAACCAATTATGTAATTTCACCAGTTCCTGATTGACTTCTGTGCTAAGCCTATTTGGGTCATCAGCATAATAGAATATATTGGTGTCGTCAGCAAATAAAATGAATTTTTACTAAATCGGAAACATTGCATAAGTCATTTATATAAATCAAAAATAGTTTTGGCCAGAATATTCGTCCTTGTGGTACTTCACATAGCATGTTTAGAAGATTAGACTTGACATTATCAATACCAAAAAATGTTGATCGTTTTTCAGCGTAACTGCCACGTATACCACATATTTGCATTTTTTCAACAGTAGATTATTTTTTACAGTATCAAATGCTTTTTCAAGTCTGTAAACACGCCTATCGATGATTTGTTCTTGTAAATTGCAGTAAATTGCATTTGCTCCAAAAAGCCATGGAAGTTGATTTATTTTTTCTGAAACCATACTGACTTTCATTAAATATTTCATTAAGTTCAATAAAATTGTCTAACCTGAAGTCAAAATTTGTTCTCGAATTTTCGAAAATGTTTGGTAAAAGTAAGTGACACAGGCCTATAGTTAGAAAACATATGTTTTGTAAACTTGTATATTATATGAACAAATCGTTTATGTTGAGGATCGGGTACTTGTCCACTTTGACAGCAGTGGTGCTGCCTGAGTAGGTGCGCAATAGTGGTGCTTTAGTTGTGTTCAATGTTAGTTGTAGAGACAACCTTTTTACCCTGGTCCACTCCCCCGAATTCAACGAAACCGAGGCTCCTGTGTCGATTTCCATGGTTACACTTGTTGCTGTCATGCGCACAGTACAAACATACGGTCTTACTGTGTTGGTGCATGTTACGTGGCACAAACCCAGCGTATGTCTCCTCACACAAGTCATTCATTGGTTGTGATGTGACCGCCAAATGTGCTTTTGTTATAACTTCAGTAGATCTACATTCTAAAGAAAAATGATTGGCTTGTAACATTTGTGGCATGTATTACCTAAGCTCTACACGTCATCCTATTGGACACAATCTTGTATTCGCCTTGTACGGTGGCACCCTCTAGTGGAACTGTTCGGGTTGCACCTTCCACCTGTCGATCACGATGGAAACTATTTCGGCCGCATCCTCGCTTTTGTGACCGTGTCCATTGTGGAATACCACATTAACAGATTTCTCAGTTACAGAAGCTGTGTCACTCGTAACCATGGACTGCTGCATAGTAGCTTCAAGAGTAGGGCCACAAGTGAGCAACTGTTCCAGTGTTATTTTGGCTTCAATCAGTCCTTTATCATGTACTTAATCTCACGGTTGTTTTTTTTAAGTTACAGTTCTTTGCTAATTGTTGTAGTCTGGCGTGAAATTGGTCAAGGGTTTCCCCAGCTTGTTGTTGGGCTTGTTGTTTGGCTTGTTGGTGGGCTTGTTGATGGGCTTGATGTTGGGCTTGTTGGTGGGCTTGTTGTTGGGCTTTTTGTTGTAGTCTGGCTTGAAATTTGTCAAGGATTTCCCCAGCTTGTTGTTGGGCTTGTTGTTGGGCTTGTTGTTGGGCTTGTTGTTGGTCTTGTTGGTGGGCTTGTTGTTGGGCTCGTGGTTGGGCTTGTTGTTGGGTTTGTTGTTGGGCTTGTTGTTGGGCTTGTTGGTGGGCTTGTTGTTGGGCTTGTTGGTGGGCTTGTTGTTGGGCTTGCTGGTGGGCTTGTTGTTGGGCTTGTTGTTGTGCTTGTTGGTGGGCTTGTTGTCGGGCTTGTTATTGGGCTTGTTGGTGGGCTTGTTGTTGGGCTTGTTGGTGGGCTTGTTGTCGGGCTTGTTGGTGGGCTTGTTGTTGGGCTTGCTGGTGGGCTTGTTGTTGGGCTTGTTGTTGTGCTTGTTGTTGGGCTTGTTGTTGTGCTTGTTGGTGGGCTTGTTGTCGGGCTTGTTGTTGGGCTTGTTGGTGGGCTTGTTGTTGAGCTTGTCTAAAGGTGAATATTTCGTATGTCTCATTTCGACTGGGAGTAAAATACGGCGTAAGCCTTTCTTTCACTTGTGCAAAACTACCATCAATATCAATATAGTTCGAACACTTCCTCCCAAGCATAATGCACCATCACCGCTTTGATACGCACATACTCTTTGATACGCACATACTCTTTGATACGCACATACTCTTTGAAACATATATGAGGTCTTTAGCCACTATGACATTTTCGAAGCGGCGCAGCCAAAGCTCCCATCGCGCCCCGGCGCTGTTCACTGGTTCGATCGAGAACGGTGCTTCCTGTTCCATCTCAGCGCTTGACATCGTTGATGACTGACTGTGGTCCGTGTCCCCTGCGATCGTGGTCGATAGCGGTCGGTGCGGCTGCAGCTAAGGCTGAGGCTGAGGCCGCGACTTCGGGCTACGGCTGCGGGCTACGGCTGCGGGCTGCTCTGGTGTACACATCTCCGTCTTACCACGCTGTTCTCCACGGGTTTTTACGTACGGCGAAGTCGAAGTCATGTTGCCGTGTACGATGTAATATCAGATTATATATAGTAGTTCTAGTTCCGTATAAAGCGTGTTTTTAGTTAGCAAAACACGTGTACGTCGTCTCAAGGTTCTATCTCATTTCATACAGCAAATGTATATGATACAAATGTATATGATACAAATGTATATGACACAAATGTATATGACACAAATGAAACATTAAGCTGCCGCCTACCGGGGGACAGACTTACGTCGATATTAGATATTCCGTAAGTTGACGTTGTAAGTTGACCATGTTCATCTATGCTTATTGACATTCCAGATGTATGTCATTCATACACAATAATCAACATTTTAATTGAGATGGGGTCGGTGGCTAATGTGAGCATTTCAAATTATACAAAACACCACTTGCGTATATATATATATATATATATATATATATATATATTAACCAAAGTCATATTCGTAGTCATATGTAGACTGTCATGATGCTAAAGAATGGTGCACATTTTTATTAAAACAACTATAACAACATCGTACCAAGGTATCAATCGACGCGACATCGAACTGTGCTGACACAGACGCTGTCTTCGATGTCGTCGATGACCGTCCTCAACTAATCCAAATAAATGTATTGCATATTGTTTTTAATTACCACTGTCTTTCCCAGCTTTATGTTGGACCACAGCATAGCCCACAGCTACGGTTTTCAGTCCGTACACCGCTAAGCACAGTTACGTTTTCTGGATATTAATGCTAATCCATAATACATTAATCATATTCGTTGATCAAAATTACGTCGACATAGCCTTCACGCATTTAATCAAATATATGGATTGCTTTGCTATACGCATATGTAACGTGTATGTATGTGTATATGTATATGCACGTACGTAAACACGTACATACGCAATACAATTTACACACTATCTTTTTATACTTTTAGGTGCATATGTTCGCAATAAATAGTTTTATTTGTGGAGTGTACATTGTCTTGTCTATGATAAACAATTTGCTGTACACTTTTCATGAAAGCGAACTGAATAGTTTTCATTTTGTAGGCCTCTATCTCGAAGGCGTTGAACAACGTTGGCTAACGTAGCTTATTCCTGGCCTGTAGTGAAGTACCATTAGTCCACCAGGTCGATTGTGATCGAACACTGCGCGTGCCGGCGATCGGCTTCGTGTTCGTTCGAGACGTTGTCCTCTTGTTCTTCACCATAGTCGTTACACAGCGGTGGCGTGTATCGCTTCAACCAGTACGTTCTCGTGTCTGCTGTCGCGTCACCTTTCCCCTGTGAAGGCAACAACAGTTACAGTGTCGTTGACAATGTCAATGAGACAACTGTGCCTGTGTCTGTGCCTGTGTCTGTGCCTGTGCCTGTGTCTGTGTCTGTGTCTGTGTCTATGTCTGTGCCTCTGTCTCTGGCTGTGTCTTTGTCTGTGTCTGTGCCTGTGTCTCTGGCTGTGTCTCTGTCTGTGTCTGTGCATGTGTCTGTGCCTGTGTCTGTGCCTGTGTCTGTGCCTGTGTCTGTGCCTGTGTATGTTCCTGTGTCTGTGCCTGCGTCTGTGTCTGTGCCTGTGCCTGTGTCTGTGTCTGTGCCTGTGTCTCTGGCTGTGTCTTTGTCTGTGTCTGTGCCTGTGTCTGTGCCTGTGTCTGTGCCTGTGTCTGTGCCTGTGTCTGTGTCTGTGCCTGTGTCTGTGTCTGTGTCTGTGTCTGCCTGTGTCTGGCTGTGTCTTTCTCTGTGCCTGTGCCTGTGTCTGTGCCTGTGCCTGTGCCTGTGCCTGTGTCTGTGTCTGTGTCTGTGCCTGTGCATGTGTCTCTGACTGTGTCTTTGTCTGTGCCTGTGTCTGTGTATGTGCCTGTGTCTGTGCCTGTGTCTGTGTTTGTGCCTGTGCCTGTGTCTGTGCCTGTGCCTGTGTCTGTGTCTGTGTATGTGCCTGTGTCTCTGGCTGTGTCTTTGTATGTGCCTGTGTCTGTGCCTGTGCCTGTGCCTGTGTCTGTGTCTGTGCCTGTGTCTGTGCCTGTGTCTGTGTCTGTGTCTGTGAGCCGTCATCTTCACGTCGCTGAAAATTACCTCTTCAATTAATTTACCTCATCGTGAATGATATTCGTTGATGTTCAAATATGTAGTATGTGAATAGGTTATGTAATAATAATTTAATAAGAGTTAGTATACTGACATGTCACAGTGGTATAACATGTCACAGTGATATAATATGTCACAGTGGTATAACATGTCACAGTGGTACAACATGTCACATTTATATAACATGTCACAGTAATATAACATGTCACAGTGAAATAACATGTCACAGTGGTATAACATGTCACAGTGGTATAACATGTCATAGTGATATAACATGTCACAGTGATATAACATGTCACAGGGGTATAACATGTCACAGTGATATAACATGTCACAGTGATATAACATGTCACAGTGATATAACATGTCATAGTGGTATAACATGTCACAGTGATATAACATGTCACAGTGGTATAACATGTCACAGTGGTATAACATGTCACAGTGATATAACATGTCACAGTGGTATAACATGTCATAGTGATATAACATGTCACAGGGGTATAACATGTCACAGTGATATAACATGTCACAGTGATATAACATGTCACAGTGATATAACATGTCACAGTGGTATAACATGTCACAGTGATATAACATGTCACAGTGGTATAACATGTCACAGTGATATAACACGTCACAGTGATATAACATGTCACAGTGGTATAACATGTCACAGTGATATAACATGTCACAGTGATATAACATGTCATAGGGGCATAACATGTCACAGTGATATAACATGTCACAGTGATATAACATGTCACAGTGGTATAACATGTCACAGTGATATAACATGTCACAGTGGTATAACATGTCACAGTGATATAACATGTCACAGTGATATAACATGTCACAGTGGTATAACATGTCACAGTGATATAACATGTCACAGTGGTATAACATGTCACAGTGGTATAACATGTCACAGTGGTATAACATGTCACAGTGATATAACATGTCACAGTGGCATAACATGTCATAGTGATATAACATGTCATAGGGGTATAACATGTCACAGTGATATAACATGTCACAGTGATATAACATGTCATAGGGGTATAACATGTCATAGTGGTATAACATGTCACAGTGATATAACATGTCACAGTGATATAACATGTCACAGTGATATAACATGTCACAGTGGTATAACATGTCACAGTGGTATAACATGTCACAGTGGTATGACATGTCACAGTGGTATAACATGTCACAGTGATATAACATGTCACAGTGGTATAACATGTCATAGTGATATAACATGTCATAGGGGTATAACATGTCACAGTGATATAACATGTCACAGTGATATAACATGTCATAGGGGTATAACATGTCATAGTGGTATAACATGTCACATTGGTATAACATGTCACAGTGGTATAACATGTCACAGTGATATAACATGTCACAGTGGTATAACATGTCATAGTGATATAACATGTCACAGTGATATAACATGTCATAGTGGTATAACATGCCACATTGGCATAACATACGTTTTTTTTTTTTGCAAAATTAGCTTGAAACGAGGCGAACGAAAACACCGAATTGAGAAGGGACCGTTTAATGACGTGGAAACACTATATAATATCGCGGTGCATGAAATGTCACCAAGAAATATGCTTACACTAACTATACTGTCCCTAACTAAACTGTCTCTAACTAGGTAAAATATGTTTCTAAATGACAAAATAATAATCAGACATTATTCAGCTGAATATAGCAGTCTGCTGTTCTGTTGTATGCAATCAGAGGTGTGGGTCTGGGGTGGGGGGGTAATAGGGTGCACATCCCCAGGTCAACATCCGGAGGAAGGTTTGGAGAAGGTGAAACTACTGTGTGAGACAAGGCGGATGCAACGACACACTACACAAGCTGTATTTCACGAAATCCACCCTTGATTGCCTAACGGGAAGTTCAAACAAAGAGGGCAATACATTGAGTTCAAAAACAACGATGGATGCGTTTGGTCTACTTTGAGCGATCTCAAATGTTACGTTTATCGGTACATTCCTAGAGAATCGGTAGATGTTTGAGTATATCGTAATCCTCAGCACGCTGCTCCACGGTTCTACTCAGCAATCTGCTCCACGGTTCTACTCAGCAAGCTGCTCCACGGTTCTACTCAGCAAGCTGCTCCAAGGTTCTACTCAGCAAGCTGCTCCACGGTTCTACTCAGCAAGCTGCTCCACGGTTCTACTCAGCAAGCTGCTCCACGGTTCTACTCAGCAAGCTGCTCCACGGTTCTACTCAGGATGTTCTCCAGGCATATGAGGAAATCACACTGGTAAAGCATATATCTTTATCGACATCAGCCAAAATGCTGATGTGACATCTACAAGATGATTGATGGTCAACATTGTTGGAACAGTGATCTCGATCCCAAGCTGCGGTGTTGTGGGAGGCAGACCATAAGAAACAACACGGAGGTAGACGCCACCGAAGTATACTGGCGACACTTAGTATTCATATCATTTGTAGACATTTACATTTGACACGGGATGCAGTGTGATCTTAGAACAAGCTGTGCTCGGCCTGACGCTCCTACTCAGTAGCGTGAGCGGACATATGTCAACATAACCGACCATCAAGAATGATATTGCCATGACCTACCATCCTCAACGTCCATGACCTGGCATCCCCAGCATCCATGACCTGCCATCCCCAGTGTCAATGACCTGCCATCCCCAACGTCCATGACCTGCCATCCCCAATGTCCATGACCTGCCATCCCCAATGTCCATGACCTGCCATCCCCAACGTCCATGACCTGTCATCCCCAATGTCCATGACCTGCCATCCCCAACGTCCATGACCTGCCATCCCCAACGTCCATGACCTGCCATCCCCAACGTCCATGACCTGCCATCCCCAATGTCCATGACCTGCCATCCCCAATGTCCATGACCTGTCATCCCCAACGTCCATGACCTGCCATCCCCAACGTCCATGGCCTGCCATCCCCAATGTCCATGACCTGCCATCCCCAACGTCCATGACCTGCCATCCATAATGTCCATGACCTGCCATCCTCAACGTCCATGACCTGCCATCCCCAACGTCCATGACCTGCCATCCCCAGTGTCCATGACCTGTCACCCCAACATCCATGACGTGCCATCCCCAACGTTCATGACCTGCCATCCCCAACGTCCATGACCTGCCATCCCCAACGTCCATGACCTACCATCCCCAACGTCTCTGACCTGTCATCCCCAACGTCCATGACCTACCATCCCCAACGTCCATGACCTGTCATCCCCAACGTCCATGACCTGCCATCCCCAGTGTCCATGACCTGTCATCCACAACATCCATGACCTGCCATCCCCAACGTTCATGACCTGCCATCCCCAGTGCCCATGACCTGCCATCCCCAACGTCCATGACCTGCCATCCCCAGTGTCCATGACCTGCCATCCCTAACGTCCATGGCCTGCCATCCCCAACGTTCATGACCTGCCATCCCCAACGTCCATGACCTGCCATCCCCAACGTCCATGACCTGCCATCCCAAACGTCCATGACCTGGCATCCCCAGTGTCCATGACCTGCCATCCCCAACGTTCATGACCTGCCATCCCCAACCTCCATGACCCGAAACACAATGCCACCAGGATCGCCTCAATACGTTGGAACTACTTCGTGTATACAAGTATATCAAAGTCGACTTCCAAGCAGTTATTGACAAGTACAGCAGGAACCATCGAAGAAGAATGGCTGGCATCATTAATCCTCTGAGTGCTCATAGACCTTTTGCTGATTGATGCACGCTAACCTAACATATATTTTCATACATGTACATATATGTACATATATGTACAATACACTAATACAACGTGTGCCTCACTCTGAGTTTGTTTTGTTCATTTAATTATCATGATGACAAAACTAATCCACGATGTTTCACACGTTGTCCACCAGAGTTTACTTTCAATGCCAAGGAATGCACCATTTCAAGAATAGAAAATACATTCTCAAGACACACTTGCGTGGATGGCTGCGCCCCCGTTGGTCCAATCCTAAATGTGCCCATTGTTATCGTTTATAAATGATATTAATTATAAACTACTTTTGTTTGCTGCATTTGACAAACGTACAGAACCGTACAAACAAACGTACAGAAGACAAGAGAAAAGTTGTCAAACTATGATAACAATGTACACTGGGTTTTCATATAGACAATGGATTTCAAAATGACCACCACAAACAAAATCAACAATAAACTAAGACTATTACGAATCAATTCGTTGCCACTAAACAGTTGGTCGAGCTGGTAGGTCTAAAATCATCCTTTTATGTATCTTTTAAGCCGAGATAGGATACGTAGTTCGTAGTTTGATTACGACAACCATTTTGAAATAATTACTTCGGAAATTATTGGCCAGACGTTGCGTAAATGGTAGCCAATATGAAAATGTACCAAAACACCAAATGTTATGTTTCCAATGCAAATTAAATAATTCATAGTGTCCCCAATTCTTTACGTTGTAACACAGAAAGCTAAAAACAAAACCGGATGTATATCGTCCATATGGTGAATCAGACCTATAGTATTAAATATTGAGGTAAATGTTTTTGAGTAACTACTTTTGCGTATACCAGGTCTTACATATGTTGTTGCAAATTGTGTCGATGGTTGCAAATGCGTTGTACAAACCGTTCCCCCGATGTCTTCGCACTGTTCCACGGTAAAGTTTCCGACTTGGTCGAGTATTTGATTCAACGCGGAAGTAATGTGGATCTGGTTGGCTAAAACAAAAACACTAACTTAACTACAGGGAGAGTATCACCGCTAAAGACCTGTGTCAGTAAGCATTTATCATTTCATTAATTATGCATGCATCTAGGCATTGTAAGCGCTCCATCAATCAGTCATTCCATCAATCCATAAATCGATCAATCAATCAAGTTTATTCTCACAAAATCTTAATAGGTTACATGAGTCATTACAATTTTACCTATAATTACAACGTGATCTCGCCATACACGTCTGCAATATAGTTATCAACAATATTTTTGAAGACCAGATTGGTAAACAGCTTTGCACTACAGAATACTATACAAAATTGTGTTTCTTTCTTTGAACAGTAATACACAAAAATATGATAACTTTTATAACGCCTAAATCCTTGGAAATCTGAGCTAAGAGGCGCATCAAAGCAAAATGGTTAAACCATCTAAAAATGGAGTCTTCAGACGATATTGACGTTTTATTATATTTCCCACTGACCTAACACAAATAAGGAGTGAATTTCAAAGAGTTGGTGCAATAATCGAGAGAGTCTTGGTTCGAATGTGATGCACTCACCTTTGCCTGTCGCCTCCATGCGACAAGCTGTGCTCAGAGCCTCGCCAACCAGACAATACCGTGGAACCTTCATAGCGATAACGCCCGCGACACATTCGCCTGTTGAGACACATCACACACCGACCTGTTGACATCCTGCTTCACAAACACACCAACCTACTGACATCCTGCTTCACAAACACACCAACCTGCTGACATCCTGCTACATAAACACACTAACATGCTGACGTCCTGCTTCACAAACACACCAACCTGCTGACATCCTGCTTCACAAACACACCAACCTGCTGACATCCTGCTTCACAAACACCAACATGCTGACACCTGCTTCACAAACACATCAACCTGCTGACATCCTGCTTCACAAACACACCAACCTACTGACATCCTGCTTCACAAACACACCAACCTGCTGACATCCTGCTTCACAAACACACCAACCTGCTGACATCCTGCTTCACAAACACACCAACCTGCTGACATCCTGCTTCACAAACACACCAACCTACTGACATCCTGCTTCACAAACACACCAACCTGCTGACATCCTGCTACACAAACACACTAACATGCTGACGTCCTGCTTCACAAACACACCAACCTGCTGACATCCTGCTTCACAAACACACCAACCTGCTGACATCCTGCTTCACAAACACACCAACCTGCTGACATCCTGCTTCACAAACACACCAACCTGCTGACATCCTGCTTCACAAACACACCAACCTACTGACATCCTGCTTCACAAACACACCAACATGCTGAAATCCTGCTTCACAAGCACATCACACATCAACCTGCTGACATCCTGCGTCACTTCACTTCCGAAATGGATGTCGCGCAACATTACCTCACACTTACATCATAAATGCGTTTCATGCATGCCTTTCTCCCCAAAAACACACCACAGACAGCGTCATCCGAATGAACTTTCTAACGATTGGTATCACAAACATGCCTTACATAGATGTCTTACAAACACGCACCCCATACGAATTTCTCAAGAATTATGTTTACTACACATGTGGGCATATACGAATACGTCATACACACGCACGCAGGCACGCACGCACGCACGCACGCACACACGCACACATGTATACAAAAACACACGCACGGAAAAACCCATGCACGCACGCACGCACGCACGCACGCACGGACACACACACACACAAGCACATTCACACAACCACGAACACACGCACGCACGCACATGCACTTGCATGCAAGCACGCACGCACAAGCACACACGCACATACACACACATAGGCCTTACATACCCGAGTGAAGTCCCACGCGAAGTGCAAATTTCTCACTTGGCATGCGAGGTACGCGGTAGCTTTGGAAAGATTGCATCAATTCAAGTGACAAAAGCGCCATGTCGCGGGCGTGTTTCTTGCCGTTCGGAACTGGAAGTCCGCAGACGAGAATGTGAATGCTACCGAGAGTGTCGACCTTGTACACGTCATATAGGTCAAGGACCTCGTCGAACAGCCTGCGCATGTGCGCGGTATCCATTAAACATACATAGAACAATAGTGTGTGTGTGTGTGTGTGTGTGTGTGTGTGTGTGTGTGTGTGTGTGTGTGTGTGTGTGTGTGTGTGTGTGTGTGTGTGTGTGTGTGTGTGTGTGTGTGTGTGTGTGTGTGTGTGTGTGTGTGTGTGTGTGTGTGTGTGTGTGCTTAACAATATTAGCAAACTTTAAATCGAATGCATATCTCCTTCACATCAACACTAATACATTTTAAAGATTTCATAAAAACGGTTACATAATTTCGGCAAGTTATGAAATTATATATAGAGGGTATTTTTAATATAAAATTATGCTGACTATCAACAGACAACCAGACGTACCTGTATACCTGACTGAGCATGTAGACATACCTGTATACCTGACCGAGCATGTAGACATGCCTGTATACCTGACCGAGCATGTAGACGTACATTGATACCTGACCGAGCATATAGACGTACATGTATACCTGACTGAGCATGTAGACGTACCTGTATACCTGACCGAGCATATAGACGTACATGTATATCTGACTGAGCATGTAGCCATACCTGTATAGCTGACCGAGCATGTAGACGTACATTGATACCTGACCAAGCATATAGACGTATATGTATACTTGACCGAGCATGTAGACGTACCTGAATACCCGACGGAGCATGTAGACGTAAGTAGTACAGAATAGGTTCCTAATCATCAATCAAAATTTTATTCAGTCGCCACGGGGCGCTCTAGACGGTTAGGGTTAGCTCCAGTCGCCAGTGGGCGCTCCAGGGTATATAGACAAACTAACAAAATGGCGGACAAACTAACAAAAAATGATAGACAAACTAATAAAATGACGGACTAACAGTGGTCATTAACAGGGTCATTATGTTGACAACCTCGAGAACAATGGCGAACTCGTCATATCAGAAAACTGACAGATAACAGACACAGCGACCATCTGTCAAGCAAACAAAAACCGATGTGAACAGCACTCGTAGTGCAACGCATATAACGCAGTAAATGCACATTTTAGCATCATAATACAAGCATGAATCGCCCGATTCACTTCAGAGGCGGTAATAGCTATCTGTCTAATTTTTATGCGTGTAGAATACGCGTGTGGAATAGAGAATTTCACACCGTTGAAAGCGCTTATCAGTGGAAGAAATGTGTGCATAATAACGACTGGAAAACTGCAGAAAAAATGGTAGCCACGCGCACCGGTCTGCAGGCTAAATACCTGAGCAAGAGCATTCGAGAGAAGGCGCATTTACGAGAGGAATGGAACAGACAGAGATATTCCGTGACGTACGCGCTAGTAGCCGTGAAATTCCGTGATCGACACTTACGGAAATGACTGTTAGATACAGGAGAAAGCGAATTGATGGAATGGGTAAAAAGTAAAGAGGGTTTTTGGGGTGCGTTGACCTACGATGGTCGACCGGGACAGAATATGCTCGGACAGATACTTATGCGACTAAGAGAGTTAATTCGAACGCACCAGACAGCAAGGGTGAATCACGCGGACGCACAATCGAACGCACCAGACAACATGGGTAAATCACGCGGACGCACTGCTGTTTACGAGATTGCAACCAGGCACCTGGAGAACTGCGCAATAACAGTGCACCGGTCTACACTCGACGGCAATAGCGAAAACATCACGCGCTGTTCAACCGGCAACGAGCCAAGCAAAACTGCGCAATACGACGACAATAGCGAAAACATCACGCGCTGTTCAACGGGCAAAATAGTGCGCTCTTACACTTTACCCATAACTCCTACAGCTTACCCATAATTCCTACAATTTATCCATAATTCTCCTATTGAATAAGAGTACAAGGACATTTTATTAAATATTTGAAAATAATTACACAATATCGTCCACAAACGTTAGACAGAGGACTCTAAAGTCTCTTGCCATACGCTTATTTTCGTTATATGTAAATATTTATGTATGTTAGCACTTTAACTAAATAATTACCACATTTAGTTGTATGTTAACGCTTTTAAGCTAAGTACTTACCACATTTAGCTGTATGTTAATGCTTTTTAACTAAGTAATTACCGCATTTAGCTGTGTGTTAACGTTTTTTTAGCTAAGTAATGACCATATTTAGCGGTATGTTAACCCTTTTTAGCTAAGGAACTACCATATTTAGCTGTCTGTTACTGCTTTTTAACTAAGGAATTACCACATTTAGCTGTGTGTTGACGCTTGTAAGCTAAGTAATTACCACATTTAGCTGTATGTTAACGCTTTTTAACTAAGTAATTATCGCATTTAGTTGCATGTTAACGCTTTGAAACGAAGTATTTATCATATTCACCTGTATGCTAAGGTACTCGGGAAATACGTGTGATAAATAACACGGTTTTCTGTTGTGATATTAGCATTGTTGTTAAAGCGTTGGTTCGCACACTGGACGTATGCAAGTCTGAACAAGGTTAATGATAAGCCAGTGGACTGTGGACTCCGGTTGCCTTAGCAGCGAACGAGGTACGGCTAGCGCTGTTATGATCGATGTAACAACCTGCATAGTTGTACGAACTGCATATAGCACGTAGAGTTTATGTTTGTTTTCGTACATTTGCATTGTATGACTAATCTTAGTTAATTGTGGTGCACTTTAATTTGCTAACTGTATATACGAACGTCATAACAGCATGACGTTAGCCCTGTGATATGTCCGTCATTTTATAAACTGTATGACATTTCTTTACCATTTTCTAAAATATGTGTCATTTTTGCTGTACCATTTTTTTATTGAATGTATGAAAGATGGCCGCACCGGGTATCTGGTCATATGATACCCCTTTATGGTGGCGTATCGAAATTACACCGTTCGCCTTGTATCTTACCAACTAGAAGTATAAAAGCAGTGACCCAAACAATAAAATTTGACACGTCTGGAATTTACCCGATATCCTGTAAAAACTTACACAATTTTAGATTTTCTTACAAAGTTATGGCATGTTTGGTATAAAAAAATCAATATGTTATGTTGTCACACTCTTGTATTGAGAATAACCACATCGATCAGCTGTTCAACATGTCCTAATCCAAGTTATGTGTGGCATGCCTCATCGTATAGTTATCTTCGTCATTACATTATATTCCAATCACATATTATTCCAAAAGTATACTGTTCTTCTTTATTTTATCGTCTCCCCTACCTCCAGCCAAATTACTGCTCCGTACACGCTGCCTCAACCATACAGTCCTCTGTCTCTCCTACCTCCAGCCACATCCTGGCTTCCGATACATTGCGTCCACCATACTATCCTCTGTCTCTCCTACATACAGTCACATCATTGCTCCTGATACATTACCCCCACTGTCTCTCCTACATACAGCCACATCATTGCTCCTGATACATTGCCCCAACCATTCAGTCTTCTGTCTCTCCTACCTCCAACCACATCCTGGCTCCTGTCTCTCCTACCACTAGCCACATCCTGGCTACTTGCACTACTGTTCTTCTTTATTTTATCGTCTCTCCTACCTCCAGCCAAATTACTGCTCCGTACACGCTGTCTCAACTATACAGTCCTCCGTCTCTACTACCTCCAACCACATCCCTGCTCCTTACACACTGCCTGCACCATATATTCCTCTGTCTCTCCTACCTCCAGCCAAATCCTGGCTCTTTACACATTGCCTGCACCATATATTCCTCATGTCTCAACTATACAGTCCTCCGTCTCTCCTACCTCCAGCCACATTCTGGCTACTTACACACAGCTTCCAACATACAATCCACTGTCTTTCCTACCTCCAGCCACATCCCTCCTCCTTACATACTTCCTCCGCCATACAGTCCTTTGTTTCTCCTACCTCCAGCCACATCCTCGCTCCTAATACATTGCGCCCTTCATACAGTCCCCTGTCTCGTCTACCTCCAGCCACATCCTGGCTCCTGATACATTGCGTCCATCATACAATCCTCTGTCTTTTCTACCTCCAGCCACACCCTTGCTCCTTACACATTACCTCCACCACACTCTCCTCTGTTGCTCCTACCTCCAGCCACATCCTGGCTCCTGATACATTGCGTCCACCAAACTGTCATTTGTCTCTCCTACCATTAGCCACATCCTGACTACTTACAAATTAACTTATACCATACAGTCAACTGTGTTTCCTACCTCCAGCCACATCCCTGCTCCTTACACACTGCCTCCGCCATACAGTCCTCCGTCTCCACTACCTCCAACCAAAACCTGGCTCTTTACACATTGCCTACACCATACAGTCCTCTGTCTCTCCTACCTCCAGCTACATCCTAGCTACTTACATACTGCCTCCTCCATACAGTCCACAGACTTTCCTGTATTGTAGGTCCAAGGACCTACAACTTTATGTATTGTAGGTCACAAGACATACAACTTTATGTATTGTAGGTCCAAATACCTACAACTTTATGTATTGTAAGTCCAAGGACCTACAACGTTATGTACTCTAGGTCCAAAGACCTGCTACTTTAGGTTTTGTAGGTTCAAGGACTTACAACTTTATGAATTGTAGGTCCAAGGACCTACACCTTTATTTACTGTAGGTCCAAAGACCTGCTACTTTATGTTTTGTGGGTTCAAGAACCTACAACTTTATGTATTGGAGGTCCCAAGACCTGCTACTTTATGTATTGCAGGTCCAAATACCTGATACTTTACGTATTGTTTGTCCAAAAACATACATCTTTTTGTATTGTAGGTCCAAAGACCTACAACTTTATGTAGTGTAGGTCCAAAAACAAGACTTGCTACTTTATGTATTGTAGTTCCAAAGATCAGCTACTTTATGTTTTGTGGGTTCAAGGACCTACAACTTTATGTATTGTAGGTCGAAAGACCTGCTACTTTATGTATTGTACGTCCAAGGACCTACAACTTTATGTATTGTAGGTCCAAATACCTACCACTTTATGTATTGTATGTCCAAAGACCTACAACTTTATGTATTGTAGGTCCAAAGACCTGCTGCTTTATATATTGTAGGTCCAAAGACCTGCTACTTTATGTATTGTAGGTCCAAAGACCTGCTAATTTATGTATTGTAGGTCAAAGGACCTACAACTTTATGTATTGTAGGTCCAAGGACATACAACTTTATGTATTGTAGGTCCAAATACCTACAACTTTATGTATTGTATGTCCAAGGACCTACAACTTTATGTATTGGAGGTCCAAAGACCTGCTACTTTATGTATTGTAGATCCAAGGACCTACAACTTTATGTATTGTAGGTCCAAATACCTACAACTTTATGTATTGTAGGTCCAATGACCTACAACTTTATGTATTGTAGGTCCAAAGACCTACTACTTTATGTATTGTAGGTCCAAAAACATATATCTTTTAGTATTGTAGGCCCACAGACCTACAACTTTATGTTTTGTATATATACCTTCTGTTCACACCTTATCATATATATTTTACACACGACATATGTATTATATTTAATCAAAGGAATGGAACGTGTTGTCATATTCCTACGAGTGACCCCCCTCCATAGTTGAAAGGGAACCCGTGGTCAATGATATTGGACATAGTGGACAATAGTAGCCATTGTCATGTAAATATCTTATATACCACCATCACCACCACCACCCCGCACGCACTATATAGATGTACTGAGGGTCCATCTCCTCTCAGTTGTCATTTTTGTTAGTTTGTCCGCCATTTTGTTAGTTTTGTCCATCATTTTTGTTATTTTGTCCGCCATTTTATTAGTTTGTCCACCGTTTTGTTAGTTTTGACCATTATTTTGTTAGTTTGTCGCCATTTTGTTAGTTTTGTCCATAATTTTTTTTAGTTTGTCTGCCATTTTGTTAGTTTGTCCACCATTTTGTTAATATGTCCGCCATTTTATTAGTTTTGTCCATCATTTTTGTTAGTTTGTTCGCCATTTTGTTAGTTTGTCCGCCATTTGGTTAGTTTGTCCATCATTTTTTTAGTTTATTCGCCATTTTGTTAGTTTGTCCGCCATTTTTGTTAGTTTGTCCATCATTTTTGTTAGTTTGTCCACCATTTTGTTAGTTTTGTCCATCATTTTTGTGAGTTTGTCCGTCATTTTGTTAGTTTGTCCATCACTTTTGTTAGTTTGTCCGCCATTTTGTTAGTTTGTCCACCGTTTTGTTAGTTTTGACCATTTTTTTATTTCTTTATGATTTTTTTTTATATTAAAAAAAATTATTATGAATTTTTTTTCATATTTTCTTAGTTCACGATATAGTCGCTAGGGGGCGCTGCGCTGAGATTAGGTCAAGCTACGGTCGCTAGGAGGCGCTGCGCTCTTGGATGTGCGCGCGCAACCGGAAGTGATTCATGAACGTGGGCTCCTGATTGATGATTAGGACCCTATTCTGTACTACTGACGTATCTGTATACCTGACTGAGCCATTAGACATACATGTATACCTGACTGAGCAGATAGACGTACATGTATACCTGACTGAGCATTTGCATTTGCATATATATATATATATATATATATATATATATATATACCTGACTGAGCAGGTAGACGTACATGTATGCATGACTGAGCAGGTAGACGTACCTATATACCTGACTGAGCAGGTAGACGACCTGTTGTGGCGTGCTCCTGGTTATCAGGACCGAGAAGCCATCGATGTCACAGGCGGCGACAGTGACACTGACGTAGGCCTCAGCCAGTGTCGCGCTGTCCTTCTTGAAGTGTTCAGCGACACCAGGCGGCATCAGGCGGTACATGAGGCTCTCGCAACGTTTCCGTTCGCGACTTAACTCTTTCAGCTTGACCTCCATGGCGCGCGCGTACTTGCCGATGCGGTCGGTCGTGTCACGTACACACGACGTGATGAAGACCATGACGAGTATGACGACAGCCGCGATCACGCCGTACACGATGAGCAATTTGTTTTCAGCCGAACCAACCTAAACCAATGACGTATTTATCAAGCATTTGAAATGAAAAGCTTCAGGAGAGTCGTCCGCGTGTTACGTCGAGTACAAGACGCGTACAGGGGACAGCGAGTGGACATCACATTCTATTTAAAATAGCCTACTTTTCAAAGCACGTTTTCATAATTGGATCACACTAATGAATTAATGCGTGAATACGTGCGTGTGTGAGTGCGTACGTTCGTGCGTGCGTTCGTGCGTGCGTGCGTGCGTAAATTTAAGCAAACTGTGCAGTGACAACTAGAACACCAGATAGTAAAGGACGGACTTGACAAACAATGAGATCTATGGAGAAACGTCCCTAACTTTCACGGGAACGCGTGGTTGATTGGATCTTATGGTCAGTGCGACGTATTTAACAACATTTACTGAGCCGCGTCATGGACGGTTCTGCAGTGACTCGTGTATAGAACTTATTACTTCCTCTGCCTGGCGTAGACACCAAGGAGAAGAGACCAAGGAAGGCCAGTGTCTCTTCCGTCGGGTGAATTACCGACGAACCACTTCCCAGCACAATGTCGCTGTTCCCGTGACCGCCACAACTATGCAGCGCTGTAACAGCCGAACCACTGCCCCGTACAATGTCGCTGTTCCGGTGCACTCACCGCCTTCAGCTCCGCCACGGTGGCTCGGACTATCTCCCTCCGTATCGAACTGAGGAACGTCATGTAAGTTGTCAGGTTGCCGAAGAAGTAGATGCCGTGTCTGACGCGGTCGGTGGTCGACCACCGCTTACACAGAGGGATGTACGACTCGTTAGTCACCTGATGTTTTAGGGTCTTCAACTGCGCGGCGAGTTTCGACATCCGGGCCATGCCGTCCTTGTAACTACGGACATAGCAAAGAAAACTCGTGAAACTGTTGACTTCTTGATCCATGAAATGGGATATATTTCAGTTCCATGATGGTTGGATGGAACCACCAGGGGAGATAACAATATGATTAGTTATTTAATAATATTTCATTAGAAAGTCGCCGCTAGCGGTCAATGTGCATCTCCTTTCGTGGCTAAGTCAGTCAATAAGTCGGCTGACACAGTGTCGCGTCATATCGCAGTACAATAAGGAGTTGAGACTGATCCCAAGTTCACCGAGAGTTTGCTGCAACTTTGAAACAGTGACCAATCAGCGACCGACAGACGATGCACTCGTCGTAACCTTTCATCAAAGGTCAAACTGGGAATGGCGCGAGTCAATAGGTTGCACTCGTTGTGTCTAGACATGTCGCTCGTCTAAACGCACACATAATTTAGCTGCGCTTTACATGCGAAACCGTGTCGATCGACGAATTGCGGCACAAATCGCTAAGGTTTTAAGCCAGTCGTGTGAGAAAAGATGTGTTTTTACCTTTTCGAGGCGACTGTGTTGTAATAGAACACTTGGTCCATGTTTGTGGAAGATTCCTCCTCGAGTTTCATAAACCACGCTAGATTGCTGTCGGACATATGGCAGGCGGCGAAGTAACTGGCCCCGAGGGCGCGCTGGACACCGATATAGTCTCCGGCGTGCAAGATCGCGTCGAAGGCGACGAAACTGCATGTGAAAGACACAAACCATCAGCGTCCGCGTTACAATGAGATAGTGCTGCCACCAGGTAGCACTATCGGTAAAGCAGGTTCTATGGTGGAACAGCGAAGATGGTCACTATCAATTCCGTAGTGATAGATAAAATTGAATCGTAAAATGTATAAGGCGCCATTCCAACAATCGTTGCTCATGGCGCCGTATATAATGTTTTTTTTTTAAACATTTGAGTTTTTAAATGTTTTTTAAACAACTCATGGCCCCGTACAATACATTCTAGAAAACGGGTGAGTTTTATGATGTGCGTTAAAAACAACATATGTTGTTAACGACGATGTCAGCTGTCGGGGCAGCCAGCCATACCGAACGACGGTTCACCACAAATTCGCCTGGCTCGTGGGAGGAGAGGCAGAATGGATTCACTAGAGCCCAACGATCGGGTTGGCTGACACCGTGTGACACAATTGGCGATGCAATCCGGTGCACAACCATTCAGTGCTCGGTGGACGAATAGTAGCATTAACACATGGCAGCATTAACACATGGCAGCATTAACACATGGCAGCATTAACACATGGCAGCATTAACTCATGGCAGCATTAACACATGACAGCATTAACACATGACAGCATTAACACATGGCAGCATTAACCCATGGCAGCATTAACTCATGGCAGCATTAACACATGGCAGCATTAACACATGACAGCACTAACTCATAACAACACTAATATGACAGCACTGACTCACGACAGCACTAACTCACGACAGCACTAACTAACATATGACACTCATGAGAGCACTAAATCACTACAACATTAATTCATTACAGCACAAACTTATAACAACACTAACCCATAACAGCACTAACTCACGATTGCAATAACACATGACAACACAGCACTAACTCATCACAACAATAACTCATGGCACCAGAAACTCATGGCAACATTAACTCATCGAAGCACTAATTCATGGCAGCATTAATATATGACAGCACTAAAAATGACAGCACTTACTCATGACAGCACTGAATCATGACAGCACGGAATCATGACAGCATTAACTCATGACAGCACTAACATATGGCAGCACCAACTCAAGAGAACACTAACTCATGACAACACTAATTCATAAAATGACTAACTTAAGTATTAGTGTAACGTGTGTGGTCATATTAAGTATTAGTGTAAAAGAACGAACGAGTGGAATGACGTGTGTGGTCATATTAAGTATTAGTGTAAAAGAACGAACGAGTGCAATGACGTGTGTGGTCATATTAAGTATTAGTGTAGAAGAACCAACGACTTGGAATGACGTGTGTGCTTATATTAAGTACTAGTGTAAAAGTACCAACGATATGGAATGACGTGTGTGCTCATATTAAGTATTAGTGTAAAAGAACCAACGATGTAGAATGACGTGTGTGGTCATATTAAATATTAGTGTAAAAGTACCAACGATGTGGAATGACGTGTGTGGTCATATTAAGTATTAGTGTAAAAGAACCAACGATGTGGAATGACGTGTGTGGTCATATTAAGTATTAAACAATACAGTTTACCAGTTCAAGAAAACGAAAGTCTTATCTCTTGCAAATATGTGAAATATGAGTTTTATATGTATTGGTGTCATGAATAGGAGTTATGTAGTAATGCTTTATATGTATCAACCACCATGCATTGGATACATGCGTGGAAACTGGGTGTTTGTGTATTTTGGGGAATGCAAATAAGTGTATAACTTCTTGCATTTCCCTTCAGTATTTCCTGCATTATCTATTAATCTATTTTGTATTTCGCTGTTCCACAGTTATGTATTTGTATTCCAATTTGCATTGAAAATGTACATATCGATTATGTTGAATACATTTCAATTCGATAAATTTCAAATCAATTCAATTCAAACCTCTTCCAGTTGTCGCCTCTGTTCGGCAGTACGATGTTCGCGGTCATGACCCGGAGCAGCGCCAGTGTGATGTTCGTGTAGAATGCAATGTTCATCTCTACAGCAGACAAGACAAACCATTTATTTTACAAGTAAAAAGTCGAAGATCAGCGGAAGAAGAATTGACGTTGTCTGGAACGATGTATGGGACGTTGTCTGGGACGTTGTTTGGGACGTTGTCTGGGACGTTGTCTGGGACGTTGTCTGGGACGATGTCTGGGACGTTGTCTGGGACGTTGTTTGGGACGTTGTCTGGGACGTTGTCTGGGACGATGTCTGGGACGTTGTCTGGGACGTTGTCTGGGACGATGTCTGGGACGTTGTCTGGGACGTTGTCTGGAACGTTGTCTTGGACGTTGTCTGGGACGTTGTCTGGGACGCTGTCTGGGACGTTGTCTGGGACGTTGTCGGGGACGCTGTCTGGGACGCTGTCTGGGACGTTGTCTGTGACGTTGTCTGGGACGTTGTCTGGGATGCTGTCTGGGACGTTCCCAGGGACGTTCCTAGGGACGTTCCCATGCTTGCGCGTTTGAATTTTGAGCATTTGAATGCGCATTCGAATGCCTCCATAAATTTGTTTATGCATTTGCATTTGAATGCGTACCTTAAACATTTGCATTTGCATTTGAATGCGACAGACAAACATTTGATTTGTCAAATGCACAACGAAATGCGCAGTCAAATGCATGCGTAATTCTTTGAATAGTTATTACTGTTAGATTCACTTTACAAGTTCACAACATGCCATTGGAAAAATGTTTCTGTAGTGAGCGGTACCCTCAGCAGATTATGAAATCATTGTCTGATCTGTGAAACCACTTTCACAACGTGCTCTTTGAAAAAGTGCTCTGTAGGTCAACTGGTCAATGCCTGAGCTGTTATTCATACAACATAAAATGACCAACTGGTCTACATGTTGGTAGCTTCAGAGATTACCTGTTCACTTAAACAAATCAAACAATGCAGACAAATGACTCCCTTGTGTTGTGTTGGCACTATTGGGGTGGGTTGGGGTGGAAGCACATTGGGGGAGTAAACATTAGCAATGCCAGCCCTGAATATTTACGGACAAATATAGTGATTAGTGGTAGATGTAATTATCCACAAGGATATCTTCCCACCAGTGACCCCACCAATGACCCTACCAGTGACCACACCAGTTACCCCACCAGTGGACAATCTATTGTCTTGGGTTCCCCTTCCATTCTGGCCTACATGAAGAATTAGCCTTTCATTCCCTGTCATGGTTCCCTGTAAACTGTCAATTGTCTATTCTTCCCTCCCATTTCCACCACCTCTGCAGGGCTGGGACTGTGTCACTCAGTGTGTGACTCTACATACAGTGGGACTGGTGTGTAGTGGTTTCAATAATGTACTACTGTATTTATTAAATAAATTAATAATGTGTTTGCATACATTACATTGTTTTTTTTTTCAAAATAAAACAAATAAATAATATAAAGTCAAAACATTTAAAATTAAATCAAATGCATTTGCAAATGTGTAACCAAGACATTTGCAATTGACTGCGCCCCTAAAACGTTTGTATTTGCATTTGACTGCGTTCCTGGGAAATGACATTTGCATTCGTATTTGCATTTGAATCAAATGAATCATATATATATATATATATATATATATATTATATATTATATATTATATTATATATATATATATATATATATATATATATATATATATATATATATATATATATATATATATATATATATATATATATATATGTTAACGATTATATAGACAACCAGTATACGAAGAGTATGAGTAAGTAAACTGGTCACCTGCCTATGCTGACGTCTGTGTAGATGACACTCCGTCGGTGAGTCTCTATGGTCCCCCGCAACACGCGCCTGTTCCTGATGGGTTCGATCATCGACTGAGAGGTCGGCCACACTTCGACGGCGTATATGTCTTTGTTCGTCTTATCGCGCGCATCCGTCAACCTGGCCATAACGTTGGTGCTTGTCTTGTTGGAGCTGATGAATATGGCGGTCGTTCCCCGCTCAACCTGGCAATGGAACAGTGGTAAAGGTAAAGGTAACTGATATTGCACACGAATACGACAACTGAACACTCTCAGCTCTTTCAAGAGACACTTAAAACACATCTTTTAAAACTGGCATACGACTGACGTGATTGAGTCACGCTCTCGTTTTAATGACATTGCTATATACCGATGACTTACTCGTTATGTTTTATTCATGTGTGTACTATAAGTGTAATATATGTTTTTTTCATGTTTAAATCAGCTCCTTACACTATCTACTTTTAAAATAATCTATATTTTATAATTTTATTTAATGTATGCAGTTTTATGTAAAGTATGTATTTTATGTATTTTATAGTTTTATTTAATTTATGCAGTTTCATGTAAAGCGCCTGAGATCATTTTATCTTAATTGGATTCAGGCGCTATATAAATTCCGATATAACAATAATAATAATAATAAATGTTATTCGCTCGTCACGTTTTATATAATAATAATAATACATGTTATTCGCTCGTCACGTTTTATATAATAATAATAATAAAACTTTATTTTGACACCATCAAATCCGGGGCTACTGCCCTGTTCACGGGTGTGTACAGGCATCAGTTCACACGACACAAACTTGTATGTAGATAGTGATAATAATAATAATACATACGCTGTATAAAATGTTAAAAACTATGCAGAATGTTCGCGTGTGTGAAATTATTTTAAGAAAAAGTATACGGATTCCATGGCATTTGTATATAAAAGATAAATCTCAAATAGGAAATAAAACGCTAATATCATCAATAATACAGAACATAAATAGGATTGATAATATGTAATAAGATCATTAAAATGCAATATCAAAGCGGTAAAACCCATTAAGTGGAAAAAAGAAATGTCTTTAGTAGCTTCTTGAATTGCGGGTGGTTGCCGTGCCGATAACGAACTGGCCACAGATGTTGATGCGGCTAAACGTAATAGGAGTTCGCAGACTTGGTGAACGGATAACTATGGCTTCTGACTTGTTCTCATTCATGACGAGTCCGTTGTCACAGAGCCATGCTTTCACTTCCGGTATGCAGGCCTCCATGTGTGCGAGAGCTTGCATGTGGTCCATTGGTAGGGAAGTGACGTACAATTGATTGTCGTCGGCAGACAGGTGGTGTTGCATGTTGTGCTGGTGTAATAGTTTCACTAAAGGAGCAATGTAGGCATTAACAAGTATAGGTCCAAGAACCGACCCTTGTGGTACTCCTGTCGTAATGTTATTAACTTCCGACAAGCTACTCTTCACGCGTACTACATTTGTTCGATTATGCAGTTACGATGTCAGCCAGGCATGTACGTCGCCACATAATCCGTAGCCACGCAATCGTCGCAGTAATATGGCGTGGTCGATGGTGTCGAATGCCGCAGTGAGGTCTAGCAACACCAGAAGTACACCCCGGCGACCATCTATGGCCTGTGCCACGTATTTATAGATACGCAAAGGCGCTGTCTCGGCACTATGATGTGGACGGTACGCACTTTGATATACTCCGTAAATACCGTTCTCGTCCATGAAGTGTTGCAGTTGTTGCGCAACGAAACGCTCAGTTATCTTCGCCATAAATGTGATGTTAGAGATAGGGCGGTAGTTGGTGAGTACGTTGATGTCAGAGCCTCGCTTCTTTAGTATTGGTGTTATAACAGCGTGCTTCATTGATGGAGGAACCACAGAAGACGATAGAGAGGCGTTGATGATACGGGCCAGGACCGGAGACAGAGAATCAATGTGACACTTCAGGAGCGATGTTGGGAGTGGGTCCAGTTCACACGACTTCACAGCAGATGCCAGCACTATCCGTTTCACGTCCGATGGTAACGCAGGTTCAAAGAAATTTAAACGAGCAGTCACCTCTGTCATCATGTCATCGCCTGGCTGCTGAGACCGGTTACGACACAGCGCATCCACTTTGTCTGTGAAGCTTCGCTGGAATAAGGTAGCAAGTACCGCGTGAGTTGAGCCTGACCCTTCGGGTAGGGGCCGGTCTACGCCTCGACCCAGAAGTGCATTTGCGATTTCGTAGACCAGGCGTATGTTGCCGCCAGCTTTCTCGATTTCTGCCCGATAGTGTTCAGAACGTGCTTTCCTCACTGATTTCCGGAAAGTGTTACGCCGGTCCGTATATATTTGTCAATGAACTGTTAAGCTTGATTGTCACCAATGACGTTCGGCCCGACGCAGAGCTCGTTTTTCTTCGGCCAGTTCACTGGTGTGCCATGGGGTCATCGGCCTCACCGTAATAGTCCGTGACACGAGAGGGGCATGCTCATCAACGACAGTGCGTAGGCAATAGTCATAACGATAGAGAAGGGCTGTCGGGTCGAACTCAGGAGCATTGAAATCAGCAGCCGCCAGATCAGCTGCAAACCGACTGTTGTCAATCGCTGCGTACCTCCGATACTCGACGTGGCGCTTCAGGCGCGTTGGTTTTGGCTGATACAGTTCGCATTCAACTGCGTAGTGGTCGGTGATCATAGTTGTAGGCTTAACAGCAGTGGCAATAACGTGTGACGTTTCCGACGTGATGATAAGATCGATAATGTTGCCACGCTCGTGGGTCAATCTTTTGACATATTGTACGAAGCCTGAAGTCCCCAGCAAATCGGCCAAGTTAGTTGCGTCAGTGCAAGTCGGATCGACATATCGCGTGTTAAAGTCCCCACACACTACAGCCTCAGTAGGGTGGGCCGCGGCGATGAGCAACACCTTTCCAACATCATCCAAGAAGGAGCGGAAATTGGACGTTGGCGGTCGGTAGACGACGATCACGCGCATGGTACAGGTGATGTACGCATGGTACAGCCGATGTACGCATGGTACAGCCGATGCGGATGTTGCGCAAAATAACGCGACATGTCTCACTCGCATGGGTGTCAATATTGGCACGTGAAACGAGTTGTAGTGTCTTTCGAAGCAGAACTCCCACGACTCCACCACGGCGAGCGCCACCACGCGGCTGGTGTACGAACGTGAAGTCATCTCCGCACAGTTCGGACACGGCAGTCGTTTCATCTTCTCCTAGCCAAGTTTCCGTCAAGGGGACGACGTCCAATTCGCGTTCGTCGATGTAGTCACTCACGAGCAGCGCCTTGTTGCGAATGGATCTTACATTGATCAAGGCGAATTTCGCACGACGGTCAGGCGAGCTTCGCGCAGTGAACGACCAATTCCCAGTTCCCCTCGATGTCAGTTGTATCAGGTTTGAATTGTTGCCACCAGTTTGTTTGCTCACAGAACTGACCTGATGACCCCGTCTGCTGGCCATCCTGGTTATTGGCCTGGATCGTCTTATTCCGGCTGTTGTGCCACGTCTAGTGGGTGGTCGACACAAACGCAGTCTTTCTATTGTTGCCGTCCACGGGTGACTAGGCGGCTGCATGCATTTCCTTAAATTCAGAAGCAATGTCCTGGACAGCGACATGCTTCAGCGGTCGCTACCCCAAGCCGGCAATGTTCCGGTACGGTGAGTTTGGTAGCGCATGGATGTGCAGTTCAAACCGGTTGAAGTTGATAGCGGCAGCCACGCCTTAGAATAAAGGCCAGTTTAAAAGTCAATGTAAAACGTATTATTAAAAACACAAGCAAGTCACATACCTTCCAGTTGTATTCTCTGTACATTCACAATATATAACACACAGCACGTAGACAATCCAGAATCTGAGAACGTTGTTAAATGACGATAACAGTCAGACCGGGAGCAGCTGCACACAGCAGCGCTACAACCTTTGTTTAGAAACATTCGCGAAAAATTAAACCTATGATATACTGTAATCTACGACACGCTAGCTCTAGTATCATCTACGACACGCTAGCTCTAGTATAATCTACGACACGCTAGCTCTAGTATCATCTACGCCACGCTAGCTCTAGTATAATCTACGCCACGCTAGCTCTAGTTTAAACTACGCCACGCTAGCTCTAGTATAATCTACGACACGCTAGCTCTAGTAAAATCTACGAAACGCTAGCTCGTTTGTGCAAATGTGCTATTTAATTTTGACGAAATCCTCGGCCAAACTATTAAGCGGATATATTAATTCAGCGGTGTGTGTGTGAATGTTGCTCGTTAACGGAAGCAGTGTCCAACAAGCCAGACGTGGTGGGACGTTACGCTCAATTGCAAAAGACAGCTGGCACCTCAGCCGTTTCTATGTATAGTCATATTTATCTTTTTATTAGTGTCAAATTAACCAACGTCGTAGCATTTCCGATATATGATACATAATACTTTTTATAACCCTTAAATGTTTACCCAATTAATTAATTTGACAACGATAAGAACATATATATGGCTATATCTTGAAACGGCCGAGGTGGCCGCCTCACGCCTCAAAACTGTTCCCACTATACGCCTCAAAACTGTGCCCACTACACGCCTCAAAACTGTGCGCACTGCACGCCTCAAAACTGTGACCACTGCACGCCTCAAAACTGTGCCAACTGCACGCCTCAAAACTGTGCCCACTAAACGCCTCAAAACTGTGCCCACTACACGCCTCAAAACTGTGCCCACTACACGCCTCAAAACTGTGCCCACTACACGCCTCAAAACTGTGCCCACTACACGCCGCAAAACTGTGCTCACTACACGCCTCAAAATTGTGCCCACTACACGCCTCAAAATTGTGCCCACCACACGCCTCAAAACTGTGCCCACTACACGCCGCAAAACTGTGCCCACTACACGCCGCAAAACATTTGGAGACCGTATCTTCTCGAACAGTCTCCCTCAATCTGTCAGACAATCCAATATCACCGCGTCTTTTAAGACAGCGCTGAAGACACACCTTTTCAAAATTGCATACGTTCAATAATTGAGAACATCTATCGATATAGAACTGTGTTGAAATGTAAGGATCTTTGAACAGACCAAAGTAAATGAATGACTTTATTATTAGTGTTCCTATTAGGTGTGAAGTCACATCCACGATTACGGCTTGTTTACTCTGCACGTTGGTATGACCGACCTGTAGCGACGACACGAGTTTGGCGATAGCGAGGGTGTTGTTGAAGGCGACCTCTGCGGCGTGGGCCATATGGTAGTCCTTGAGAGAGACACTCAGGTCGACGAGAGTCAGACTAAGGAAGCCGACAACTGGCACTAGCAGGATGGCTACGAGGCGCAGCGCCTGTCGCGTCGCGTTCTTGTCCTTCTCCAACATCTTTTCGTCGAACTGGTCGAAGACCCGCGGGTTCCGTTGGCAGCCGAGAGAGCTGCGGTAACAGCCGAGCTTCTTCCCCTGGTTCATCGCGCTCGCCGGTGGTCGCTGAGCTTACAGGTCTTAGTGAATGGATACCAGCACGTGTCTAACGATTCGTTCAATATCTGATGCTGTACGCGTGGAGACCGGGCCTAGTTAAAAAAAAACAGCACATTTCAAGATTTCGGTTTGAATTGTCATCTGATTGAAACTGTTTGATGCCAACGAACCCTGAAATATCTCCAGCACGTAGCAAGGGCATGGTAGATAGCAAGGGCATGATAGATAATAACAAGGACGTTAGTCAATGCTTCATGCGATACACATTTACTCAATGATATGTTTTATGGAGTCTCCGCAAAGTTGTCATTTGTCAGGGGAAATGTTGCAACTTGTTCCAGTCGTGTCTCGTTCACAACGCCTCACTGCACTGAGGTATACTTAAAACACTGCTTAGCGGACTGAGTAACAGCTCGAGCCATGACATCCAGGACTAGAACCACCACAGGAAGAAAGGCGTAGGACAAGTCATGTGCACACAAACCCTTAACAAGTAGAGAAGCAAAAGCTTAAACAAGTTACCGTCTTTGAAATGGTGCCGTTTATCACCTTTTCAACGGATCCACATGATATAACATTTGACACTTGACAATACTCGAGAAGCGAAAAGAAGCGGTCACAGTCCAACACCGCCCAAGTCAGCCCTTACAGTCCACCACCGCCCAAGTCCGCCCTTACAGTCCAACACCGCCCAAGTCCGCCCTTAAAGTCCACCACCGCCCAAGCCCGCCCTTACAGTCCAACAGCGCCCAAGTCCGCCCGTACAGTCCACCACTGCCCAAGTCCGCCCTTACAGTCCACTACCGCCCAAGTCCGCCCTTACGGACCACACAACCACCAAAAACCATCTCATAGACAGAGAGGGAGTAAAGGTGATAGATAGAGAGTCACACACGAGAAGATACGTGAAAGAGGCCTTATGGATACGTGAAAGAGGCCTTATGGATACGTGAAAGAGGCCTTATGGATACGTGAAAGAGGCCTTATGGATACGTGAAAGAGGCCTTATGGATACGTGAAAGAGGCCTTATGGATACGTGAAAGAGGCCTTATGGATACGTGAAAGAGGCCCTATGGATACGTGAAAGAGGCCTTATGGATACGTGAAAGAGGCCTTATGGATACGTGAAAGAGGCCTTATGGATACGTGAAAGAGGCCTTATGGTCTAGGTTATGGATACGAAAGCAGCGATCAACCGAAACGAAGACAACTACGAACTTCATCGTGTGTACGATGACGTCATCCAACGCTATTACTACTGATGAAGTCGCCTTGATAAGACGACGAAAATTTCTACAAAGGTAAACACAAGTTTGGATATGTAAAGATAACCATTTCAACAACAAATATTAAACAGGTATATTGCATAGGTCTGTCAGAGTTATGTGCTCAGCGAAACGTAGCGCATGCGTTATTTAGCGCCAATCAATGTTTCCCTGTAGCATATCATATCATATCGTATCGTATCGTATCGTATCGTATCGTATCGTATCGTATCGCATCGCATCGCATCACAACACAGCACAGCACAGCATAGTATTGTATAGTGTAGCGTAGTATAGTTTAGCATAGTATAACAATTACAGAACTGTTGGTAACATGATTGTTTCACGAAGGTAAGCTTTAATCCACTTGCTAAGTTGACTAAGTCTAGTATAAATAAAAGTATTATAATTATACCAATACTATAACCGAATGTATTAAAGTCAGATAGTTATAAACCGTATTCGTGGTACGTGATCAAGATTCTAACCGTCACAACGTGAGCGGTTGACGGACATCGCACTAATAACTCGCTTGTGTCGCAATACCAACATCTAAACTAAATCCTAACAGCCCAGAAAGGAATACCGCGCTTGTGACAAATGAAACCGCCGCAGATACAGAATGCGAGCCGATCCTCACCTTTGAAGCATAAGAAGCCAAGCAGTCGCTTGTTACTGCCGCCAGTCGTCGGGAGCGCTGTCTCACACAGCACTCCTCGGCACGTGACGCGAAACCAGAGCGGAAGTAGAGTTAACGTGATTGTGCAAAGCGTTGTCATGACAACGAACCAAGTTTCATATTTTTATTCACCCAAAAGCAGAGCCATGTCCGTGTTCAACATTCATGCCAGACGCCCGAAATATTTCTCGGTTCAAGACAAACAGTCACTATACTTTGCCTAAAACAGTAAACCGATAAGACAGACATTTCCAAAGTTAGCATTATTACTTATAAATAAAATCAATATGTTAAAAAGTTGGAATATACTGAGAAAAAACTAATACGTTTCAGCCGTGGATAGGTCGGTCGCGGGCACAAAACCTACCCGGTGTTATTTTAATTAGTCAAGTTTATACACCACTTACATCTAAGTATGTTGCATTTGAGATTACATTTAAATTTATACCCAAAACAGTGCACACGTAACACGTTAGGTGTGTTGACGTCCTTTTATGTTGAGACTCCATCCCCTCTGGAACGTTGGCATTTGAATCCTGTTAGTCCGCGGTTCCTTTTCGTTTTCTTCGTCTTCAGTCGTCCCAAATATGACCGGGAACCGAAACAAGTGGTTGGTTGGTGTCTCTTGTATTCAATATTTAACAAGATTTAGCAAGATTTGCTATCCAATCCAAAGGCCCAGATGGCAAGTGGACAAAGAAGCCATTGGCTTATTGAGAATCCATCAGCGTTAGTCTACGTGTAACCCGCCCTCCTGAGATATGTGTCCAACTTGTTTGTAAACATATTCACGATGCTAGAGGTTATACAATCCGTAGATGATTTGTTCCATTCATTTATTGTCCTGTGTGAGAACGAGTACTTCCTGATGTCCAATCTACATTGACCCTTTACTAATTTTACCTCATGTTCTCTAGTTCTGCTATCCTTCTTGAGAGAGAAAAACATATTTCTCTCAATATTGTCACACCCATTCAATATCGTAAGAACTTCAATCTGATCTCCTCTTAACCTCCTTGTCTCTAGAGTTGTTAAACCACATTCTGTCAGGCATTCTTCATAACTAAGGTCTCTCAGTTTTGGAATAATTTTAGTTGCTCTCCTCTGTATGCGTTCAAGCGTATCTTTATCCTTCTTACGATATGGTCTCCACGCTTGTGTACAGTATTCTAAATGAGGTGAAATAAATCTGTTCTGGACATTGGCCTTCATATTATGAATCAGCGGGTCAGGATCATCTATAGCCAAGTTCCCCACATAAAATACAATTAAATGCATTTACGTAAGTTGCGGCATGCCTGAATGATTAACATAATTTGTAAGTGCTAATAATTGTATATACTGCTAGTGCAGTTGTGTGGTGGCGCCATCTGGCAGATGCATGTGTGCTAAAGAGAATGGGAAGACAGATTCCGCTAGGGTGTAGCCAGCATCGAGGTTTTTGTGCGCGGCTCGCGTTATATGCGAGAAATACAAAGAATTAGGAGATGACAACTCTGGGATCAAGGTAAAGGCGTGTATAATGTACTATAGCAAACTGTATGCTATTTTTTTGAGTGTATAACATTAATTACATTTGATAAAACATGACTTGTTGGCTAACTATTGTTTTTCCTCGGACTCAACTTCAGATTAGTAGTAATGAGGTGTATTTTATGCCTTTATTGGTAATGTTCATGTTTTCTACACATTTGTGTTGGATTCGTGTATACATTATTTTTGCATTTCAGTTTTACGTAAATAAACAGCCACAGCTATGATTGATTTGGAATTAGTGTTCATAGTTGGTGTATGAACCGCTACAGTAAAACTTGACCAGTTGTTGTCGTCATCGGACTGGAACCTGGCTGCGAGAACAAAATGGCAACATATGCACCTGGAAAATGGGCTGAAGAACAAGAGACGTCCACCCAGGATGTTGGCTGCACGTACAAGAAGCAGGGCAAGCTTCGCTTACCGCCACACGACAAGAATGGCATTGACAGCATCGACCCTGAAGACAGCGTGTCTCAGGTTAGCCATCTCTCCCGCACGTCACATGGCAGTTCCGTGCGCTCCAGCGCCAGCCTCATAAGGCTTCAGGAGGAGCAGCGGCAAACGGAGCTGATGACCCGCGCGGATGCAGTGAAAGAGCAATACGAATTGGAGATGGCGAGGCGTCAAGTTGAAATGCAGTTTCGCAGAGCTAAGGAAGAGTACAAATTGACTTTATTTGAAATAAAAAATAAAGAGGAAAAACTTAGGCTGCATACGGAACTAAGTGTCAGTGCACAAAAACTACAGGCACTGGAGAGGAATGAGGAAGCAGAGGAGGTAAAATTGACGCCTAAGGTCAAGTTCATGGAAGCAACTCGTGTTATCCGAGGCAAAATGGGCCTCAGTGTGCCCTCTCATGCTCATACATCTACTCCACATACAGCTGGACATCTGGCACCGTGCAGTGATGGCGATCTCTCTACGGCAAGTGGTCGCATGATCACTCACGGCGAATCGACAAAGGACTGGATGACTCGTGCGTCATCAGGGACTCATACAGAGTCTTACTGTCGCACGAGCGCCATTAATCGACGGGCAAATATGATTGAACACGGCCAAACCTGCAGCTACCCACCAACTGACCACGTCGCAGATACCAGTGAGATATTGGCAAATGTCCTGGGCAGTTTGGCAGATAGGCTCTCGAACCGTGAACACTTACCCAAGATGATGCCTGAGAAATTCAGTGGTGACCTGCTCTAGCACCCACACTGGAATCAGTCGTTCGAGACGATAGTGGAGCAGCACACCAATGTTGTGAGCCAAAGAATGTTTTTCCTTGGACAGTGCACCGTCGGGGAGGCACACACGGCCATACAAGGATATCTCGCACTGAACACCGACGAGGCCTATCATAAGGCTAGGGCCATCCTACGCAGGCGATATGGCGACAAGTACACTTTGGCAAAGGAGTGCAAGAGGAAGATCAGAGACTGGCCATTCGCGAGGTATGGTGACGGCAAGGGACTTCGCGAGTTCTCTGACTTTCTACTGCACTGCAAGACGGCTATGCAGTCAACTAATCACCTGTGCTCGTTGGATTCGGAGGAAGAAATCACAAGGGTGTTGGAGAAATTGCCGAAGAACCTAAATGATCGGTGGAGCCGCATTGTGGACAAATGGCTGAACAGGGAGGACGATGAAACACAATGCTACCCTCCTTTCGAGCCATTCTGTGACTTCTTGGAGCAAGAAGCGCGCATCGCGTGCAACACTGTCTACTTTAAACAGAATAGCACATAGATGAAAGAGGAGAAAAGGGTGGTAAGAGGTTTTCGCCAGAAGATGACGGCGCGTTCATTTTCGACTGATGTTCAGGAAGAAGAGAACCTCTCAGGCTGCAATGAGGCGACTGTCCTCGCCACTGCCCATGCACCAGTGCAGAGCAAGGACAGGAGCTGTGTGCTCTGTGGGCGGTCGCACATTTTGAAGTCTTGCGGACAGTTTCAGAAAATGAAACTCTCTGAACGCAAGGTGTTTCTAAGGAAGAAGGGATTTTGTTACGGGTGTATGGATGGAAGACATCTGTCAAGGACATGCAGCAAGAGAAAGGAATGTCAGACCTGTGGCGGCTTCCATCCAACTTTGCTGCATTATGATACTAGAGAGGAAGGAATGGAAACCACAGAAGCAGACACCAACGTGACTGCACACAGCACTAAGGCCAATGCTGCGAGTGTCATATCACACCAGACTGACATTTTCGATGTGGCAAGCCACTACAACTCGCTGATTGTGCCAGTGATGTTGTATCACAAGGATGCACCAGATGAGTCCATCATGGTTTACGCACTGTTAGATGACCAATCCAACTCGACCTTCATCGCCCAACAGACCATGGACAAACTGGAGGCTACTGGACAACCAGTCAAGATGAAGTTGGCGACAATGTTGGCAGAAGAAACAATCAATAGTGAAGTGGTGCATGGTCTGTCTGTATGTAATGTCAGTGAAGCACCCCTATTCCTTTGCCGGGAGCGTACTTGAGGGAATCAATTCCAGCAAACAGGAGTTTGATCCCACGGTTGGAGACAGCTATGCAGTGGTGCCATCTCACCTCTGTAGCAGAGCAGTTACTTTCATACGAGGAAAATGTAGAGATTGGACTGGACTGTCCTCGAGCCATTAAGCCCAGAGAGCTGATACCAGGAACTGGCGACGATCCATGGGCGGTGCGCACGTCACTTGGTTGGGGAATTGCCGGCATAGTGGAACCCACTCGTTCTCAGCTGGTGAGTGTAGCCAATGGCAAGCCTTGTCACTTGGCATTTCGCACCCACGTTACGAGATCAGCCCCTTGACTGTATGCAATATGTTCGACCTTGACTTCAACGAGAGAAAGTCAGAAGAAAGGATATCTGTTGAAGACCGTCGTTTTCTGAACAAACTCTCCAATGGAATACATAGGAGATCTGATGGAAACTTTGAAACGCCATTGCCTTTCAAGGACAATGTCAAGCTACCCAATAACACTTTCCGGCCTGAAGAGTAAATTTCTACGCGACAGCCAGTACAGGGAGGACTACTCAAAGTTCATGACAGAGATAATCACTCATGGATATGCGGAACCTGTGCCGGCTGTGGAATTGACCATCGCTAAGGGAAGGACCTGGTACATTCCACACCACGGAGTGTACCACCCCAAGAAGCCAGGAAAGATACGAGTGGTTTTTGATTGCAGCGCGGAATATATGGGTGAGGTCACCTACTTCAAGGCCCAGACTTAACTAATAATTTGACTGGCGTCTTGTGCAGGTTCCGTCAAGAGCCCGTGGCAGTAAGTTGTGACATTGAAAGCATGTATCACCAGGTCGGAGTCAACACGGAGGACAGAAACTTCCTGCGTTTCTTATGGTGGGACAACTGCAATTTGGACAGTGAACCAAAGGAGTATCGGATGACAGTGCATCTATTCGGTGCAACTTCATCGCCTGGATGTGCAAACTACGCACTCAAGGCGACGGCAGACATGTTCGAAAAGGACTGTGGAAAGCTTGCAGCAGACTTTGTCAGGAGCAATTTCTACGTAGATGACGGCCTCAGATCTGTGGCCACACCAGCAGAAGCCCTGCAGCTGGTGTAAAGCAGCCGCGACATGTGCAAGAAAGGTGGTTTCAACTTGCACAAATACATGTGCAATAGCAAGGAAGTTCTAGTTGCCATCTCCCCTGAGCTACGAGCCAAGGGTGCTCAGAATCTGGATTTGACTTGTGACTCTCTACCCATCGAACGGACTCTTTGCGTACAATGGTGCATCGAGTCGGACACGTTCCAGTTTCGTGTTGAAGTGAAGGACAGACCACTTACTCGGCGTGGGATTCTCTCGACGGTTAGCTCGGTGTTTGACCCACTTGGCCTGGTTTCTCCTTATGTGCTAAGGGGGAAACAGATCCTACAGGAGCTGGTCCGTGATATCGGTGAATGGGATGACCCCATTCCTGATTAAATGAAGGCACGATGGGAGAGATGGCGTTGTGAACTGCCCTACCTGGCAGACATCCACATACCCAGATGCTACAAGGACAAAAATGTCGATACTCCAATCAGTGTGGAGTTGCACAATTTCTCAGACGCCAGTCTGACAGGTTACGGACAGTGCAGTTATTTGCGGTTGATGGACAGTCACGACAATATATCCTGTATATAGTAATGGGTAAATCCCGTGTTGGCCCTTCAAGGTTTGTGACCCTACCGCGTCTCGAGTTGACTGCAGCAGTGTTGTCAGTCAAGGTTGGCAACTTCTTGCAGAAAGAATTGGATTACGAGGCCACCACGCACTACTACTGGACAGACAGCAAGGTTGTGCTGGGCTACATAAACAACGAGTCTAGGAGGTTCAACATCTTCGTTGCAAACCGGGTACAACAGATAAGAAGCAGCACTAAGGTGAGCGCATGGAAGTACGTCGGCACCAGGAAGAACTCAGCTGACATTGTTTCACGCGGCGCGAGCGCCAAAGAGTTACTGGGAGCTACTGACTGGTGGAAGGGACCAGCGTTTCTCTGGTCTGCCACAACGCTGCCATTAACCCATGAGTGCATGCCAGTCAGCCCAGACGATCCCGAGGTCAAGAAGGTTGTTGCACACACCGCCCAGGCCAAGCCCGCCTTCAGTAACTTTCTGGACAGGATCGGATACTTCTCCGACTGGCATCGCGCTAAGCGTGCCGTGGCTGTATGTCTCAGATTCAGGGATATATTGAAAGCAAGAGTAGTGAAAGGATCAGTGAATATAGACTCTGACAAAACACTCGGTGCTAAAGGAAAGCGTGGTTACAGACCGGTGGATGTAACAGAATTGCAGCGAGCTGAAAAGGTCATCATCATGGCGGTCCAAGCAAAAGCTTTCCCAAGGGAATTCATCACTCTTCGTCAGCTCGGAGCATATGCTGCTGACCGGAAGCAGTGTGGAAAGCGAAACCTGTCACTCAAGAAGGACAGTTGTCTCTACCGTCTAGATCCATACGTGGGTAGTGACGGCCTGATACGCGTTGGCGGCAGGATACGACGTGCCAATATACCAAGTGATTTGGCACGCCCTGTTGTCTTACCTAAGGACAGTCATGTGACGAGGTTGGTGATTAGTCATCACCACCAGCATGTTTGCCATTCCGGCCGCGGGATGACACTCAACGAGATACGAGCCTCTGGCTATTGGATCATAAAGGCAAGGGCTACTGTCACTTCCTACCTGTGGAATTGTGTCAAGTGTAGGAAGATGCGTGGCGGGACTGTGACTCAAAAGATAGCCGACCTGCCAGAGGATAGGTTGGAGCCATCGGACCCTTTCACCTATAGTGCTGTGGATTTCTTCGGTCCCTTTTTTATCAAAGAAGGACGGAGTGAGAAGGAAAAATGGGGAGTTCTTTTCACGTGCATAGCCAGCCGGGCTGTGCATATCGAGACGGCAAACTCCCTGTCAACGAATTCATTCATCAATGCCTATCGACGTTTCGTAGACCGACGTGGACCCGTCAGACAGCTGCGCTCTGACCGCGGTACCAATTTCGTGGGAGCCCGCTCTGAACTTGAGGCAGCTTTAGCTGAAATGAATGATGGAAAGATCACCGCAGAACTGTTGAAACAAAATTGTAACTGGGTGACCTTCAAGATGAATCCCCCTCACGCCAGCCATATGGGTGGTGTTTGGGAGCGGATGATCCGATCTGTCAGGAATGTGTTGTCAGCCTTACTCAACGCACATGGCGATCGATTGGATGACGAGCAACTGCGCACCCTGATGGTAGAAGCAGAAGCCGTAGTGAACAGCCGGCCGATTACTTACACCACAGTTCCCGACTCTGGGGAGCCCCTCTCACCGAGTCAGATTTTGACTCTTAAGTCAAGAGTCGTGCTACCACCGCCCGGGATCTTCATGAAGGAAGATCTGTACTGCCGTAAACGTTGGCGTCTGGTTCAATTCCTAGCCAACCAATTCTGGAACAGGTGGCGCACAGAGTACTTACTGGTTCTGCAAGAAAGATCCAAGTGGAACAAGCAGCATCACAACCTTAAGACAGGCGACATTGCCTTGGTAAAGGATGAATGCAATGCTTGTTGTCAGTGGCCTTTGGCGCGAGTCAACCAGATCTACCCAAGCGAAGACGGCTTGGTTCGCAAGGTCAACGTGATGATAGGAAGTTCGACATATGATCGTCCACTGCACAAGTTAGAGCTTCTCTGTGCACCGGCCGACGAGGAGCCCAATTAGTACATGAACTTTATAATGACATTTGTTTTCGGACACTGAGTCATTTTGTATCGGGTGTGGTGATCATACTTATAATTAACATAATGTTGAAGTTTTTTGTGTGAGTTAAATTAGTTAATGGTTAACTCAATTTAGAGGAGCCATGTAAGTGCTAATAATTGGATATACTGCTAGTGCAGTTGTGTGGTGGCGCCATCTGGCAGATGCATGTGTGCTAAAGAGAATGGGAAGAGAGATTCCGCTAGGGTATAGCCAGCAGTTTTTGTGCGCGGCTCGCGTTATATGCGAGAAATACAAAGAATTAGATGGCAACTCTGGGATCAAGGTAAAGGTGTGTATAATGTATTATAGCAAACAGTATGCTATTTTTTGAGTGTATAACATTAATTACATTTGATAAAACATGACTTGTTGGCTAGCTATTGTTTTTCCCCGGACTCAACTTCAAATTAGTAGTATTCTACACATTTGTGTTATATTCATGTATACATTATTTTTGCATTTCAGTTTTACGTAAATAAACAGCCACAGCTATGATTGATTTGGAATTAGTGTTCATAGTTGGTGTATGAACCGCTACATAATTATTCGTCTAACTTGTTGGCAGCCAATCTTAAATTTAATCAGTGTTCTAATAAACAACAAAAAGCACCTTTGGGGGTATACATAAAGTACGTCGTGCTATTTTTTTTAGATTCCCCACCCCATTTCCTCGCTTCGTAATGCTGGCCTGTACAACCCCCTCACAACTACGTTGTAGACTTTTGCATACTTCACTGGTACATGGTAGAGTCCTCATTCTTTTTCCGTTCGAATTCAGTTGGAATATATAGCAGTGTTCGGATCAGATAGCCCTCTCCCTCGGGAGGAGTGAAAAGCGAACGTTGTTAGCATGCTGTCCCGTGTCCCCACAAGTCAACCGCGCCATCCCGTGGTGCGGACTGGAAACTGTCTCCGTGAGGAACATCAAGAACTCAATACTATGGTGCCGCTCAGTATCCATCCGCCTTAGAGCAGCATCTCTCAACATCTCGGTGGTACAATTCTACGCCCCAACAACAGAATGTGGTGACGAACAAATAGAAGAATTCTACACCCAACTCCAGGACACCACCGACAGGGTAGACAAGTAGGAGACTCTGATTGTCCAGGGTGACTGGAAAGCTAAGGTGGGTGCCGATGCACAGGCAGACTGGAAAGATTCGTGCGGTCCTTTCTTTCTTAACCAATGAGAGATGGCTACGCATGCTGGAATTTGCCAACTACAACAACATGGTGCTTGTTAACACACTTGGAGAGAACTTTATAGTAGGCTGAAGAGGACCAACAAGCCCAAGAACCCCAAAGTCAAGTTTAACTTGGACAAACTGATGGACCCTGCTATCTCGGAATCATTCCATGCAACACTTGGCGGGAAGTTTGCACCACCACAGTGATGACAGGAACAGCATTTGACAGAAGAAACTTTTTTCGTATGTGACACTAGAAGAGACTTGAAGCAGGAAAAGAAGACGAAAGAAGAAGCAGCAAAGTGCAATGAGATCAGCAAGAAGATCAGGAAGGAATGAAAAAGGCCAAAGAAGACTGGATAAAAGAACAGTGCACAGAAATTGAAGACTGCCTCACCACCAACGACAGCAGGACAGCTTACCAAGTCGTGAAAGAACTGATAAAGCAAAGGCAGGTAAAATTCAACACCATTCAAGACAAAGAAGGGGAATGCCTCATTGAAGAAAAATACGTCATCAACAGATGGACGGAGTACTGTTCAGAACAATACAACTTGCAGACCAAAGGAAACCCCAATGTCCTAGCCAGACAAGAATCGTCAAACGAGGACGACTTTCCAATTCTACGCGAAGAAGTTGAGACAGCCGTAAGATCAAGAATGTGAAAGCTGCAGGAAACGATAACATCCCAGCGGAGCTGTTAAATAAGGGAGGAGAAGCGGTGATTGACGTCTTCATCAACACCTGCAACAAAATCTGGCAGACTAGAGAGTAGCCAACAACATGAACTCAATCACTGATAAGTATTCTTCACAAGAAAGGAAACTTACAGCAATGTTAGAACTATCGAACCATCAGTCTCATTGGCCATGCGAGCAAAGTGATGCTGAAAGTCATCTTGAACAGATTGAAACATCAAGCGGAAGAGATCATCGCCGAAGACTAGGCTGGTTTACGCAGTGGACGAAGCATCACGGAACAATTATTCAATCTCCGTGTTCTGTGTGAGAAATACTTACAACACCAGCAGGAATTATTCCACGTCTTCATAGACTTCAAGAAGGCTTTTGACAGGGCTTGGCATGACGCATTCTAGGCTACAATGAAGAAATATAACGTAGGACGAAAGCTGGTTCACACCATCGAACAGCTGTACGAAAAAGCCAGCAGTGCAATACTCATGCCAGGCAGAATAGATAAATGGTGCCACACATCAGTCAGAATCCGTCAAGGATGCCTCCTGTCACCGACACTGTTCAACATATTCCTGGAACAAATAATGACAGATGCACTAGAAGAACACAATAACACCGTTAACATTGGAAGACGCACTAGAAGACCACATCGACACAGTTAACATTGGTGGACGCACTAGAAGACCACACCGACACAGTTAACATTGGAGGACGCACTGGAAGACCACAATGACACCGTTAACATTGGAGGACGCACTAGAAGACCACATCGACACAGTTAACATTGGAGGACGCACTAGAAGACCACATCGACACAGTTAACATTGGAGGACGCACTGGAAGACCACAATGACACAGACAACATTGGAGGACGCACTAGAAGACCACAGTGACACAGATAACATTGGAGGACGCACTGGAAGACCACATCGACACAGTTAACATTGGAGGACGCACTAGAAGACCACAATGACACATATAACATTGGAGGACGCACTAGAAGACCACAATGACACAGCTAACATTGGAGGACGCACTGGAAGACCACACCGGCAAAGTTAACATTGGAGGACGCACTAGAAGACCACACCGACACAGTTAACATTGGAGGACGCACTAGAAGACCACACCGGCACAGTTAACATTGGTGGACGCACTAGAAGACCACACCGACACAGTTAACATTGGAGGACGCACTAGAAGACCACACCGGCACAGTTAACATTGGAGGACGCACTAGAAGACCACACCGACACAGTTAACATTGGAGGACGCACTAGAAGACCACACCGACACAGTTAACATTGGAGGACGCACTGGAAGACCACAATGACACAGATAACATTGGAGGACGCACTGGAAGACCACAATGACACAGATAACATTGGAGGACGCACTAGAAGACCACAATGACACAGATAACATTGGAGGACGCACTAGAAGACCACAATGACACAGTTAACATTGGAGGACGCACTGGAAGACCACACCGACACAGTTAACATTGGAGGACGCACTAGAAGACCACACCGACACAGTTAACATTGGAGGACGCACTAGAAGACCACACCGACACAGTTAACATTGGAGGACGCACTAGAAGACCACACCGACACAGTTAACATTGGAGGACGCACTAGAAGACCACACCGACACAGTTAACATTGGTGGACGCACTAGAAGACCACACCGACACAGATAACATTGGAGGATGCTCTAGAAGACCACACTGGCACAGTTAACATTGATGGATGCTCTAGAAGACCACACCGACACAGTTGACATTGAAGGACGCACTGGAAGACCACAATGACACAGTTAACATTGGAGGACGCACTGGAAGACCACACCGACACAGTTAACATTGGAGGACGCACTAGAAGACCACAATGACACAGATAACATTGGAGGACGCACTGGAAGACCACAATGACACAGTTAACATTTGAGGATGCTCTAGAAGACCACACAGGCACAGTTAACATTGGAGGACGCACTAGAAGACCACAATGACACAGATAACATTGGAGGACGCACTGGAAGACCACAATGACACAAATAACATTGGAGGACGCACTAGAAGACCACACCGGTACAGTTAACATTGGAGGACGCACTAGAAGACCACACCGGCACAGTTAACATTGGTGGACGCACTAAAAGACCACACCGACACAGTTAACATTTGAGGACGCTCTAGAAGACCACACCGGCACAGTTAACATTGGAGGACGCACTAGAAGACCACACCGACACAGTTAACATTGGAGGACGCACTAGAAGACCACACCGGCACAGTTAACATTGGAGGACGCTCTAGAAGACCACACCGACACAGTTAACATTGGAGGACGCACTAGAAGACCACACCGACACAGTTAACATTGGAGGATGCACTAGAAGACCACACCGGCACAGTTAACATTGGAGGACGCACTAGAAGACCACACCGACACAGTTAACATTGGAGGACGCACTAGAAGACCACACCGACACAGTTAACATTGGAGGACGCACTAGAAGACCACACCGGCACAGTTAACATTGGAGGACGCACTAGAAGACCACACCGACACAGTTAACATTGGAGGACGCACTGGAAGACCACACCGGCACAGTTAACATTGGAGGACGCACTAGAAGACCACACCGACACAGTACAGTTAACATTGGAGGACGCACTGAAGACCACACCGACACAGTTAACATTGGAGGACGCACTAGAAGACCACACCGGCACAGTTAACATTGGAGGACGCACTAGAAGACCACACCTGACACAGTTAACATTGGAGGACGCACTAGAAGACCACACCGACACAGTTAACATTGGAGGACGCACTAGAAGACCACACCGACACAGTTAACATTGGAGGACGCACTAGAAGACCACACCGACACAGTTAACATTGGAGGACGCACTAGAAGACCACAATGACACAGTTAACATTGGAGGACGCACTAGAAGACCACACCGGCACAGTTAACATTGGAGGACGCACTAGAAGACCACACCGACACAGTTAACATTGGAGGACGCACTAGAAGACCACACCGACACAGTTAACATTGGAGGACGCACTAGAAGACCACACCGACACAGTTAACATTGGTGGACGCACTAGAAGACCACACCGACACAGTTAACATTGGAGGATGCTCTAGAAGACCACACCGACACAGTTAACATTGGAGGACGCACTAGAAGACCACAATGACACAGTTAACATTGGAGGACGCACTGGAAGACCACACCGACACAGTTAACATTGGAGGACGCACTAGAAGACCACACCGACACAGTTAACATTGGAGGACGCACTAGAAGACCACACCGACACAGTTTTCCATTGGAGGACGCACTAGAAGACCACACCGGCACAGTTAACATTGGAGGACGCACTAGAAGACCACACCGACACAGTTAACATTGGAGGACGCACTAGAAGACCACACCGACACAGTTAACATTGGAGGACGCACTAGAAGACCACACCGACACAGTTAACATTGGAGGACGCACTGAAGACCACACCGACACAGATAACATTGGAGGACGCACTAGAAGACCACAATGACACAGTTAACATTGGAGGACGCACTAGAAGACCACACCGACACAGTTAACATTGGAGGACGCACTAGAAGACCACACCGACACAGTTAACATTGGAGGACGCACTAGAAGACCACACCGACACAGTTAACATTGGAGGACGCACTAGAAGACCACACCGACACAGTTAACATTGGAGGACGCACTAGAAGACCACACCGACACAGTTAACATTGGAGGACGCACTAGAAGACCACACCGACACAGTTAACATTGGAGGACGCACTGGAAGACCACACCGACACAGTTAACATTGGAGGACGCACTAGAAGACCACACCGACACAGTTAACATTGGAGGACGCACTAGAAGACCACACCGACACAGTTAACATTGGAGGACGCACTAGAAGACCACACCGACACAGTTAACATTGGAGGACGCACTAGAAGACCACACCGGCACAGTTAACATTGGAGGACGCACTAGAAGACCACACCGGCACAGTTAACATTGGAGGACGCACTAGAAGACCACACCGGCACAGTTAACATTGGAGGACGCACTAGAAGACCACACCGGCACAGTTAACATTGGAGGACGCACTAGAAGACCAGACTGACACAGTTAACATTGGAGGACGCACTAGAAGACCACACCGACACAGTTAACATTGGAGGACGCACTAGAAGACCACACCGACACAGTTAACATTGGAGGACGCACTAGAAGACCACACCGACACAGTTAACATTGGAGGACGCACTAGAAGACCACACCGACACAGTTAACATTGGAGGACGCACTAGAAGACCACAATGACACAGTTAACATTGGAGGACGCACTAGAAGACCACACCGACACAGTTAACATTGGAGGACGCACTAGAAGACCACAATGACACAGTTAACATTGGAGGACGCACTAGAAGACCACAATGACACAGTTAACATTGGAGGACGCACTGGAAGACCACAATGACACAGTTAACATTGGAGGACGCACTAGAAGACCACAATGACACAGATAACATTGGAGGACGCACTGGAAGACCGCAATGACACAGTTAACATTGGAGGACGCACTGGAAGACCACAATGACACAGTTAACATTGGAGGACGCACTAGAAGACCACACCGACACAGATAACATTGGAGGACGCACTAGAAGACCACAATGACACAGTTAACATTGGAGGACGCACTAGAAGACCACAATGACACAGTTAACATTGGAGGACGCACTAGAAGACAACACCGACACAGTTAACATTGGAGGACGCACTGGAAGACCACAATGACACAGATAACATTGGAGGACGCACTAGAAAACCACACCGACACAGTTAACATTGGAGGATGCTCTAGAAGACCACACCGGCACAGTTAACATTGGAGGACGCACTAGAAGACCACACCGACACAGTTAACATTGGAGGACGCACTGGAAGACCACACCGACACAGTTAACATTGGAGGACGCACTAGAAGACCACAATGACACAGTTAACATTGGAGGACGCACTAGAAGACCACAATGACACAGTTAACATTGGAGGACGCACTAGAAGACCACACCGACACAGTTAACATTGGAGGACGCACTAGAAGACCACACCGACACAGTTAACATTGGAGGACGCACTAGAAGACCACACCGACACAGTTAACATTGGAGGACGCACTAGAAGACCACACCGACACAGTTAACATTGGAGGACGCACTAGAAGACCACACCGACACAGTTAACATTGGAGGACGCACTAGAAGACCACACCGACACAGTTAACATTGGAGGACGCACTAGAAGACCACACCGACACAGTTAACATTGGAGGACGCACTGGAAGACCACACCGACACAGATAACATTGGAGGACGCACTGGAAGACCACACCGACACAATTAACATTGGAGGACGCACTGGAAGACCACGTCGACACAGTTAACATTGGAGGACGCACTAGAAGACCACACAAGCACAGTTAACATTGGAGGACGCACTAGAAGACCACACCGACACAGTTAACATTGGAGGACGCACTGGAAGACCACGTCGACACAGTTAACATTGGAGGACGCACTGGAAGACCACACCGACACAGTTAACATTGGAGGACGCACTAAAAGACCACACCGACACAGTTAACATTGGAGGACGCACTAGAAGACCACACCGACACAGTTAACATTGGAGGACGCACTAGAAGACCACACCGACACAGTTAACATTGGAGGACGCACTAGAAGACCACACCGACACAGTTAACATTGGAGGACGCACTAGAAGACCACACAGACACAGTTAACATTGGAGGACGCACTTGAAGACCACACCGACACAGTTAACATTGGAGGACGCACTAGAAGACCACACCGACACAGTTAACATTGGAGGACGCACTAGAAGACCACACCGACACAGTTAACATTGGAGGACGCACTAAAAGACCACACCGACACAGTTAACATTGGAGGACGCACTAGAAGACCACACCGGCACAGTTAACATTGGAGGACGCACTAGAAGACCACACCGACACAGTTAACATTGGAGGACGCACTGAAGACCACACCGACACAGTTAACATTGGAGGACGCACTAGAAGACCACAATGACACAGTTAACATTGGAGGACGCACTAGAAGACCACACCGACACAGTTAACATTGGAGGACGCACTAGAAGACCACACCGACACAGTTAACATTGGAGGACGCACTAGAAGACCACACCGACACAGTTAACATTGGAGGACGCACTAGAAGACCACACAGACACAGTTAACATTGGAGGACGCACTAGAAGACCACAATGACACAGTTAACATTGGAGGACGCACTAGAAGACCACAATGACACAGTTAACATTGGAGGACGCACTAGAAGACCACACCGACACAGTTAACATTGGAGGACGCACTAGAAGACCACAAAGACACAGATAACATTGGAGGACGCACTAGAAGACCACAATGACACAGTTAACATTGGAGGACGCACTAGAAGACCACAATGACACAGTTAACATTGGAGGACGCACTAGAAGACCACACCGACACAGTTAACATTGGAGGACGCACTAGAAGACCACACCGACACAGTTAACATTGGAGGACGCACTAGAAGACCACACCGACACAGTTAAAATTGGAGGACGCACTAGAAGACCACAATGACACAGTTAACATTGAAGGACGCACTGGAAGACCACAATGACACAGTTAACATTGGAGGACGCACTAGAAGACCACAATGACACAGTTAACATTGGAGGACGCACTAGAAGACCACAATGACACAGTTAACATTGGAGGACGCACTAGAAGACCACAATGACACAGTTAACATTGGAGGACGCACTAGAAGACCACAATGACACAGTTAACATTGGAGGACGCACTGAAGACCACACCGACACAGTTAACATTGGAGGACGCACTAGAAGACCACACCGGCACAGTTAACATTGGAGGACGCACTAGAAGACCACACCGACACAGTTAACATTGGAGGACGCACTAGAAGACCACACCGACACAGTTAACATTGGAGGACGCACTAGAAGACCACACCGACACAGTTAACATTGGAGGACGCACTAGAAGACCACACCGACACAGTTAACATTGGAGGATGCACTAGAAGACCACACCGGCACAGTTAACATTGGAGGACGCACTAGAAGACCACACCGACACAGTTAACATTGGAGGACGCACTAGAAGACCACACCGACACAGTTAACATTGGAGGACGCACTAGAAGACCACACCGGCACAGTTAACATTGGAGGACGCACTAGAAGACCACACCGGCACAGTTAACATTGGAGGACGCACTAGAAGACCACACCGGCACAGTTAACATTGGAGGACGCTCTAGAAGACCACACCGGCACAGTTAACATTGGAGGACGCACTAGAAGACCACACCGGCACAGTTAACGTTGGAGGACGCACTAGAAGACCACACCGGCACAGATAACATTGGAGGACGCACTAGAAGACCACACCGGCACAGTTAACATTGGAGGACGCACTAGAAGACCACACCGGCACAGTTAACATTGGAGGACGCACTAGAAGACCACACCGGCACAGATAACATTGGAGGACGCACTAGAAGACCACACCGGCACAGTTAACATTGGAGGACGCACTAGAAGACCACACCGACACAGTTAACATTGGAGGACGCACTAGAAGACCACACCGGCACAGTTAACATTGGAGGACGCACTAGAAGACCACACCGACACAGTTAACATTGGAGGACGCACTAGAAGACCACACCGACACAGTTAACATTGGAGGACGCACTAGAAGACCACACCGGCACAGTTAACATTGGAGGACGCACTAGAAGACCACACCGACACAGTTAACATTGGAGGACGCACTAGAAGACCACACCGACACAGTTAACATTGGAGGACGCACTAGAAGACCACAATGACACAGTTAACATTGGAGGACGCACTAGAAAACCACACCGACACAGTTAACATTGGAGGACGCACTAGAAGACCACAATGACACAGTTAACATTGGAGGACGCACTAGAAGACCACAATGACACAGTTAACATTGGAGGACGCACTAGAAGACCACACCGGCACAGTTAACATTGGAGGACGCACTAGAAGACCACACCGACACAGTTAACATTGGAGGACGCACTAGAAGACCACAATGACACAGTTAACATTGGAGGACGCACTAGAAGACCACAATGACACAGTTAACATTGGAGGACGCACTAGAAGACCACACCGACACAGTTAACATTGGAGGACGCACTAGAAGACCACACCGACACAGTTAACATTGGAGGACGCACTAGAAGACCACACCGACACAGTTAACATTGGAGGACGCACTAGAAGACCACAATGACACAGTTAACATTGGAGGACGCACTAGAAGACCACAATGACACAGTTAACATTGGAGGACGCACTAGAAGACCACACCGGCACAGTTAACATTGGAGGACGCACTAGAAGACCGCAGTGACACAGATAACATTGGAGGACGCACTAGAAGACCACAATGACACAGTTAACATTGGAGGACGCACTAGAAGACCACAATGACACAGTTAACATTGGAGGACGCACTGGAAGACCACACCGACACAGTTAACATTTGAGGATGCTCTAGAAGACCACACCGGCACAGTTAACATTGGAGGATGCTCTAGAAGACCACACCGACACAGTTAACATTGGAGGACGCACTAGAAGACCACACCGGCCCAGTTAACATAGGAGGATGCTCTAGAAGACCACACCGACACAGTTAACATTGGTGGACGCACTAGAAGACCACACCGACACAGTTAACATTGGAGGACGCACTAGAAGACCACACCGGCACAGTTAACATTGGAGGACGCACTAGAAGACCACACCGACACAGTTAACATTGGAGGACGCACTAGAAGACCACACCGACACAGTTAACATTGGAGGACGCACTAGAAGACCACACCGACACAGTTAACATTGGAGGACGCACTAGAAGACCACACCGACACAGTTAACATTGGAGGACGCACTAGAAGACCACACCGACACAGTTAACATTGGAGGACGCACTAGAAGACCACACCGACACAGTTAACATTGGAGGACGCACTGAAGACCACACCGACACAGTTAACATTGGAGGACGCACTAGAAGACCACACCGACACAGTTAACATTGGAGGACGCACTGGAAGACCACACCGACACAGTTAACATTGGAGGACGCACTAGAAGACCACACCGACACAGTTAACATTGGAGGACGCACTAGAAGACCACACCGACACAGTTAACATTGGAGGACGCACTAGAAGACCACACCGACACAGTTAACATTGGAGGACGCACTAGAAGACCACACCGACACAGTTAACATTGGAGGACGCACTAGAAGACCACACCGGCACAGTTAACATTGGAGGACGCACTAGAAGACCACACCGACACAGTTAACATTGGAGGACGCACTAGAAGACCACACCGACACAGTTAACATTGGAGGACGCACTAGAAGACCACACCGACACAGTTAACATTGGAGGACGCACTAGAAGACCACACCGACACAGTTAACATTGGAGGACGCACTAGAAGACCACACCGACACAGTTAACATTGGAGGACGCACTAGAAGACCACACCGACACAGTTAACATTGGAGGACGCACTAGAAGACCACACCGACACAGTTAACATTGGAGGACGCACTAGAAGACCACAATGACACAGTTAACATTGGAGGACGCACTAGAAGACCACACCGACACAGTTAACATTGGAGGACGCACTAGAAGACCACACCGACACAGTTAACATTGGAGGACGCACTGGAAGACCACAATGACACAGTTAACATTGGAGGACGCACTAGAAGACCACACTGACACAGTTAACATTGGAGGACGCACTAGAAGACCACACTGACACAGTTAACATTGGAGGACGCACTAGAAGACCACACCGACACAGTTAACATTGGAGGACGCACTAGAAGACCACACTGACACAGTTAACATTGGAGGACGCACTAGAAGACCACACCGACACAGTTAACATTGGAGGACGCACTAGAAGACCACACCGACACAGTTAACATTGGAGGACGCACTAGAAGACCACACCGACACAGTTAACATTGGAGGACGCACTAGAAGACCACACCGACACAGTTAACATTGGAGGACGCACTAGAAGACCACACCGGCACAGTTAACATTGGAGGACGCACTAGAAGACCAGACTGACACAGTTAACATTGGAGGACGCACTAGAAGACCACACCGACACAGTTAACATTGGAGGACGCACTAGAAGACCACACCGGCACAGTTAACATTGGAGGACGCACTAGAAGACCACACCGGCACAGTTAACATTGGAGGACGCACTAGAAGACCACACTGACACAGTTAACATTGGAGGACGCACTAGAAGACCACACCGACACAGTTAACATTGGAGGACGCACTAGAAGACCACACCCACACAGTTAACATTGGAGGACGCACTAGAAGACCACACCGACACAGTTAACATTGGAGGACGCACTAGAAGACCACACCGGCACAGTTAACATTGGAGGACGCACTAGAAGACCACACCGACACAGTTAACATTGGAGGACGCACTAGAAGACCACACCGACACAGTTAACATTGGAGGACGCACTAGAAGACCACACCGACACAGTTAACATTGGAGGACGCACTAGAAGACCACACCGGCACAGTTAACATTGGAGGACGCACTAGAAGACCACAATGACACAGTTAACATTGGAGGACGCACTAGAAGACCACACCGACACAGTTAACATTGGAGGACGCACTAGAAGACCACACCGACAGAGTTAACGTTGGAGGACGCACTAGAAGACCACACCGACACAGTTAACATTGGAGGACGCACTAGAAGACCACACCGGCACAGTTAACATTGGAGGACGCACTAGAAGACCACACCTGCACAGTTAACATTGGAGGATGCACTAGAAGACCACACCGGCTCAGTTAACATTGGAGGACGCACTAGAAGACCACACCTGCACAGTTAACATTGGAGGACGCACTAGAAGACCACACCGACACAGTTAACATTGGAGGACGCACTGGAAGATCACACCGACACAGTTAACATTGGAGGACGCACTAGAAGACCACACCGACAGAGTTAACATTGGAGGACGCACTAGAAGACCACACCGACACAGTTAACATTGGAGGACGCACTAGAAGACCACACCGACACAGTTAACATTGGAGGACGCACTAGAAGACCACACCGGCACAGTTAACATTGGAGGACGCACTAGAAGACCACACCGACAGAGTTAACATTGGAGGACACACTAGAAGACCACACCGACACAGTTAACATTGGAGGACGCACTAGAAGACCACACCGACACAGTTAACATTGGCGGACGCACTAGAAGACAACACCGACACAGTTAACATTGGAGGACGCACTAGATGACCACACCGACACAGTTAACATTGGAGGACGCACTAGAAGGCCACACCGACACAGTTAACATTGGAGGACACACTAGTAGACCACACCAACACAGTTAACATTGGAGGACACACTAGAAGACCACACCGACACAGTTAACATTGGAGGACACACTAGAAGACCACACCGACACAGTTAACATTGGAGGACACACTAGAAGACCACACCGACACAGTTAACATTGGAGGACGCACTAGAAGACCACACCGACACAGTTAACATTGGAGGACGCACTAGAAGACCACACCGACACAGTTAACATTGGAGGACGCACTAGAAGACCACACCGACACAGTTAACATTGGAGGACACACTAGAAGACCACACCGACACAGTTAACATTGGAGGACGCACTAGAAGACCACAATGACACAGTTAACATTGGAGGACGCACTAGAAGACCACACCGACACAGTTAACATTGGAGGACGCACTAGAAGACCACACCGACACAGTTAACATTGGAGGACGCACTAGAAGACCACACCGACACAGTTAACATTGGAGGACGCACTAGAAGACCACACCGACACAGTTAACATTGGAGGACGCACTAGAAGACCACACCGACACAGTTAACATTGGAGGACGCACTAGAAGACCACACCGACACAGTTAACATTGGAGGACGCACTAGAAGACCACACCGACACAGTTAACATTGGAGGACGCACTAGAAGACCACACCGACACAGTTAACATTGGAGGACGCACTAGAAGACCACACCGACACAGTTAACATTGGAGGACGCACTAGAAGACCACACCGGCACAGTTAACATTGGAGGACGCACTAGAAGACCACACCGGCACAGTTAACATTGGAGGACGCACTAGAAGACCACACCGACACAGTTAACATTGGAGGACGCACTAGAAGACCACACGGGCACAGTTAACATTGGAGGACGCACTAGAAGACCACACCGGCACAGTTAACATTGGAGGAAGCACTAGAAGACCACACCTGCACAGTTAACATTGGAGGACGCACTAGAAGACCACACCGACACAGTTAACATTGGAGGACGCACTAGAAGACCACACCGACACAGTTAACATTGGAGGACGCACTAGAAGACCACAATGACACAGTTAACATTGGAGGACGCACTAGAAGACCACACCGGCACAGTTAACACTGGAGGACGCACTAGAAGACCACACCGGCACAGTTATCATTGGAGGACGCACTAGAAGACCACACCGACACAGTTAACATTGGAGGACGCACTGGAAGACCACACCGACACAGTTAACATTGGAGGACGCACTGGAAGACCACACCGACACAGTTAACATTGGAGGACGCACTGGAAGACCACAATGACACAGATAACATTGGAGGACGCACTAGAAGACCACAATGACACAGTTAACATTGGAGGACGCACTAGAAGACCACACCGACACAGTTAACATTGGAGGACGCACTAGAAGACCACACCGACACAGTTAACATTGGAGGACGCACTAGAAGACCACACCGACACAGATAACATTGGAGGACGCACTAGAAGACCACACCGACACAGTTAACATTGGAGGACGCACTAGAAGACCACACTGACACAGTTAACATTGGAGGACGCACTAGAAGACCACAATGACACAGTTAACATTGGAGGACGCACTAGAAGACCACAATGACACAGTTAACATTGGAGGACGCACTAGAAGACCACACCGACACAGTTAACATTGGAGGACGCACTAGAAGACCACACCGACACAGTTAACATTGGAGGACGCACTTAGAAGACCACAATGACACAGTTAACATTGGAGGACGCACTGGAAGACCACAATGACACAGTTAACATTGGAGGACGCACTAGAAGACCACATGACACAGTTAACATTGGAGGACGCACTAGAAGACCACAATGACACAGTTAACATTGGAGGACGCACTAGAAGACCACACCGACACAGTTAACATTGGAGGACGCACTAGAAGACCACAATGACACAGTTAACATTGGAGGACGCACTAGAAGACCACAATGACACAGTTAACATTGGAGGACGCACTAGAAGACCACACCGACACAGTTAACATTGGAGGACGCACTAGAAGACCACACCGACACAGTTAACATTGGAGGACGCACTAGAAGACCACACCGACACAGTTAACATTGGAGGACGCACTAGAAGACCACAATGACACAGTTAACATTGGAGGACGCACTAGAAGACCACACCGACACAGTTAACATTGGAGGACGCACTAGAAGACCACAATGACACAGTTAACATTGGAGGACGCACTAGAAGACCACACCGACACAGTTAACATTGGAGGACGCACTGAAGACCACAATGACACAGTTAACATTGGAGGACGCACTAGAAGACCACACCGACACAGTTAACATTGGAGGACGCACTAGAAGACCACACCGACACAGTTAACATTGGAGGACGCACTAGAAGACCACACCGACACAGTTAACATTGGAGGACGCACTAGAAGACCACACCGACACAGTTAACATTGGAGGACGCACTAGAAGACCACAATGACACAGTTAACATTGGAGGACGCACTAGAAGACCACACCGGCACAGTTAACATTGGAGGACGCACTAGAAGACCACACCGACACAGTTAACATTGGAGGACGCACTAGAAGACCACACCGGCACAGTTAACATTGGAGGACGCACTGGAAGACCACACCGACACAGTTAACATTGGAGGACGCACTAGAAGACCACAATGACACAGTTAACATTGGAGGACGCACTCGAAGACCACAATGACACAGTTAACATTGGAGGACGCACTGGAAGACCACACCGACACAGTTAACATTGGAGGACGCACTGGAAGACCACACCGACACAGTTAACATTGGAGGACGCACTAGAAGACCACACCGACACAGTTAACATTGGAGGACGTACTAGAAGACCACAATGACACAGTTAACATTGGAGGACGCACTAGAAGACCACATGACACAGTTAACATTGGAGGACGCACTGAAGACCACACCGACACAGTTAACATTGGAGGACGCACTAGAAGACCACAATGACACAGTTAACATTGGAGGACGCACTAGAAGACCACACCGACACAGTTAACATTGGAGGACGCACTGAAGACCACACCACACAGTTAACATTGGAGGACGCACTAGAAGACCACAATGACACAGTTAACATTGGAGGACGCACTGGAAGACCACACCGACACAGTTAACATTGGAGGACGCACTAGAAGACCACAATGACACAGTTAACATTGGAGGACGCACTGGAAGACCACACCGCCACAGTTAACATTGGAGGACGCACTAGAAGACCACACCGACACAGTTAACATTGGAGGACGCACTAGAAGACCACACCGACACAGTTAACATTGGAGGACGCACTAGAAGACCACACCGACACAGTTAACATTGGAGGACGCACTAGAAGACCACACCGACACAGTTAACATTGGAGGACGCACTGGAAGACCACACCGACACAGTTAACATTGGAGGACGCACTAGAAGACCACACCGACACAGTTAACATTGGAGGACGCACTAGAAGACCACACCGGCACAGATAACATTGGAGGACGCACTAGAAGACCACACCGACACAGTTAACATTGGAGGACGCACTAGAAGACCACACCGACACAGTTAACATTGGAGGACGCACTAGAAGACCACACCGACACAGTTAACATTGGAGGACGCACTAGAAGACCACAATGACACAGTTAACATTGGAGGACGCACTAGAAGACCACACCGACACAGCTAACATTGGAGGACGCACTAGAAGACCACACCGGCACAGTTAACATTGGAGGACGCACTAGAAGACCACACCGACACAGTTAACATTGGAGGACGCACTAGAAGACCACACCGACACAGTTAACATTGGAGGACGCACTAGAAGACCACACCGGCACAGTTAACATTGGAGGACGCACTAGAAGACCACACCGACACAGTTAACATTGGAGGACGCACTAGAAGACCACACCGACACAGTTAACATTGGAGGACGCACTAGAAGACCACACCGACACAGTTAACATTGGAGGACGCACTAGAAGACCACACCGACACAGTTAACATTGGAGGACGCACTAGAAGACCACACCGACACAGTTAACATTGGAGGACGCACTAGAAGACCACACCGACACAGTTAACATTGGAGGACGCACTAGAAGACCACACCGACACAGTTAACATTGGAGGACGCACTAGAAGACCACACCGTCACAGTTAACATTGGAGGACGCACTAGAAGACCACACCGACACAGTTAACATTGGAGGACGCACTAGAAGACCACACCGACACAGTTAACATTGGAGGACGCACTAGAAGACCACACCGACACAGTTAACATTGGAGGACGCACTAGAAGACCACACCGTCACAGTTAACATTGGAGGACGCACTAGAAGACCACACCGACACATTTAACATTGGAGGACGCACTAGAAGACCACAATGACACAGTTAACATTGGAGGACGCACTAGAAGACCACAATGACACAGTTAACATTGGAGGACGCACTAGAAGACCACACCGACACAGTTAACATTGGAGGACGCACTAGAAGACCACACCGACACAGTTAACATTGGAGGACGCACTAGAAGACCACACCGACACAGTTAACATTGGAGGACGCACTAGAAGACCACACCGACACAGTTAACATTGGAGGACGCACTAGAAGACCACACCGACACAGTTAACATTGGAGGACGCACTAGAAGACCACACCGACACAGTTAACATTGGAGGACGCACTAGAAGACCACACCGGCACAGTTAACATTGGAGGACGTACTAGAAGACCACACCGGCACAGTTAACATTGGAGGACGCACTAGAAGACCACACCGACACAGTTAACATTGGAGGACGCACTAGAAGACCACACCGACACAGTTAACATTGGAGGACGCACTAGAAGACCACACCGACACAGTTAACATTGGAGGACGCACTAGAAGACCACACCGACACAGATAACATTGGAGGACGCACTAGAAGACCACACCGACACAGTTAACATTGGAGGACGCACTAGAAGACCACACCGACACAGTTAACATTGGAGGACGCACTAGAAGACCACACCGACACAGTTAACATTGGAGGACGCACTAGAAGACCACACCGCACAGTTAACATTGGAGGACGCACTAGAAGACACATTAACATTGGAGGACGCACTGAAGACCACAGCACAGTTAACATTGGAGGACGCACTAGAAGACCACACCGACACAGTTAACATTGGACGGAAGACCACACGCACAGTTAACATTGGAGGAGCACTGAAGACCACACAGCACAGTTAACATTGGAGGACGCACTAGAAGACCACACGACACAGTTAACATTGGAGGACGCACTAGAAGACCACACCGACACAGTTAACATTGGAGGACGCACTAGAAGACCACAATGACACAGTTAACATTGGAGGACGCACTGAAGACCACACCGACACAGAAACATTGGAGGACGCACTAGAAGACCACACGACACAGTTAACATTGGAGGACGCACTAGAAGACCACACGACACAGTTAACATTGGAGGAGCACTAGAAGACCACACGACACAGTTAACATTGGAGGACGCACTAGAAGACCACACCGACACAGTTAACATTGGAGGACGCACTGAAGACCACATGACACAGATAACATTGGAGGACGCACTAGAAGACCACAATGACACAGTTAACATTGGAGGACGCACTAGAAGACCACACCGACACAGATAACATTGGAGGACGCACTAGAAGACCACATGACACAGTTAACATTGGAGGACGCACTAGAAGACCACACCGACACAGTTAACATTGGAGGACGCACTAGAAGACCACACCAGATAACAGTAACATTGGAGGACGCACTGGAAGACCACACCGACACAGTTAACATTGGAGGACGCACTGGAAGACCACAATGACACAGTTAACATTGGAGGACGCACTAGAAGACCACACCGACACAGTTAACATTGGAGGACGCACTAGAAGACCACACCGACACAGTTAACATTGGAGGACGCACTAGAAGACCACATCGACACAGTTAACATTGGAGGACGCACTAGAAGACCACACCGACACAGTTAACATTGGAGGACGCACTAGAAGACCACAATGACACAGTTAACATTGGAGGACGCACTGGAAGACCACAATGACACAGTTAACATTGGAGGACGCACTGGAAGACCACAATGACACAGTTAACATTGGAGGACGCACTAGAAGACAACACCGACACAGTTAACATTGGAGGACGCACTGGAAGACCACAATGACACAGATAACATTGGAGGACGCACTAGAAAACCACACCGACACAGTTAACATTGGAGGATGCTCTAGAAGACCACACCGGCACAGTTAACATTGGAGGACGCACTAGAAGACCACACCGACACAGTTAACATTGGAGGACGCACTGGAAGACCACAATGACACAGATAACATTGGAGGACGCACTAGAAGACCACAATGACACAGATAACATTGGAGGACGCACTGGAAGACCACAATGACACAGATAACATTGGAGGACGCACTAGAAAACCACACCGACACAGTTAACATTGGAGGATGCTCTAGAAGACCACAATGACACAGTTAACATTGGAGGACGCACTAGAAGACCACAATGACACAGTTAACATTGGAGGACGCACTAGAAGACCACACCGACACAGTTAACATTGGAGGACGCACTAGAAGACCACACCGACACAGTTAACATTGGAGGACGCACTAGAAGACCACACCGACACAGTTAACATTGGAGGACGCACTAGAAGACCACAATGACACAGTTAACATTGGAGGACGCACTAGAAGACCACACCGACACAGTTAACATTGGAGGACGCACTAGAAGACCACAATGACACAGTTAACATTGGAGGACGCACTAGAAGACCACACCGACACAGTTAACATTGGAGGACGCACTAGAAGACCACACCGACACAGTTAACATTGGAGGACGCACTAGAAGACCACAATGACACAGTTAACATTGGAGGACGCACTGGAAGACCACAATGACACAGTTAACATTGGAGGACGCACTAGAAGACCACAATGACACAGTTAACATTGGAGGACGCACTAGAAGACCACACCGACACAGTTAACATTGGAGGACGCACTAGAAGACCACAATGACACAGTTAACATTGGAGGACGCACTAGAAGACCACAATGACACAGTTAACATTGGAGGACGCACTAGAAGACCACACCGACACAGTTAACATTGGAGGACGCACTAGAAGACCACACCGACACAGTTAACATTGGAGGACGCACTAGAAGACCACACCGACACAGTTAACATTGGAGGACGCACTAGAAGACCACACCGACACAGTTAACATTGGAGGACGCACTAGAAGACCACACCGACACAGTTAACATTGGAGGACGCACTAGAAGACCACACCGACACAGTTAACATTGGAGGACGCACTAGAAGACCACAATGACACAGTTAACATTGGAGGACGCACTGGAAGACCACACCGACACAGTTAACATTGGAGGACGCACTAGAAGACCACACCGACACAGTTAACATTGGAGGACGCACTAGAAGACCACACCGACACAGTTAACATTGGAGGACGCACTAGAAGACCACACCGGCACAGTTAACATTGGAGGATGCACTAGAAGACCACACCGACACAGTTAACATTGGAGGACGCACTAGAAGACCACACCGGCACAGTTAACATTGGAGGACGCACTAGAAGACCACACCGACACAGTTAACATTGGTGGACGCACTAGAAGACCACACCGACACAGTTAACATTGGAGGACGCACTAGAAGACCACACCGGCACAGTTAACATTGGAGGATGCTCTAGAAGACCACACCGACACAGTTAACATTGGAGGACGCACTAGAAGACCACACCGACACAGTTAACATTGGAGGACGCACTAGAAGACCACACCGGCACAGTTAACATTGGAGGACGCACTAGAAGACCACACCGACACAGTTAACATTGGAGGACGCACTAGAAGACCACACCGGCACAGTTAACATTGGAGGACGCACTAGAAGACCACACCGACACAGTTAACATTGGAGGACGCACTAGAAGACCACACCGACACAGTTAACATTGGAGGACGCACTAGAAGACCACACCGACACAGTTAACATTGGAGGACGCACTAGAAGACCACACCGACACAGTTAACATTGGAGGACGCACTAGAAGACCACACCGGCACAGTTAACATTGGAGGACGCACTAGAAGACCACACCGACACAGTTAACATTGGAGGACGCACTAGAAGACCACACCGGCACAGTTAACATTGGAGGACGCACTAGAAGACCACACCGACACAGTTAACATTGGAGGACGCACTAGAAGACCACACCGACACAGATAACATTGGAGGACGCACTAGAAGACCACACCGACACAGATAACATTGGAGGACGCACTAGAAGACCACACCGACACAGATAACATTGGAGGACGCACTAGAAGACCACACCGACACAGTTAACATTGGAGGACGCACTAGAAGACCACACCGGCACAGTTAACATTGGAGGACGCACTAGAAGACCACACCGACACAGTTAACATTGGAGGACGCACTGGAAGACCACACCGGCACAGTTAACATTGGAGGACGCACTAGAAGACCACACCGACACAGTTAACATTGGAGGACGCACTAGAAGACCACACCGACACAGTTAACATTGGAGGACGCACTAGAAGACCACACCGACACAGTTAACATTGGAGGACGCACTAGAAGACCACACCGACACAGTTAACATTGGAGGACGCACTAGAAGACCACACCGGCACAGTTAACATTGGAGGACGCACTAGAAGACCACACCGGCACAGATAACATTGGAGGACGCACTAGAAGACCACACCGACACAGTTAACATTGGAGGACGCACTAGAAGACCACACCGACACAGTTAACATTGGAGGACGCACTGGAAGACCACAATGACACAGATAACATTGGAGGACGCACTGGAAGACCACAATGACACAGATAACATTGGAGGACGCACTAGAAAACCACACCGACACAGTTAACATTGGAGGATGCTCTAGAAGACCACACCGGCACAGTTAACATTGGAGGACGCACTAGAAGACCACACCGACACAGTTAACATTGGAGGACGCACTGGAAGACCACAATGACACAGATAACATTGGAGGACGCACTAGAAGACCACAATGACACAGATAACATTGGAGGACGCACTGGAAGACCACAATGGCACAGATAACATTGGAGGACGCACTAGAAGACCACAGTGACACAGTTAACATTGGAGGACGCACTAGAAGACCACAATGACACAGTTAACATTGGAGGACGCACTAGAAGACCACAATGACACAGTTAACATTGGAGGACGCACTAGAAGACCACACCGACACAGTTAACATTGGAGGACGCACTGGAAGACCACAATGACACAGTTAACATTGGAGGACGCACTAGAAGACCACAATGACACAGTTAACATTGGAGGACGCACTAGAAGACCACACCGACACAGTTAACATTGGAGGACGCACTGGAAGACCACACCGACACAGTTAACATTGGAGGACGCACTAGAAGACCACAATGACACAGTTAACATTGGAGGACGCACTGGAAGACCACACCGACACAGTTAACATTGGAGGACGCACTAGAAGACCACACCGACACAGTTAACATTGGAGGACGCACTGGAAGACCACAATGACACAGTTAACATTGGAGGACGCACTAGAAGACCACAATGACACAGTTAACATTGGAGGACGCACTAGAAGACCACACCGACACAGTTAACATTGGAGGACGCACTAGAAGACCACAATGACACAGTTAACATTGGAGGACGCACTAGAAGACCACAATGACACAGTTAACATTGGAGGACGCACTAGAAGACCACACCGACACAGTTAACATTGGAGGACGCACTGGAAGACCACAATGACACAGATAACATTGGAGGACGCACTAGAAAACCACACCGACACAGTTAACATTGGAGGATGCTCTAGAAGACCACAATGACACAGTTAACATTGGAGGACGCACTAGAAGACCACAATGACACAGTTAACATTGGAGGACGCACTAGAAGACCACACCGGCACAGTTAACATTGGAGGACGCACTAGAAGACCACACCGACACAGTTAACATTGGAGGACGCACTAGAAGACCACACCGACACAGTTAACATTGGAGGACGCACTAGAAGACCACACCGGCACAGTTAACATTGGAGGACGCACTAGAAGACCACAATGACACAGTTAACATTGGAGGACGCACTAGAAGACCACAATGACACAGTTAACATTGGAGGATGCTCTAGAAGACCACACCGACACAGTTAACATTGGAGGACGCACTAGAAGACCACAATGACACAGATAACATTGGAGGACGCACTGGAAGACCACACCGGCACAGTTAACATTGGAGGACGCACTAGAAGACCACACCGACACAGTTAACATTGGAGGACGCACTAGAAGACCACACCGACACAGTTAACATTGGAGGACGCACTAGAAGACCACACCGGCACAGTTAACATTGGAGGACGCACTAGAAGACCACACCGACACAGTTAACATTGGAGGACGCACTAGAAGACCACACCGGCACAGTTAACATTGGAGGACGCTCTAGAAGACCACACCGACACAGTTAACATTGGAGGACGCACTAGAAGACCACACCGACACAGTTAACATTGGAGGACGCACTAGAAGACCACACCGGCACAGTTAACATTGGTGGACGCACTAGAAGACCACACCGACACAGTTAACATTGGAGGACGCACTAGAAGACCACACCGACACAGTTAACATTGGAGGACGCACTAGAAGACCACACCGGCACAGTTAACATTGGAGGACGCACTAGAAGACCACACCGACACAGTTAACATTGGAGGACGCACTGGAAGACCACACCGGCACAGTTAACATTGGAGGACGCACTATTAGAAGACACACACGACACAGTTAACATTGGAGGACGCACTAGAAGACCACACCGACACAGTTAACATTGGAGGACGCACTAGAAGACCACACCGACACAGTTAACATTGGAGGACGCACTAGAAGACCACACCGACACAGTTAACATTGGAGGACGCACTAGAAGACCACACCGACACAGTTAACATTGGAGGACGCACTAGAAGACCACACCGACACAGTTAACATTGGAGGACGCACTAGAAGACCACACCGGCACAGTTAACATTGGAGGACGCACTAGAAGACCACACCGACACAGTTAACATTGGAGGACGCACTAGAAGACCACACCGACACAGTTAACATTGGTGGACGCACTAGAAGACCACACCGACACAGTTAACATTGGAGGATGCTCTAGAAGACCACACCGACACAGTTAACATTGGAGGACGCACTAGAAGACCACAATGACACAGTTAACATTGGAGGACGCACTGGAAGACCACACCGACACAGTTAACATTGGAGGACGCACTAGAAGACCACAATGACACAGTTAACATTGGAGGACGCACTAGAAGACCACACCGGCACAGTTAACACTGGAGGACGCACTAGAAGACCACACCGGCACAGTTAACATTGGAGGACGCACTAGAAGACCACACCGACACAGTTAACATTGGAGGACGCACTGGAAGACCACACCGACACAGTTAACATTGGAGGACGCACTGGAAGACCACAATGACACAGATAACATTGGAGGACGCACTGGAAGACCACAATGACACAGATAACATTGGAGGACGCACTAGAAGACCACAATGACACAGTTAACATTGGAGGACGCACTAGAAGACCACACCGGCACAGTTAACATTGGAGGACGCACTAGAAGACCACACCGACACAGTTAACATTGGAGGACGCACTGGAAGACCACACCGACACAGATAACATTGGAGGACGCACTAGAAGACCACAATGACACAGATAACATTGGAGGACGCACTGGAAGACCACGCCGGCACAGATAACATTGGAGGACGCACTAGAAGACCACATCGACACAGTTAACATTGGAGGACGCACTAGAAGACCACATCGACACAGTTAACATTGGAGGACGCACTGGAAGACCACATCGACACAGTTAACATTGGTGGACGCACTAGAAGAACACAATGACACAGATAACATTGGAGGACGCACTGGAAGACCGCAATGACACAGTTAACATTGGAGGACGCACTAGAAGACCACACCGACACAGTTAACATTGGAGGACGCACTAGAAGACCACACCGACACAGTTAACATTGGAGGACGCACTAGAAGACCACACCGACACAGTTAACATTGGAGGACGCACTAGAAGACCACAATGACACAGTTAACATTGGAGGACGCACTGGAAGACCACAATGACACAGTTAACATTGGAGGACGCACTGGAAGACCACAATGACACAGATAACATTGGAGGACGCACTAGAAGACCACAATGACACAGTTAACATTGGAGGACGCACTAGAAGACCACAATGACACAGTTAACATTGGAGGACGCACTAGAAGACCACACCGACACAGTTAACATTGGAGGACGCACTAGAAGACCACACCGACACAGTTAACATTGGAGGACGCACTGGAAGACCACAATGACACAGATAACATTGGAGGACGCACTAGAAGACCACAATGACACAGATAACATTGGAGGACGCACTGGAAGACCACAATGACACAGATAACATTGGAGGACGCACTAGAAAACCACACCGACACAGTTAACATTGGAGGATGCTCTAGAAGACCACAATGACACAGTTAACATTGGAGGACGCACTAGAAGACCACACCGACACAGTTAAAATTGGAGGACGCACTAGAAGACCACAATGACACAGTTAACATTGGAGGACGCACTAGAAGACCACACCGACACAGTTAACATTGGAGGACGCACTAGAAGACCACACCGACACAGTTAACATTGGAGGACGCACTGGAAGACCACAATGACACAGATAACATTGGAGGACGCACTAGAAGACCACAATGACACAGATAACATTGGAGGACGCACTAGAAGACCACAATGACA
>BSQZ01000073.1:1822500-1825000 GCA_033239005.1 Lamellibrachia satsuma | reverse complement strand
GCTGTATATATCAGTTATACACACACAGTTGTATATATCAGTTATACATGCACAGTTTTATATATGAGTTATACACACACAGTTGTATCTATCAGTTATACACACACAGCTGTATATATCAGTTATACACACACAGCTGTATATATCAGTTATACACACGCAGCTGTATATATCAGTTATACACACATAGTTGTATATAGCAGTTATACACACACAGCTGTATATATCAGTTATACACACACAGTTGTATATATCAGTTATACACACACAGTTGTATATATCAGTTATACCCACACAGTTGTATATAGCAGTTATACACACACAGTTGTATATCCCAGTTATACACACACAGCTGTATATATCAGGTGTATAAATAAACTCTGTTCTACGCTCTGTTCATTGAGACATGGATTTGTTACACACATACATGCACTAAATATTTTCAATGCGATACATTGATTACATTCTGATGACATGTTTGGGTTAAATACACACTAAAACACAACGAATTCAATACACCTCATTGACACGGCCATTAATGTTATTAGCATCGACGTAGCAACGTTTCGCGAGAACCGGTGACAGTTTCTGTGCCGCGCCAAAAGTGCTGCGTCGCAAAGATTAATTCTTTGCTGACGTAGCCAAGAGCCTGTTCGAGAGTGCGCCAAGTCGTGCCACGTTCGTGGCCCAGTTGGACGGTCTGGCCGTTGTTGTACGCAGTGCTTCCAGTCGATAAATGAGGCGGATAACTCGACCAGATGAACCGTGAATGCGCCAAAGGCTTGGCCGCGAAAACACAAGAAATCGACTTGTTCACGGCCTTGTTTTCCTCGTTTGTTGTCTCGCATGGAAGGAAAGGGCTGGGTAAGTAAAGTGGAAGAGGTTCATGCTAACTGATTGTATTATTCACGGGTTGCATGAAGATAGACATAGCAGCCTGCTAATTAAGAAAGACAGACTATTGATTTTCTCTCAACGAATGAGTTATTTAGAATGTGAAACGTATCGAACGATCTCCTTTGTTTTCGACTTGCACTGTTCTTTATCGTGCCGTCCGTTATTAATACCAGCTTTGTAACTATGAAATCCTGTTACATCATTATAGTAATACCGCGTAGCCGCTACTTTCGATCTTTATTTAGTAAGGAGTACCATATCTCTATTGTTTAAGTTGTTTACAGATGCGGCCGCTTCAACGACTATGTTATAACGACTACGTTATAACGACTATGTTATAACGACTATGTTATAACGATACGTCAGACTGGTGGCTTGTAGCAAACACAGGACGTGAAATACCTGTGGCAAACATTCATATATATGTATATAAAACAATGTCTACGTCACATCCCACCGTTGACGAGTCACCACAGCGACGCCCAACGTCAATCACAGACAACGCGTGGACAACGGAAGCGTCAGATGAAGTGTCAACCATTGCTAAGGCGAAACATGTCCCCAGTAGTGGCGGGCGACGCTCGACACGCGTGGCTGACTCCGCCAGTGCCGCCGACCTGAGAAACCGACAGGATATGGAGCGTATCGTGCAGGACGCGGCCGGATACCAGCGCTCGCAACTCGTCAAGATGGTATGTCTCATGGCCATGCCCACTGTCACCCTCGTTGTCATCTCCATGGTCGCCATGACGACGTCGCTGAGCACGACCAGTTCGACGCAGGCGCTGAACGACCGCATCTCGGTGATGGTCAAATTTACGCGACTGCTGGCAGCCGTGCAGGTGAGAGAGAAGGTTATATAGATAACTCATACATACATGTATACATACGTACTTTATTTAGATAACCCATACATACATGTATACACACGTACGTACGTACGTAAGTACGCACGCACGCTCGCATTCACGCACACTTGCGAAGTTACATAGCAACTGCAAAGAAGTTGAATGATCGACGACGGCCTGTGCTACGACTTGGAAGACATCTGTCATTTAGGCCTCCCTGTATCAAGTACGTTAATCATCTTGATTAGAATGGTATTTACAGTAGATTGTAAATAAAGTATTAACAAGTTTACAAATGGATGCAAAAAGGCTAAGAAATATTTATTAAACAGGAAGCCAGCTAGTAACAATAAAACATAATAAATACAACACAATATAAGATTAAATAAACAGTAAATGCTAACAAATACAATATATTATTTGTATTAACAACTCAACTGAGTTGGATTCACATTATACAGTCAGTAAAACAATGCATGTAAAATCATACAATATTCATTATTGTAATTGAAACTGGAACTTTCAACTATTATTCAATTATATTTCAATTGTAACATAATTTCTCAAAATAAATTTTCAACGTACTGTTTAAACATAATTTCTCAACATAATTTTAATATAATTTATAAAAAAATTCTCATTATATTTAAACCTGTCGAGCATATATATTTTGTATTGAGTTTTTATCATGTTTAATGTGAATTATATATTTTCAAAGATAGTATCTTAGCAAATATATTAGAAAGTTAACTGGT
>BSQZ01000073.1:1670000-1817500 GCA_033239005.1 Lamellibrachia satsuma | reverse complement strand
TAGACTATGTCAACAACATTGTGTGTAGACTCTGTCAACAACATGTGTGTGTAGACTCTGTCAACAACATGTGTGTGTAGACTCTGTCAACAACATTGTGTGTGTAGACTATGTCAACAACATTGTGTGTAGACTCTGTCAACAACATTGTGTGTGTAGACTATGTCAACAACATTGTGTGTAGACTCTGTCAACAACATTTGTGTGTAGACTCTGTCAACAACATGTGTGTGTAGACTCTGTCAACAACATGTGTGTGTAGACTATGTTAACAACATTGTGTGTAGACTCTGTCAACGACATGTAGTACCGGATTCAATACTTGTACTGCCAGATCTCACTTACTTTGAATACTTGGTTGCATGGTATTTACCAGCAGGTGACTAGAGACTTTAATTTATTCTTGAAGATGTTCAGAGTAGGTGATGACACGATTTGTAAAGAAGTGCTTAAGAATCGTTGTAAGAAACTACGTTTTCCTCAGTCTTAGGCTGCTGCTCTTCAGATAAATGACAATCACTTAGTCACACAATGAGTCAGAATAACCCGTACGTTGCATAGAAAATATCAAGTAACTGCTGCCTTCATGTATCGAAAAGTGGTTTCTGGTGTTTACCTCACATAAGCATTTCGTCTTTGAATTAATCCTAATACTACCACACAAGCAACCCTAAAACTTTTATCAAAATTTTTAACGAATCTCTGTATGAGAGTATGTCTTCCTTTGCTCTAAGATGTGGCCCCTCATTTAATCATAATAACATAACCACATAATCACAAAATTAGTCAAATTAAACATTATGCTGCATAGGACATATCAAGTAGCTGCTGACTTCAGAATTTGGTTATTAATTGTTGGTTTCTGGTGTTTCCTTCACATAAGCATTCTGTCTTTGAATTAAGCCTCATGCGACCACACAACTGCTACTACAACTTCGATGAGATTTGACCCAATGTGTTTGATATTCCGTCTCTCAGCATGTTCGATTTGACCATCGACAAATACGACGTGTACAAAGTGGAGACGATTGGTGACGCCTACATGGTGGTCAGTGGTCTTCCCGTGCCGAATGGAGACGACCATGCCCGCGAGGTGGCACGCATGTCGCTGCATCTTCTCCGGTCCATCTCCAGCTTCCAGATTCCGCATCTTCCGGGCGAGAAACTGGAGCTACGCGTCGGGCTCAACTCAGGTAATCCGATGATGTCGTGCGTTTGCGATAATGATTATTCTGACCATTAAAGCAACCTGCCATTTGGGTATTTCATTGGTCGAACGTTGTGCGTTGTGAGGACCGTAAGTACACGCACGTGGCATCGCGTGCAATAGACGGTGTGTTATTCCAGAAGACGAAAAAGATAACGAGATAGTGCGATTTACGGGTGTATTTTAAATGTCAAACTGCCAGGGGCCGATATTTCATAAACAACCTTGCTGGTTGTTACATCTTGGTGAAAAAGCAAATGAAAGGTACAACTTTGCACACTTTTGCACAACGTAGCATGAATTGTAATTGTGGTTTTACCCCTATAAATATTATTTCATCGTCTGTCCAGCTTAACAATGTACACGTACGTGGGGCGGGGTAACTCGGCTGTCAGGGCGCCGGACTGCCAGTCGAGAGGACCCGTGTCCGAGTCCACCTGCTGCCGTCTTTGTTCACCCCACATTGTCCAGTTCACTCAGTTGTATGAAAACCTGGCTGTAAACACTGGCGGTTATACGTGAACGAGTAGTCTTTGTTCACCCCACATTGTCCAGTTCACTCAGTTGTATGAAAACCTGGCTATAAACACTGGCGGTTATACGTGAACGAGTAGTCTTTGTTCACCCCACATTGTCCAGTTCACTCAGTTGTATGAAAACCTGGCTGTAAACACTGGCGGTTATACGTGAACGAGTAGTCTTTGTTCACCCCACATTGTCCAGTTCACTCAGTTGTCTGAAAACCTGGCTGTAAACACTGGCGGTTATACGTGAACGAGTAGTCTTTGTTCACCCTACAGTGTCCAGTTCACTCAGTTGTCTGAAAACCTGGCTATAAACACTGGCGGTTATACGTGAACGAGTAGTCTTTGTTCACCCCACATTGTCCAGTTCACTCAGTTGTATGAAAACCTGGCTATAAACACTGGCGGTTATACGTGAACGAGTCGTCTTCGTGCCGTTGTTGCGACGTAGCTTAATTTGAATCGGTGTTGGAATGAATGGTCTGCCGGGGACGGAGGCAGTTTGAGCAGTTTTATGGACGGATACTGTGCAGTAAGTCACCTTTACTTTGACGTACAGGCGCATGCATGGCGGGCGTGGTCGGCATCAAGATGCCCCGGTACTGCTTGTTCGGTGACACCGTCAACACGGCATCGAGACTGGAGACATCGGGGCAAGGCGAGTAACATATTGTCTTCGTGGAACTGACAGTGCAACACGGCTCACACCACAGCTTGTTTCCCACTGATGGCCATATTAACGTTTTGCACGATTTGACCATCAAACATGTTATGGCGCCATGAACGTCCACTGGCACTATGCTACCAATGTGTTGACCAGGTGTTGTCAAAATCTTGTACCTCCAGTTATTTTAATCATGTCGCAAACGAAAAAAATTGGCAGTTTTTTTCTAAATATGAATATGCCTACCGGTGTTTCGGCAATAGCACTACCAACGTTCCTAACTGAAAACGACTTGCGTGTTTCTAGGCTCTACATTCGTGTGTACATTGGGTCGCGGTGTTGTAGAAACAGTTGTTTGATGATGCGTAGTGAACATACAAAAACACATAAATTTGATTTGATTTGATTTGATTTAGAATATCCAGCCTCATAAATATATAGTTGGCCTTATCATTGCGGTTTATTTGAGTTCTTGTAATAATGCCAGTGTGCAAGACACATAAAGGATGTTCTTGCGGTGACAATTTTGTAAACCGATTGACTAGTTTGAGATGTTTTGTTGATTATTGACGTTTTATTGACTTTAGCCTGTGTGACTTTTCCAATCTTAATATAGCCGCTATGCATTGTTTACATCTGCTTCTTTCTTACCGACTACCAAGAACACTTTGTCGTTGTTTTACATCTGCTTTCTTTCTTACCGACTACCAAGAACACTTTGTCGTTGTTTTACGTCTGCTTTCTTTCTTACCGACTACCAAGAACACTTTGTCGTTGTTTTACATCTGCTTTCTTTCTTACCGACTACCAAGAACACTTTGTCGTTGTTTTACATCTGCTTTCTTTCTTACCGACTACCAAGAACACTTTGTCGTTGTTTTACATCTGCTTTCTTTCTTACCGACTACCAAGAACACTTTGTCGTTGTTTTACATCTGCTTTCTTTCTTACCGACTACCAAGAACACTTTGTCGTTGTTTACATCTGCTTTCTTTCTTACCGACTACCAAGAACACTTTGTCGTTGTTTTACATCTGCTTTCTTTCTTACCGACTACCAAGAACACTTTGTTGTTGTTAATGTTTTTTGAAATGAAATCTTTCAATACCAAATAAGGCGTTTCTTTATAATAATAAACATAATAATTAGAAAACTTCTACCGCGACTAAATCCTCGAAACCTGAGCTCAGGGGTGCATCAGATAGGAAGGATTAGGCAATTTCTCTCGGTATACAATGCTGGGGTTGTCAACAGATGGACTATAGGATGCTAAGTAGTGTCAGGAAGTCTTCAGATGACGGCTAAATAGTGTTATATTTGCTGCAGACCTAACACTAACAGGGGTGAATTGTTGTTTCTCTCCAGCTCTGCGGGTGCACATCAGTGAAGGCACGAAGTTCCTACTTGACAAGTCTCTGGGCTTCGTGACAACACTTCGAGGAACTATCGATGTTAAGGTAACTGTTGTTATTAGAAGGCTGTACACACACCGGTAGTTCGAATATGTTGTGGTTGATGCAATTAATAAACTGGCATCGTAATGTATAATATTAACATTACCATCACCGCGAACAGAACAATTTTATTCAGAATTTTAATAATTGCGATCCATCCCTAACCAATCAAAACGCTTGAAGTGTGAAGCATGTGATGACGTCCGTTCTCTTCTAGCAAGTAACAACTGTATGTTACATAAGTTGGTATGAAACGGCAGAAAAATTAAGTTTGTATTCGAAATTAATTTTATTGTCTTTTAGAACTATGCAATACTGGTGTTTACACGTACACGTCGTTTGGTTGCAGGGAAAGTCCCGGATGACGACTTACTGGCTGGATGGTACCACGTGACACGATTTCTTCGACCTGTCTATTCAATACCTTCTCATGTGTGATCGCGAGGCTAATAGAACAGAACAGAATATAACAGAACAGAAAGCCGTTGTTGGTTCAGCTTCAAATGTTCTTTTAAAATACCGCGAGGAAAGAATGAAGACTAGATAATTAATTCAGTGTCGTAAAGCGTAAATGGTATAATTAAATCAACTAGTATGTGACGAATGTAATATCACATTTTGCAGTTGAACACCACAGTATGTCTTCAGCTTTGAGGGACACTGCACACTGCAGCAGTGTCTTCTGTCTGTTCGCGCTATGAGGAACACACCAAAATCATTGGGTGAATGGATACGACAGGTATTACATGTACATATGAGCGTGTATCCATATGAATGTGTGTGTGTGTGCGTGAGTGCGTGCGTGGGTGGGTGCGTGTGTGCATGCATGCGCGCGTGCGCATGCCAGCCTGCGAGCGTGCATATTTAAAAAAACGTCTGTGATATTCTAATAAACATGTAGCGGAACTGGTACTGTCGTAACAGCTATTCACTGACTCGCTTAACAGAATCACGTCCGGCCAGATCAAAATAATTATATTCTATTAAGGGGCAGTTTCACTTATGCGGGGTACTCGAATACATCGGGAATAAGCAATGATTCTGTCCCAGCTAATATTATTGTATTCTACTAAAGGCTGATTCTGTTATCCGCGATTCTGTGGAGTCCACTGTACCATTAGTGTGCAATTAATGCGCCACTGATATTCACGAGGCCATTGACGACCTTATATAATGGTATTCGTTAAATAACCGCCTACGAATGAACTGTGACATAGAGCCAAGTAAGCATGAGCACGTGCGTGTTATTACATATAATTATACATCTATTGTTATTCACTTCCATGCTACACAATGTATTTTCAGGGAAAGCTGCGTTCTTGGTTATCAGGTAAAGAAAAGTTAAGCTTAGTGTTCAGAAAATGTATGCTATGTTTGTGTGTGTTTGTTGTAATGTTTGTTGTAATGCTAAACATGTTTCGTGTACGTCACAATATACAGTATTGCTGCGTTATGTTAGTTTCATATGAACATGTTTTAACGTTGTCTGAATTGTTATCACAATTATGTGTTTTGTATGTTTGTAAATACAAAAATAATACAATAACGAGATGCTATGTGTTTATTAAATGCAATTGCACTATTTCACAACTAAGAGTTTCCGAGTTCTAGTCAATATAATGGTCATTGTCGCGATATACGATATACTAAATCGGATGATTGTGTCAAAGACTTCATGTCAATTACTAACACTGACTTCAAAGTATTTACAATATCCATTTCATGTGGATTAAAAAAACCATGTGTCTTCGCGGAATTGAGACTTCTATAATTCACTCTTACCTAGGCTGGTACAACGCCATCAGTCGCTGCTATAGTGCACCCCTTCATAGATTACATAGCAGCATCACGCAAACGTCGCATCTAGCTGGACCAGCCATGGAAACCTCGAGTGTCTTAGTGTAAATAATTGAAGTCAGTTTGATAGCCCGGGGAACGCCGTGATCATTACTGCCAATAGCCACAGCTCCTGGTCGCTCAGTCTATTGTCTTTTATTGAACGTGTGTGACTGTGTGTATGAGTGCGTGCGTGCGTGCGTGCGTGCGCGCGTGCGTGTATTATTGTTGCCTTTGTTTTATGACTGATATTTACTGCAGCTGCTGCTGCCGCCGCCGTAGTCGTCTCCTTCATCATCGTCGTCGTCGTCTTCGTCATCATCATGGTCGTCGCCTGCCGTTACTGCTGCTGTTGCTGCCGTAGTCGTCTTCTTCATCATCGTCGTCGTCGTCCTCGTCATCATCATGGTCGTCGCCTGCCGTTACTGCTGCTGTTGCTGCCGTAGTCGTCTTCTTCATCATCGTCGTCGTCGTCCTCGTCATCATCATCGTCGTCGCCTGCTGTTGTTGTTGTTGCTGCTGCTGCTGCTGTTGCTGCCGTAGTCGTCTTCTTCATCATCATCGTCGTCGCCTGTCGTTGTTGTTGTCTTTACTGACGTATTTATTGACGTGGAAGGTGTTCAGCTGCCGGGCAAATGCGCTTTCCTTGTTTCCATAGAGAGGGGACCGTGAACTGTTCAAAACGTAGCTTGTTTGTATTTCCACACATAACCGTCCAGCAAGCAGCAGACTGTTACCGTTTAATTGTAGGTGGAAAATAATTTCAAAAAGAAAACAAATTATATAAAAAATCCATTTAGTTGTACATGGTTATGTTTTAGTAACTCTTACAACTGCATAGGCCCAATGCCATCACTTATGTTTCCCTTTAAAATGTCGATCGTGTATTATGTTGACAGTCTGACCGCTTTTAGGTGGTCCGTGGTTGAGTATAAATGTAGAACAGAAATCGTTGGCAAAATAATATATTCCACAACTAGTCATGTTTTCATAAACAGTGTAAAAAAGATCGAGTATGTAATATAGACGTGTATGGCGATTCGGTGTACACGTGTTGCACTACGCGCGTGTATGTCGGTCGGTCCAATACGTTTATTTTGATACTCTAGATTCACAGTAGGCTTCATAAAATATAAATAGACATTGTGTTGATTTGATTAACACTGTGAGTTACAGAATACCTTCAAAGCATTTGGCTAGAGATATCTAATTAGAATAGTTCTAGACGTTAGACGTGTGATTGAGTGCGAGAAAATCGACCGCTTCACTCCAGTGCATAGAGCGTCGCTTTGCAGAAATGTTCCGTGATCTTGTGAAAATTCTTTTACTCACTGTACCGTTGCCCCTGGATTCACTACCGGAATACCAATGGTTCCGAATTTGGGAGTCCGACTGGCTCCTGAAATTTGGCAAAAAACTACGATATCGGTGCGTCTCGGAGACACAACACATGTGCATTACTTGATTTTACGAATCCCACTAAAATGCATTACCGGTGACGTCTTAATTTTATGAGAATCTAAAGCGTGCCATCTTTGTAAGGTAAACAAACCCATTTGTGAGCCGCCATTGAAACTGACACGAGAGCTAATTCGGTTAATTCGGCCGTCCAATGCCGCTTGGCAATAAGAAAGAAATACATATAAGCCTACGATGCAAAACGCATTTTTATTGGCTGACAGACGACCGAGTAACCAATCAATGGTCGCGATATATTTTTAGCTGCTAGTCGAGCACATAGCGATTTTCTGATTGCGCTGTTGTTTTATTGTTTTGTTGGGGAAAACGGTTTTAAGGTGATTGAACAGTTGCCTAATTATATCGCGAAATACGATGTGCAGGCAACCAGTGAAAACACTACAGAGATAACAATAATTGCTTAGCATTGGTTGAGCTACAAACGGGCAGAAAGATTATCGCCATCGGGAAGAAACGCTCAAGTCAAGGGCCAGCAATTTGCTTTATGACACTTGCGACGATCAAATTATACATTGGCACGGGATCAGCATTTATAATTCATACAGCTACTCAGTCATCTGCTAGAGTCAAACACTGTTTGTTGACTGACATTCTTCCTACACCTTTATTATTTAATGTTTGTAACTTATGATAATGTGACTGATTGGTGCACGAAATATATAACTGCTTCTGAAGTTGTCACTAAAATGTATCGTTTTCTCAGGTGTTTTCTCAGGTGTATTCTCAGGTGTTTTCTCAGGTGTATTCTCAGGTGTATTCTCAGGTGTTTTCTCGGGTGTATTATTGAACGTTTTGTGGTTGATAATTATTCTAGGCTTTCGTAGTTATTACGTTAATTATCAAGTGTCTGTTTGTGTGCGTGCGTACGTGCCTGCGTGTGTGTGTGTGTGCGTGTGTGTGTGTGTGTGTGGGGGGGGTGTTGGTGTGTGTGCGTGCGTGCGTGCGTGCGTACGTGAGTGCGTGCGTGCCTAGTTGAAAACATTTTTAAACGGGATACGGCAAATTCCATATCATATTATACTATGCTCTGTAGACTTCTATAAATTTATTTTAAATTCTATAAAATTCTACACAAATCTAAAAAAAAAATTAAAGTAAACGTAAACTATGTCTATGAAATCTTAAGTTTTCTTTGCAAAAATATGTTGTACTCTGTAGAATTATGCTGCATGCGATGGCTACAATGCGGTGGTTGGCAGATGACTGTCACAAAATTTGCTCTAACCATTTCGATGAAAGACAGGTTGTTGGTGCGCGTTTTGTGGCCACCGGGTCTTGCTTCGGATAGGTTTGCATACTTCAAGAAGTGTTCGAACCACATCACAGAGATATAGGTTTGCATCCATCTTGTCTCGATTGACGCGCAGGGTGCGCGGTCCATCACCTCGTCTTTCATCCTCTTCTTCGGGAAGATGAACAATGGCGGTATTAATGATCCAGCAGCACTCATGCCAATTTCTACCGTTGTCCCCTCTCAGCAGACGACAGTGAACGTTGTAGACACGATCTGGGGTAAACCTCTTCGTGCCTTGCACCGTTTCCAGTAGATCGAAGAACGCGTTGACGGCTCCCTGCATGTTGGATGCTCTTGCGCGAGCTGCCGATGTAGGTTCGGGTGTTCTCAAAGAAATCTCGCCACTGTGGTGAGCCATAAAGTCTTGACACCAGTCCTTCCAGCCAGTCCTTCCAGGCAGTCCTTCCAGCCAGTCCTTCCAGCCAGTCCTTCCAGCCAGTCCTTCCAGGCAGTCCTTCCAGCCAGTCATTCCAGCCAGTCCTTCCAGCCAGTCCTTCCAGGCAGTCCTTCCAGCCAGTCCTTCCAGGCAGTCCTTCCAGCCAGTCTTTCCAGCCAATCCTTCCAGCCAGTCCTTCCAGCCAGTCTTTCCAGGCAGTCCTTCCAGCCAGTCCTTCCAGCCAGTCCTTCCAGCCAGTCTTTCCAGCCAGTCCTTCCAGCCAGTCCTTCCAGCCAGTCCTTCCAGTCAGTCTCTCCAGGCAGTCCTTCCAGCCAGTCCTGCGGTTGAAGTTATGCTGACTGCCGTTTGCTTCTGCGTAATCATATGCGACAGGGTGAAACAGCCTGCTCTCCATACGCTTGATATGCGCAACGAGTTCTAACTCCATCGTTGGTGAAAAACAGGTTGGAATCTGCCCAGGCCCTTTTCTGCTGCAACTGCAATATCTCCCACTCTCTTGCATCTTCGTTGCAGGGTAGAGCGGGGAACCCCAAACTGCTGAACAGTACGCTTGAGCCCCATGACTTTTCCGCGCACAGCCTCGATAGCCAACTGCATGTTGGCCCCATTCCATGTTTGGTGGTTCGTTTTTCGTTTGTACACACCCACGAAGGAATATCTGTAACGGAACCAGTACAAAAAATGATAGCGTTGACTTGGTTACTGCATTGTAAGTATTAATTAATTAACTAATTAACACAAATTTGTGATATAACCTACATGATGAATTATACATATTAAAATTATAAAAATCTATAATTACGTTAGTATATTATAGCAACGCCTACGGTGTAACCACTTTATCCATGATATGTTCAGCATCTGCGACCAAAGTAGGGGCCCACTTTGGCCTCTTCCAAAGAGTATTGGTCGGACGCTATTTTCGTTTCAATGCGAGCATTCACGTCAAAATGAAATTGCTCATTCAACTAGATATAGACTATTGTTATAGACTACTGTTATAGACTACTGTTATACATACCACATTATGTGTCGGTCTGAGGTCCACATATAGGGCTATGCAATACAATTATACCTGTATATGCTCTCAAATGCATACTTATGTTTTAAGCTAAAATAAAGCAAAAGCGGATGTAATATTTAATTTTCTAAAATTTAAAAAGCTAAACCAATCGATGAAGCCGCAGCAGTGCGAGTATCGCGGCCACTGCAGAGAGTGCCACCTCAGGTTCGAACGCAGTGGCGCAACTTGACGGGGATTGGACAATCTAGGCTACTTCGTTTTCACGTAAACGAATGGATCGAGGTCATGTGTGGAGTGCCCTTTTGTGACGTTATGTTACTACATGTGTAATAGCATCCCCGCTCCATCACCCCGCACCGACGGGCTGATACACCCTGAATGGGCGCCAAAGTCAAAAAGTGGCGCCACATGGTGCGGTTCGCCTATATCAAAACCGAGTTCGTGTTTACGTGATCTCGTTTTGGCCGTTCGTGTGACGTCATTCTCAACTAAAAGTGACAGTAGCTAACGCCTAAGCCGCTCTAAGGACATCAATGATGGGGTTGTTTGGCAAACCACACGTTAAAGCTCCGAGAGAGTTGGTACGGATGCAATTTTTTCTCAAATGGACGCTCGTCGTGTTTTAACTGTTCAATGTTTGAATGTATTTGTGTGCCGTTTTGACATCAACAATCACCATATTATCGTCCCCCGGACGCGGCTATTTTACTTTACGAGTTGAACCTTCACTTTATCTTTGACTGTGTAATTCTGATCATCATCCACTGGTATTTGGCCAACTACAGGTAATGTCACTGCATACGTGCCGATGTGACTAGAGTAATGTAGAACTGCCAACTGCCAACTATAGTATACAGTATAAGTCAGTTGCACTTGCAAGTAATGCCTCTAATGAATAATGCCTAGGATAGGTGAGTATTGGGCATTTGTTTTTTGTAAGGCTACTGATAAGCCTTTTATAAATCGAACAGCCTTTATAATTCGTCCATATCTTAACCCATTTTTTATGTATTCTCTTTTTTAAATGTTAGTAGAGGGCGCAGATATAATAATATTATTGTCGGGCAATGAATTCCATACATTCACCACTCTGACTGAAAAATTGGCATATGTATAGCTTCATACATTGTCGTTTGTTTAATTTTTACTGTGGTCTCTGGCTCTGAGGTTATTTATGTTGTGCATAATAAGGTGACCATGCTTGTATGCAATAGTGTAGATGTGGTCTAATATTATGTATTATAAACAATATTGAACGGTTCTCTGTCAAAGTGAATAAATGCTCTCTCTACTGAACACAAAACCACCATAGCTTGTTGCGATGCAGCAACAGCATGTTTCTCACATTTGAAATTATTTGAAATCCAGACACCTAGCTCCATCTCTTGAACAGTTTCTAATAAAACCATATTATTTTGTTGTCATGGTGTACTGGAATTTTGGTCTTTGCCTATAATTTTATGTATATGCATCCTTTTTCATTTACTTGTGTTGACGTTAGGCACCATTTATTACTCCACTGACTTAAATTATCTAAATCAGCCTGTAAGATTTCACAGTCAGATTTGTTTTTTTAATTTTCTGAATATATTGGTGTCATCAGCAAACATTTAACTTTAGACCTCAGTACTCTTACCACCTCTCTAAATTCGTCCATTTTGTTATTTAATCTCTGTGCATTTGCATAATAACAACCAAATAAATAATCTTTTGTATCTAGAACTGAAATGCAATGTGCTTTATTTGTGCTAGTGCTTATGCTCTCTTTTTGTTTGTTTTGTTGAGTGCCTACAGCCTCTCCCCATTCAGGAGTAACAGCACATGACTGTAGCTTTTTGTCACATGCTTTTTTCCAGCTGTTGCTACAGCTCCCTGTCTCTAGTTTCATGTCAGTAACCATGTCCATGGTGTTTTCAGCTTCCCCTATTTTGTCACTTATCTGCTCTACTGAATCTGATTCCTTTACTGTACTCACACCTGTCTCTGTATTGTTTTATTTTCTCACTTTTCTGCTCTAATGAATCTGGTTCCTTTACTATACTCACACCTGTCTCTGTATTGTTTTATTTTCTCACTTTTCTGCTCTACTGAATCTGATTTCTTTACTGTACTCACACCTGTCTCTGTATTGTTTTATTTTCTCACTTTTCTGCTCTACTGAATCTGATTCCTTTACTATACTCACACCTGTCTCTGTATTGTTTTATTTTCTCACTTTTCTGCTCTAATGAATCTGATTCCTTTACTAAACTCTCACCTGTCTCTGTATTGTTTTATTTTCTTACTTTTCTGCTCTAATGAATCTGATTCCTTTACTGTACTCACACCTGTCTCTGTATTGTTTTATTTTCTCACTTATCTGCTCTAATGAATCTGATTCCTTTACTGTACTCACACCTGTCTCTGTATTGTTTTATTTTCTCACTTATCTGCTCTAATGAATCTGATTCCTTTACTGTACTCACACCTGTCTCTGTATTGTTTTATTTTCTCACTTATCTGCTCTAATGAATCTGATTCCTTTACTGTACTCACACCTGTCTCTGTATTGTTTTATTTTCTCACTTTTCTGCTCTACTGAATCTGATTCCTTGACTATACTCACACCTGTCTCTGTATTGTTTTATTTTCTCACTTTTCTGCTCTAATGAATCTGATTCCTTTACTAAACTCTCACCTGTCTCTGTATTGTTTTATTTTCTCACTTTTCTGCTCTAATGAATCTGATTCCTTTACTAAACTCTCACCTGTCTCTGTATTGTTTTATTTTCTCACTTTTCTGCTCTAATGAATCTGATTCCTTTACTGTACTCACACCTGTCTCTGTATTGTTTTATTTTCTCATTTATCTGCTCTAATGAATCTGATTCCTTTACTATACTCACACCTGTCTCTGTATTGTTTTATTTTCTCACTTTTCTGCTCTAATGAATCTGATTCCTTTACTAAACTCTCACCTGCCTCTGTATTTTTTTATTTTCTCACTTTTCTGCTCTAATGAATCTGATTCCTTTACTGTACTCACACCTGTCTCTGTATTGTTTTATTTTCTCACTTTTCTGCTCTAATGAATCTGATTCCTTTACTAAACTCTCACCTGCCTCTGTATTGTTTTATTTTCTCACTTTTCTGCTCTAATGAATCTGATTCCTTTACTAAACTCTCACCTGTCTCTGTATTGTTTTATTTTCTCACTTTTCTGCTCTAATGAATCTGATTCCTTTACTAAACTCTCACCTGTCTCTGTATTGTTTTATTTTCTCACTTTTCTGCTCTAATGAATCTGATTCCTTTACTAAACTCTCACCTGTCTCTGTATTGTTTTATTTTCTCACTTTTCTGCTCTAATGAATCTGATTCCTTTACTGTACTCACACCTGTCTCTGTATTGTTTTATTTTCTCACTTATCTGCTATAATGAATCTGATTCCTTTACTATACTCACACCTGTCTCTGTATTGTTTTATTTTCTCACTTTTCTGCTCTAATGAATCTGATTCCTTTACTAAACACTCACCTGCCTCTGTATTGTTTTATTTTCTCACTTTTCTGCTCTAATGAATCTGATTCCTTTACTGTACTCACACCTGTCTCTGTATTGTTTTATTTTCTCACTTTTCTGCTCTAATGAATCTGATTCCTTTACTAAACTCTCACCTGCCTCTGTATTGTTTTATTTTCTCACTTTTCTGCTCTAATGAATCTGATTCCTTTACTAAACTCTCACCTGTCTCTGTATTGTTTTATTTTCTCACTTTTCTGCTCTAATGAATCTGATTCCTTTACTGTACTCACACCTGTCTCTGTATTGTTTTATTTTCTCACTTATCTGCTCTAATGAATCTGATTCCTTTACTGTACTCACACCTGTCTCTGTATTGTTTTATTTTCTCACTTTTCTGCTGTAATGAATCTGATTCCTTTACTAAACTCTCACCTGTCTCTGTATTGTTTTATTTTCTCACTTTTCTGCTCTAATGAATCTGATTCCTTTACTGTACTCACCCCTGTCTCTGTATTGTTCTATTTTCTCACTTTTCTGCTCTAATGAATCTGATTCCTTTACTGTGCTCACACCTGTCTCTGTATTGTTTTATTTTCTCACTTTTCTGCTCTAATGAATCTGATTCCTTTACTGTACTCACACCTGTCTCTGTATTGTTTTATTTTCTCACTTTTCTGCTCTAATGAATCTGATTCTTTTACTGTACTCACACCTGTCTCTGTATTGTTTTATTTTCTCACTTATCTGCTCTACTGAATCTGATTCCTTTACTGTACTCACACCTGTCTCTGTATTGTTTTATTTTCTCACTTTTCTGCTCTAATGAATCTGATTCCTTTACTATACTCACACCTATCTCTGTATTGTTTTATTTTCTCAATTATCTGCTCTAATAAATCTGATTCCTTTACTGTACCCACACCTGTCTCTGTATTGTTTTATTTTCTCACTTTTCTGCTCTAATGAATCTGATTCCTTTACTATACTCACACCTGTCTCTATATTGTTTTATTTTCCACAATGCTTTCAACTGTCAGTAGTCTTTCGTTAATGCCTGATTGTTTAGTCCTCACATTGTAAAAAAATCTTAATATTGTCCCTACCATCGATTGGCATTTAATACAAAAAACATCAAAAAACATTCTCGGTTTTTGAGTTTACTACTGCCTTGTATTCTGGTTCGGTCATTTTGGGTTTATGAATTTACGGTGGGTCCATACCACTGGCTCCCCATGGCATGGTCTTCCACTGTTACTTCGGTTTCGTGGTCAAAGGGGCGTTTTGGTGCTTGTGCAGAGAAAGGATCCAATTTGTCATTGTCCCAGGGTGACTGGGATGCAGACAACGCAGAGCGAACAAAACTTGAGTGATGTGCGAGTGATGTGCAGTTGTTTGTGGGTTCTGGTTATAAGATGCACTGCTGAATTCTGCAAAGTTGTGTGAACCAGGAAGTCCGTGTGACATTATGACATGTTCTGTTGTCAGGTGAAGGAATGGTCAACTAAGATAAGACAAGAAGGACGACATCTTGACCGAGAGATACGAGGTAAACTTCACACATATTAACAATATAACATGTTTGTGTCAATGCTGTGTACTCCAAAGAACAAAATCACAGACAACATAATCAGTTGTAGTAGAATCAAATATATTGGCAGGGACAAAAACATTCTCTGTTCCTGCTGTATTAAAATGCACCACTTAATAGAATTAAATTGTTTTAGTCTGAATTCATTAAGCAGAAGCCACTCTAACTACATTGCACATTCTCTGAGGTCCTGGTGTGTTTATCTATTAATATTCCCTTCTATTTAAGGCATGGTTAAACACATATGTCTATATTATAGTAAGTGCACACACGTTTAGCTTTAAATCTACATGTATCAACTTGGTGTACATGAACCCATTCATTGTCAGTATTCACAGTCCACATGATTCAATGTTTACATTTAAGTTGTGAACATATCAACGTTGAGAAATACCAGATACATTACATAGAAGAACGTGATGCACAACTGTATATGGTATTAAATGAGTCAGTTTACCCCAGGTGGATTAGAACTGCTGGATCAACAGGTTTGATTGTTCACAATACATAATAATTATTTATATAACAACTACAGTGTACACCAATTGTATTTATTACTATTATTATCACTGAACATTGATTAATTTGGCACACACATGCACGCACACACATGCACACAAACACACGCACGCACACACATGCGCACAAACACACACATGCATACAAACACACACACGCACACACACACGCACGCATACACATGCGCACAAACACACACACACACACGCACACACATGCACACACATGCGCACAAACACACACACGCACACACAGGTGATGTTGCTTCTAATTTTTCTCCACATTGTGATATCGTAGGGATTCAACGGGAGGAGGAGAAAGTAAAGAAGTCCCTGAAGGAGGCAGCCAAGAAGGGAGACAGGGAGGTGTGTGTCGTGCTCGCGAAGGGACTCATCCGGTCAAAGAAAGCCATCACCAAGATCTACTCGGCCAAGGCTCAGTTGAAATCAGTGGAACACAGTATAAGTCAGCAGGCTGGTCAGTGTAGAATGCATAAACAGAATGACCCCAAACTGAAATGGCCCCAGAAAGCTTATTAGATTTTAATTTGATAATAATTGACTTTGTGTGAGGGTTGTGGAGTTGGTATTTGAATCTAGCACATGTCACCTGTCCAATGAACATTTAACATTTTATACAAAAATCAGGTCACATGTCTATACATCAGGTAGTTAACAGTGCAAAATTACAAAATTTACAAAATTTACAAAATTATGTTAAGTCATGGAATCTATTTTCAGGTCATGATAGCATCAGTCATCAGTTGCTGTAGATATTTGTTATGTCTGTGCAGACTTGGGTGTTTGGTGTTGAAATTGGCTGTGTACTACTTGCAGCACTGGTGCGCATGTCTGGTGTGCTGCAGAAGAGTACTGAAGTGATGCAGAGCATGCAGCAGCTGGTCAGTGTGTCTGAGATCAGCGGCACAATGAGGGAACTGTCCAAGGAAATGATGAAGGTAAATCATGAATTTATCATCTCAAGTTTTCGTTCACCATAATCGATTTTGTCATCAAGATGATGTTACGATATCAACAGTGATTTACCTTGTACCGCCTCGTAGTAGGTCTTAACAGGTTATATTCTGTGTACAATAATTTGCCAATTTAATTTTTTTATTGTGATTTCTTATGAAAAATTAGAAGCACATACCATATTTGTCTATTTTGTCAGTTCAGTTGAAATACAAATTTGGTTCACAATGTTTTAAATTACGCACTTGTACACTTGTTAAATACAAGTTATTGTGCACCCGTATTTAATAGTTTGTATCCTGAAAAAAAATGTAGTTCCTACTACTGTACCCATATGACACAGATACAGTGACCACCTAGTTCCACATGTAATGATTGATTGACCCTGCCAATGTATATGATTCAGGTCCATCTTCAATGGGTTTGGTTAATGTATATTCTAAAAAACCCACTGTTATATGCTTACTGGAAACTTTTCTCTTTTTAAAGTTTGTATAAGTTTATTATACCTCAAAAGGGGTCAGTTGTAAATCATTTGAATCACTACCCAAAAATGTGTTCTTTTACTGGTGTTTTATCGATAGTGTGTGGACATCTTCAGACTGACCATATGAATTTACATCACCATTTTTATGAATCTGCTTGATGACTCTTGTGTCATGTCTTGATGACTCTTGTGTCATGTCTTGATGACTCTTGTGTCATGTCGTGTCATGTGTATCGTGTCAGGCTGGTATCATCGAGGAGATGACAGATGACATGTTTGCATCGACGATGGACGATGACGAATTGGATGAGGAAGCTACAGAGGAGGTGGACAAGATCCTCTGGGAGATCACTGCAGGTAAGGGGTGTAGGAGGTGGACATGATCCTCTGGGAGATCACTGTAGGTAAGGGGTGTAGGACATGGACATGATCCTCTGGGAGATCACTGCAGGTAATGGGTGTAGGAGGTGGACAAGATCTTCTGGGAGATCACTGTAGGTAAGGGGTGTAGGAGGTGGACATGATCCTCTAGGAGTTCACTGCAGGTAATGGGTGTAAGAGGTGGACACGATCCTCTAGGAGATCACTGCAGGTAAGGGGTGTAGGAGGTCGACATGATTCTCTGGGAGATCACTGCAGGTAATGGGTGTAGGAGGTGGACAAGATCTTCTGGGAGATCACTGTAGGTAAGGGGTGTAGGAGGTGGACATGATCCTCTGGGAGTTCACTGCAGGTAATGGGTGTAAGAGGTGGACACGATCCTCTAGGAGATCACTGCAGGTAAGGGGTGTAGGAGGTGGACAAGAGCTTCTGGGAGATCACTGCAGGTAAGGGGTGTAGGACATGGACATGATCCTCTGGGAGTTCACTGCAGGTAATGGGTGTAGGAGGTGGACACGATCCTCTGGGAGATCACTGCACTTAAAGGAATATAGGAGGTGGACATGATCCTCTGGGAGGTCAGGTAAGGGATGTACGAGGTGGACAAGATAATAAATGAAAAGCCAACACGTGACGATTCGTGGAAAAGTAACTTGGAACTTAATTTTAAATATATAAACATCAAAGTGGTATAATTGTTGCAACATCTCAGTTATGCCTACATGTATGCAAACATGTCTAATATGTACAAATATGATTACAATCACACTTAAATTCAACTGTTTGTCACTAAATGTAAAACAATACATCAAATAAATATAGAAGATATAGCACTCAATAATACAATTGGCTATGAAAGTAATACATTGAAATATAACAAAAAACTATTACTTCTTTCATAAAAACAGCAATCATTCCGATCCAGTGTTGCCTACTGGACAAAACAGCAATCATTCCGATCCAGTGTTGCCTACTGGACAAAACAGCAGTCATTCCGATCCAGTGTTGCCTACTGGACAAAACAGCAGTCATTCCGATCCAGTGTTGCCTACTGGACAAAACAGCAATCAATCCGATCCAGTGTTGCCTACTGGACAAAACAGCAATCATTCCGATCCAGTGTTGCCTACTGGACAAAACAGCAATCATTCCGATCCAGTGTTGCCTACTGGACAAAACAGCAATCATTCCGATCCAGTGTTGCCTACTGGACAAAACAGCAATCATTCCGATCCAGTGTTGCCTACTGGACAAAACAGCAATCATTCCGATCCAGTGTTGCCTACTGGACAAAACAGCAATCATTCCGATCCAGTGTTGCCTACTGGACAAAACAGCAATCATTCCGATCCAGTGTTGCCTACTGGACAAAACAGCAGTCATTCCGATCCAGTGTTGCCTACTGGACAAAACAGCAGTCATTCCGATCCAGGGTTGCCTACTGGACAAAACAGCAATCATTCCGATCCAGTGTTGCCTACTGGACAAAACAGCAGTCATTCCGATCCAATGTTGCCTACTGGACAAAACAGCAATCATTCCGATCCAGTGTTGCCTACTGGACAAAACAGCAGTCATTCCGATCCAGTGTTGCCTACTGGACAAAACAGCAGTCATTCCGATCCAGTGTTGCCTACTGGACAAAACAGCAGTCATTCCGATCCAGTGTTGCCTACTGGACAAAACAGCAGTCATTCCGATCCAGTGTTGCCTACTGGACAAAACAGCAATCATTCCGATCCAGTGTTGCCTACTGGACAAAACAGCAATCATTCTGATCCAGTGTTGCCTACTGGACAAAACAGCAGTCATTCCGATCCAGTGTTGCCTACTGGACAAAACAGCAGTCATTCCGATCCAGTGTTGCCTATTGGACAAAACACAATATGAATTTACTAGACCGGGCACAGCCGAATCGTTCGTGGTTTGCCTGTCATTTGAGTTTTCTTTCAGCAACTGGGAAACTGCTGCCGATAGAATCAGAGCCCAAATCCAACTCGATATTGAAGTTGATTGTGATCGTGCATGGGTCACTGCAAAGAGTGCCATCGGTGGACGAGAATATAGTAGCGTCTTAGTTCTCGGGGCCAGGCACTTCAACATTGTGGATCTCCGACACTGTAACAAAGGATATGGAAGGCACTGCTGCCTTGGACTGTTCAGGGACAGTCGCCGGAACACTGCTCTTGTTCACGTTTGTGAAAAAGCATCGATTGTCGTGAACATTGACGTATCGCATCTTTTCACTTGCTCTCGCTTGGCAGGTGCCATTTTGAACTCACCCCACAACATCCGGGTCACGGGATTATTTCTTCCAATGAGAACGCCAATGGATAGGTACTGGGAAAGTCAATAGAAAGAAGTTTCCCAACCAATGACGCACACAATTATAATAAATAGAGATCGGCGTTCCAAACACTGGCTGCAGTATTATTATTTTCCAACGATGTTCAGGTTAAAAATATACAGTCTTATAAAACGGTTGTATTTGCTATTCTGTCACTGATAACATTCGTCGAATCTCGACTGCATGCGCTAAGACTAAGTTTTTAAAATGTTATTATAAAAAATATCATCTTGTAAAAAGAAAAACCAGTCTTTTATTTTATTTTACCTGTCTTTGACATCTGCCCATCTTGAAGACAGGCAGACGGGTGCCTGGCTATGGGCCTGGGTGAGGGATGTAGGAGATAGACAAGGCTTCATTCCTGAATAACAGTACCTAAGGGCCTGGGTGAGGGATGTAGGAGGTAGACAAGGCTTCATTCCTGAATAACAGTACCTAAGGGCCTGGGTGAGGGATGTAGGAGGTAGACAAGGCTTCATTCCTGAATAACAGTACCTAAGGGCCTGGGTGAGGGATGTAGGAGGTAGACAAGGCTTCATGCCTGAATAACAGTACCTAAGGGCCTGGGTGAGGGATGTAGGAGGTAGACAAGGCTTCATTCCTGAATAATATTACCTGAGCCCATCATAAAATCTAACCGTAACACGCATTGAATATTATTGTTTATTGGACATATTTTTGAAGTCCATTTAAAAAGTTATGTAATAATTAAAATTACTGTACCATATTATGCCCCTTTCTAAAAACACCTGTCCAACACAGACACATTCCTCCTGTTTTGACATTGCACTTTATAGAGGTTTCACTTTCTATCGTACAACATCAACACAAGCTCCATAGTTGTACTTTCATTTCAGGTCACCTCGGCAAGGCGCCGGCTGCAGTGGAGGACTCACTCCCAGTGCTGGAGCCAGAGGGCGCCACTGCCTCTGTGGAAGAGGATGAGGAGGATGTGAGCAAAATGCAGGCGCGGCTCGAGGCTCTCCGTAGCTGAGGCAGCGGGTGTTCAAGTCACAGTGACAAGGGTTAAAGTAAGAGCAAGAATTCTCAGTCAGGAGATGTCACCATTGAAGTGCTGTGTCATTAGCAATGTGGCAACATTGTGACAACAATGTGGCAACATTGTGACAACAATATCACAATATTATGACAACAATGTGACAGCATTGATTTGGCAACACTGTGTGATGTAGCAACATTGTGATTGTCAAATTGTTGTAGCAACATTGTGACAACAATGTGGCAACAGTGTGACAACATTGTGACAACACTGCCAGGTCTTATGATTGATTTCATGCAGCTGTTTAATCAAAGCGGGAATGGTTATTTTTATGTATATACAGAGTTTTATGTCAGTAACATGTACGTGTGGTCAGTGGATGTAGAAGATCATCCATAGAAAAATGGAGCCATATAATTCAATGTAGCTTCCTTATTTTTATTTCTAATGACATTCTTTGGTACATAATTAGATCATATGATCAGTGTGGAAGGTTTCGGATGAATATCTTTGATACCCTTAATTTGGTTGAGGTTTGAGAATATGCTCCAGAGGTCAACCTTGGCACTGCAGACACAATCTAATGTGCACATTTTGAAAACAACTTATCTTTGAACGGATTTTGTAAAATTTTTGTTTTGAGATCATCAATGGATTGTGGTCTTCCTTGGTAGACGTTGTCCTTAAGATAGTCCCAAAGACAGAAGTCTGGAGGTGGCAGGTCAGGGGAGTGCATAAAATTTGTGTCTGCAGCACCCAGAAATAAAGAAGTTGGATTATGGGCACCATTTTTTGTGGTTACCATGTCTGTGGTCACTAGGGCTGATCTGCTGACCAGAGGTAAGGTTGAAAGGAGTCTTATTGTCTTGGTCATTGCTTCCACGGAGTGACCGCATAGCAAAGCTAATTTACATGTCACAGAGCTTTCCAACAGAATCGGGACATGCATGGTGGGGAGTATTTGAGGATTGCTGCCATGTGGGGTTAGTTTCTAACTGGGACCTTGATTAATTCACAATTAATTTGATGGCTAAAGAACATGTTTTTAAGTTGTTGGATAAGTATGGCCAGTGAGCAGTTCTCATGGTGTGGATAGTCAAAGTTTGGTCATTGTTGTGGTACTTTAGTGTAACGATGGTTAGTCAGATATGTAATTTACAGACGTTCCAAGTTGGCACAAGCGAATGGCGGCAGATCCCCCCACATGGGACCCCCCACATGGGATCTCATGGCGGGACATTAAAGGAGGTTTAACGATTTTTTATTCGTTGGTGGCGCCAACTACTGAATATCTTAAAAAACCATGAACATTTGTGAGACAATTTTCAGGTTTTTCGTTTAAGTTTCTTTACATACGTAGCTCATTAAATTATATCATACAATCATATGTAAATAAAAAATCCTGAAAATCTGTGGAAAAATCGTAAAATCAAATACGACAAGAGGGAGATTTTGGTGGAGATTATGTGACCACGAGAATGTTTACCAAATTACCAAAAAGTGGAAGATCTCCCGCCATATTGGAAGTTCCAAATTGATCAAGTGGGATGGTGAGATCTGTTTTTTGCATGGGATGGGCACCAGGTGGCAGTAGTAGCTACACAAAGTATATTGTACTGTAACACTTCATTTATCATAGTTTTTCCACCAAGAAGGGAAGCAGGGCATCCTACACTTTGCATGGGATGGAACCAAGTATACTGCATAACAAGAATGTCATCCATTCCTATATTTGTTTTCTCTGATGTCTAAACAGCATTGTTTTGATCAGTGTTCCATGATCAATTTGTTACTTTAAAGGGAATGTACGATTTTCATTGGCTGTTTTATGGGACATTACGACACTGAATTTACTAGTTTTCATAACATCTTGGTTTGTTAAAATAATATACAAAATGTGTTACTGTCGTGTCATGACCGTCCATCTCTTAATATTTTTGATGTACATGATTTGGTGATGAATTAAAATATGCTAGTTTTACAACACATAGATAACACATTACTTCAATTAATGACAGGCCAATAAATCTTCACATTTCTGACGATAAATATATTACAGCAGTAAAAATTAAAATATAAAGTATATCATTGTTAATTTAGATGTACTTTGAGATCAAAATATTAAGAGAATTTGGGAATTTTAGTTATACGAAAGTAGCTCTGTACCAGTTAACCGATGAAAATTGTACCTTCCTTTTAACTGACAGCTCATTACAGATTCGGTCACTTGAGAAGCTCTTACAAAGGTTACTTGTCACAGTTCCGTGGCTACATGCATCCTTCCTTCTGCCACATACACCAACAGTTGATGTCACTCAGTGGTCATCTCGTCTTGTCTGCCATGCAGGACTCTTAGGTTGTGTAAATATTTGTAAATTAGTTCTATTTAAGAGTGGTTTTATGTGGGTTGTATTTCAGTCACACTACATTTACTGTTGCTCGTATGAAATATGTTTATTGTCCACTTAAATGTGTTTGTTGTTCTTTTATGTGCAGTATGTTAAACTGTGTGTATCGGTTTCGATTTCCATCAAGTTTTTCTGAATAGACCACATCTTAAGTGAGGCCTTTTCTTTTTAGACAGCCTCAGTTGTTATGAGTTATTTTTAAATCTTGTCATCAACGGTTGTTTTTTGAAAGCAAAATAAAATTTCCAAATACAGCTGCACTTACAAATTATGAGAGATCTAGTCACCATTCAAGTGCCTCTGGTGCAGCAAGTGTAGTTAATTAGCCATAGCAAAAGTAGCCCAAAGTGCACTTTTGTTAAGACTGTAAGTACGCATGACAACAGTAAACAAAATATATGTTTATTGTTCACACAAACTCGGCCAACAATCACACACACATATATGAATTTCATTTATCAACAGGTGGCACTACATGTAATAACCCAACGTTGATCAATCACTAGTAATTAACTTTGTAGGTCATGCCAGCTGATTTGTTGACGAACAAGTGCCTTAAAGCACTCTTAAAGCTTGTTTACACGAGCGTTTTGTGCTCCAATAGGTCGGGTTACACTGTGTCACATGACAATATGCAGCTAAATTACATGTGCGTTTAGATAAGTTACATGTCTAAAAACTGCGACTTAGATCTTCACTCACGCCACTCCAGATTCGAGCTTTGATGAAAGGTTACAATGTCAGTCGCTAATTGGCCACTGCTTAAAAATTGCCACACCACTGGTTAAACTGGACCCAGTCTCGATTTCACCAACACAATTGTAGCCACAATTCTTGCCCTGCAACACAGCTGGTCGACCAACTGGGCAACTAATCATTCATGCAAACCAGCCTTTTCTTACCCCACTTTAGAGCATCCATATATTCTCGATATAAATGTCAGCTAATTCTGTAATCTCAACAATTTCCTATCACTGGCAGGAAACACTTCTAATTCAGAAAGTTATGGTTGAAGCAGGCAGTGGCCGGATACCGGCAAACATGCCTAACTATACACAGCACGTTTGCAATGACGTATGTACATTACATCACACAATCAATCCCGTTTGTCAAATACTCTGATGTGACAAAGATAAAGCTGCTTAGACCATGAAATGCCTCGCACAGTCCTAATACTTGTCATCATTAATGTAGACAAACTTGAAGGAAGTTTCACAAGCACCATTGTGAATAACCTGTTTCCCACAAAACAATTATATACAGATATATAAAATAAATTATTATATATATAACATTATATAAATAAGCATAAATTCCTCCCTTTATGCATACAATGCTGTGCAGGCCACTGCCTTGTCTGCTTAAATTGTTGATCTATGGTTGCACAAATATACGTTTTAGCTTACTATTATTATTGTTAGAGTAACATTTCACATGCATTTATTTACAGACTACTGTATATCCCACAGCATGTTGGTGCACAACCCGTCAACATAATGGAGTGGCCTACACAGCATGGTGGTGCACAACCAGTCAACATAATGGAGTGGCCTACACAGCATGGTGGTGCACAACCCGTCAACATAATGGAGTGGCCTACACAGCATGGTGGTGCACAACCCGTCAACATAATGGAGTGGCCTACACAGCATGGTGGTGCACAACCCGTCAACATAATGGAGTGGCCTACACAGCATGGTGGTGCACAACCAGTCAACATAATGGAGTGGCCTACACAGCATGGTGGTGCACAACCAGTCAACATAATGGAGTGGCCTACACAGCATGGTGGTGCACAACCAGTCAACATAATGGAGTGGCCTACACAGCATGGTGGTGCACAACCAGTCAACATAATGGAGTGGCCTACACAGCATGGTGGTGCACAACCAGTCAACACAATGGAGTGGCCTACACAGCATGGTGGTGCACAACCAGTCAACATAATGGAGTGGCCTACACAGCATGGTGGTGCACAACCAGTCAACATAATGGAGTGGCCTACACAGCATGGTGGTGCACAACCCGTCAACATAATGGAGTGGCCTACACAGCATGGTGGTGCACAACCAGTCAACATAATGGAGTGGCCTACACAGCATGGTGGTGCACAACCAGTCAACATAATGGAGTGGCCTACACAACCACTCAACACAATGGAGTGGCCAACACAACCACTCAACACAATGGAGTGGCCTACACAACCAATCAACATAATGGAGTGGCCTACACAACCACTCAACATAATGGAGTGGTCTACACAACCAATCAACATAATGGAGTGGCCTACACAACCAATCAACATAATGGAGTGGCCAACACAACCAATCAACATAATGGAGTGGCCTACACAACCAATCAACATAATGGAGTGGTCTACACAACCAGTCAACATAACTGAGTGGCCTACACAACCAGTCAACATAAAGAAGTGGCCTACACAACATAATAAGAGTGGCCTGCACAGCATGGCGATGCATGCACAACCAATCAACATATGATGCATCCAAACTTATACATATATATATATATATATATATATATATATATATATATATACACTGTATTCGACCAAATAAATGTACAATACGCTTAAAAAATGGGAAAATGTCAAGGAACCATTCTTATAAGCGTACACCAAATCTATACAATAAGGTAACTGTTTAACACTAGTGCCATCATTTGGTGACCACTGACTAGTGTAGAACAACTGAAAAGTGGTGCCAACTGTTTAACACCAGATGGCGAAACTTTTCAGTTGTTCCACACTAGTCAATTTACAATATGGATCTTGCTGATTAAAAAATGGGGTGTACGCTAATTAGGGCATAGGCAATAGGCCGAATACAGTATATTAAATGAGTAAAGCATCTTAAGCACATCTAAGTTAGGCATACAGCTTCTTTATGGAGCCCATAGTCGACATTCAATCTGGTCAGAACAATGCCCACAAATCTTGTTTTTATCATAAACTGTTTGAAATCAGCAAGGAGGATTTCATACATTAATACTACCGAACTTAAACTACTCATAATCCCAATACACCTGTCAATAAGCTGGAATGAGTCATACAGTAGTTCTGTTGACGCACTACCTGGAACTGGCAAGATAAATGGCGAGATCACAAAATGCTGGTTTTATGTGCCGACTACTAAAATATTACACCACATTGCTGGGTATGTTAGGGGGCATTCAATATCATTTACCCATTTGAATGTGTACTAAAAGGGGGGACAATGAGCACATACTTTTTTATAATGTCAGTTGCATGCAAAATATGACCAATGTTGCACCTTGCAGTGCCACGCAGTGAACTGTTGCTGTTGTTTTAAATGGTGTAACTGTTCACTTCACAGCATTGTATCACTTCACAGCACTGTATCACTTCACAGCACTGTATCACTTCACAGCACTGTATCACTGCGCAGCACTGTATCACTGCGCAGTACTGTATCACTTCGCAGCACTGTATCACTTCACAGCACTGTATCACTGCGCAGCACTGTATCACTTCGCAGCACTGTATCACAGCACTGTATCACTTCGCAGCACTGTATCATAGTCTGACATCTTGGAAATTCACAACTTCATGGAAAATAACTATCACTATGACACCTGGAGTTGTTAGAAACACACAAAGCTTTAGCAGTGTTATTGGACATTAAAGTTGGTAAACATATTCTGATGGTTATTAGTGTATACGCTATACACAGGCTGTGTCAAAACATTGTTACGTTAATATATATTTAAATCTGGAAAATTATGAACATTTTAAAGTACTAATTGGGGGGCATGAGAACTAGAACACTTTGTATGGCTAGGTGAATGTAGACAATTGAGAACATACCCTTACATTCCATCAACTACTTTGTATGACTAGGTGAATGTAGACAATTGAGAACATACCCTTACATTCCATCAACTACTTTGTATGACCAGGTGAATGTAGACAATTGAGAACAGACCCTTACAATCCATCAACTACTTTGTATGACCAGGTGAATGTAGACAATTGAGAACAAACCCTTACAATCCATCAACTACTTTGTATGACCAGGTGAATGTAGACAATTGAGAACAGTCCCTTACAATCCATCGACTGCTTTGTATGACGAGGTGAATGTAGACAATTGAGAACAGTCCCTTACAATCCATCGACTGCTTTGTATGAGTAGGTGAATGTAGACAATTGAGAACAGTCCCTTACAATCCATCGACTGCTTTGTATGAGTAGGTGAATGTAGACAATTGAGAACAGTCCCTTACAATCCATCGACTTCTTTGTATGACGAGGTGAATGTAGACAATTGAGAACAGTCCCTTACAATCCATCGACTGCTTTGTATGACGAGGTGAATGTAGACAATTGAGAACAGTCCCTTACAATCCATCGACTGCTTTGTATGAGTAGGTGAATGTAGACAATTGAGAACAGTCCCTTACAATCCATCGACTGCTTTGTATGACCAGGTGAATGTAGACAATTGAGAACAGTCCCTTACAATCCATCGACTGCTTTGTATGACCAGGTGAATGTAGACAATTGAGAACAGTCCCTTACAATCCATCGACTGCTTTGTATGACCAGGTGAATGTAGACAATTGAGAACAGTCCCTTACAATCCATCGACTGCTTTGTATGACCAGGTGAATGTAGACAATTGAGAACAGTCCCTTACAATCCATCGACTGCTTTGTATGAGTAGGTGAATGTAGACAATTGAGAACAGTCCCTTACAATCCATCGACTGCTTTGTATGAGTAGGTGAATGTAGACAATTGAGAACAGTCCCTTACAATCCATCGACTGCTTTGTATGAGTAGGTGAATGTAGACAATTGAGAACAGTCCCTTACAATCCATCGACTGCTTTGTATGACGAGGTGAATGTAGACAATTGAGAACAGTCCCTTACAATCCATCGACTGCTTTGTATGAGTAGGTGAATGTAGACAATTGAGAACAGTCCCTTACAATCCATCGACTGCTTTGTATGAGTAGGTGAATGTAGACAATTGAGAACAGTCCCTTACAATCCATCGACTGCTTTGTATGAGTAGGTGAATGTAGACAATTGAGAACACTCCCTTACAATCCATCGACTGCTTTGTATGAGTAGGTGAATGTAGACAATTGAGAACAGTCCCTTACAATCCATCGACTGCTTTGTATGAGTAGGTGAATGTAGACAATTGAGAACAGTCCCTTACAATCCATCGACTGCTTTGTATGAGTAGGTGAATGTAGACAATTGAGAACAGTCCCTTACAATCCATCGACTGCTTTGTATGACCAGGTGAATGTAGACAATTGAGAACAGTCCCTTACAATCCATCGACTGCTTTGTATGAGCAGGTGAATGTAGACAATTGAGAACAGTCCCTTACAATCCATCGACTGCTTTGTATGAGCAGGTGAATGTAGACAATTGAGAACAGTCCCTTACAATCCATCGACTGCTTTGTATGAGCAGGTGAATGTAGACAATTGAGAACAGTCCCTTACAATCCATCGACTGCTTTGTATGAGCAGGTGAATGTAGACAATTGAGAACAGTCCCTTACAATCCATCGACTGCTTTGTATGACTAGGTGAATGTAGACAATTGAGAACAGTCCCTTACAATCCATCGACTGCTTTGTATGAGTAGGTGAATGTAGACAATTGAGAACAGTCCCTTACAATCCATCGACTGCTTTGTATGAGTAGGTGAATGTAGACAATTGAGAACAGTCCCTTACAATCCATCGACTGCTTTGTATGAGTAGGTGAATGTAGACAATTGAGAACAGTCCCTTACAATCCATCGACTGCTTTGTATGAGTAGGTGAATGTAGACAATTGAGAACAGTCCCTTACAATCCATCGACTGCTTTGTATGAGTAGGTGAATGTAGACAATTGAGAACAGTCCCTTACAATCCATCGACTGCTTTGTATGAGTAGGTGAATGTAGACAATTGAGAACAGTCCTTACAATCCATCGACTGCTTTGTATGAGTAGGTGAATGTAGACAATTGAGAACAGTCCCTTACAATCCATCGACTGCTTTGTATGAGTAGGTGAATGTAGACAATTGAGAACAGTCCCTTACAATCCATCGACTGCTTTGTATGAGTAGGTGAATGTAGACAATTGAGAACAGTCCCTTACAATCCATCGACTGCTTTGTATGAGTAGGTGAATGTAGACAATTGAGAACAGTCCCTTACAATCCATCGACTGCTTTGTATGAGTAGGTGAATGTAGACAATTGAGAACAGTCCTTACAATCCATCGACTGCTTTGTATGAGTAGGTGAATGTAGACAATTGAGAACAGTCCCTTACAATCCATCGACTGCTTTGTCTGACGAGGTGAATGTAGACAATTGAGAACAGTCCCTTACAATCCATCGACTGCTTTGTATGAGTAGGTGAATGTAGACAATTGAGAACAGTCCCTTACAATCCATCGACTGCTTTGTATGAGTAGGTGAATGTAGACAATTGAGAACAGTCCCTTACAATCCATCGACTGCTTTGTATGAGTAGGTGAATGTAGACAATTGAGAACAGTCCCTTACAATCCATCGACTGCTTTGTATGAGTAGGTGAATGTAGACAATTGAGAACAGTCCCTTACAATCCATCGACTGCTTTGTATGAGTAGGTGAATGTAGACAATTGAGAACAGTCCCTTACAATCCATCGACTGCTTTGTATGAGTAGGTGAATGTAGACAATTGAGAACAGTCCCTTACAATCCATCGACTGCTTTGTATGACGAGGTGAATGTAGACAATTGAGAACAGTCCCTTACAATCCATCGACTGCTTTGTATGACGAGGTGAATGTAGACAATTGAGAACAGTCCCTTACAATCCATCGACTGCTTTGTATGACGAGGTGAATGTAGACAATTGAGAACAGTCCCTTACAATCCATCGACTGCTTTGTATGAGTAGGTGAATGTAGACAATTGAGAACAGTCCCTTACAATCCATCGACTGCTTTGTATGAGTAGGTGAATGTAGACAATTGAGAACAGTCCCTTACAATCCATCGACTGCTTTGTATGAGTAGGTGAATGTAGACAATTGAGAACAGTCCCTTACAATCCATCGACTGCTTTGTATGACTAGGTGAATGTAGACAATTGAGAACAGTCCCTTACAATCCATCGACTGCTTTGTATGACTAGGTGAATGTAGACAATTGAGAACAGTCCCTTACAATCCATCGACTGCTTTGTATGACTAGGTGAATGTAGACAATTGAGAACAGTCCCTTACAATCCATCGACTGCTTTGTATGACGAGGTGAATGTAGACAATTGAGAACAGTCCCTTACAATCCATCGACTGCTTTGTATGACGAGGTGAATGTAGACAATTGAGAACAGTCCCTTACAATCCATCGACTGCTTTGTATGACGAGGTGAATGTAGACAATTGAGAACAGTCCCTTACAATCCATCGACTGCTTTGTATGACGAGGTGAATGTAGACAATTGAGAACAGTCCCTTACAATCCATCGACTGCTTTGTATGACGAGGTGAATGTAGACAATTGAGAACAGTCCCTTACAATCCATCGACTGCTTTGTATGACGAGGTGAATGTAGACAATTGAGAACAGTCCCTTACAATCCATCGACTGCTTTGTATGACGAGGTGAATGTAGACAATTGAGAACAGTCCCTTACAATCCATCGACTGCTTTGTATGACTAGGTGAATGTAGACAATTGAGAACAGTCCCTTACAATCCATCGACTGCTTTGTATGACTAGGTGAATGTAGACAATTGAGAACAGTCCCTTACAATCCATCGACTGCTTTGTATGACTAGGTGAATGTAGACAATTGAGAACAGTCCCTTACAATCCATCGACTGCTTTGTATGACTAGGTGAATGTAGACAATTGAGAACAGTCCCTTACAATCCATCGACTGCTTTGTATGACTAGGTGAATGTAGACAATTGAGAACAGACCGTTACAATCCATCGACTGCTTTGTATGACTAGGTGAATGTAGACAATTGAGAACAGACCGTTACAATCCATCGACTGCTTTGTATGACTAGGTGAATGTAGACAATTGAGAACAGACCGTTACAATCCATCGACTGCTTTGTATGACTAGGTGAATGTAGACAATTGAGAACAGACCGTTACAATCCATCGACTGCTTTGTATGACTAGGTGAATGTAGACAATTGAGAACAGACCGTTACAATCCATCGACTGCTTTGTATGACTAGGTGAATGTAGACAATTGAGAACAGACCGTTACAATCCATCGACTGCTTTGTATGACTAGGTGAATGTAGACAATTGAGAACAGACCGTTACAATCCATCGACTGCTTTGTATGACTAGGTGAATGTAGACAATTGAGAACAGACCGTTACAATCCATCGACTGCTTTGTATGACTAGGTGAATGTAGACAATTGAGAACAGACCCTTACAATCCATCGACTGCTTTGTATGACTAGGTGAATGTAGACAATTGAGAACAGACCCTTACAATCCATCGACTGCTTTGTATGACTAGGTGAATGTAGACAATTGAGAACAGACCCTTACAATCCATCGACTGCTTTGTATGACTAGGTGAATGTAGACAACTGAGAACAGACCCTTACAATCCATCGACTGCTTTGTATGACTAGGTGAATGTAGACAACTGAGAACAGACCCTTACAATCCATCGACTGCTTTGTATGACTAGGTGAATGTAGACAATTGAGAACAGACCGTTACAATCCATCGACTGCTTTGTATGACTAGGTGAATGTAGACAATTGAGAACAGACCGTTACAATCCATCGACTGCTTTGTATGACTAGGTGAATGTAGACAATTGAGAACAGACCGTTACAATCCATCGACTGCTTTGTATGACTAGGTGAATGTAGACAATTGAGAACAGACCGTTACAATCCATCGACTGCTTTGTATGACTAGGTGAATGTAGACAATTGAGAACAGACCGTTACAATCCATCGACTGCTTTGTATGACTAGGTGAATGTAGACAATTGAGAACAGACCGTTACAATCCATCGACTGCTTTGTATGACTAGGTGAATGTAGACAATTGAGAACAGACCGTTACAATCCATCGACTGCTTTGTATGACTAGGTGAATGTAGACAATTGAGAACAGACCGTTACAATCCATCGACTGCTTTGTATGACTAGGTGAATGTAGACAATTGAGAACAGACCGTTACAATCCATCGACTGCTTTGTATGACTAGGTGAATGTAGACAATTGAGAACAGACCCTTACAATCCATCGACTACTTTGTATGACTAGGTGAATGTAGACAATTGAGAACAGACCCTTACAATCCATCGACTACTTTGTATGACTAGGTGAATGTAGACAATTGAGAACAGACCCTTACAATCCATCAACTACTTTGTATGACTAGGTGAATGTAGACAATTGAGAACATACCCTTACAATCCATCAACTACTTTGTATGACTAGGTGAATGTAGACAATTGAGAACATACCCTTACAATCCATCAACTACTTTGTATGACTAGGTGAATGTAGACAACTGAGAACAGTCCCTTACAATCCATCAACTACTTTGTATGCCTAGGTGAATGTAGACAACTGAGAACATACCCTTACAATCCATCAACTACTTTGTATGACTAGGTTAACGTAGACAACTGAGAACAGACCCTTACAATCCATCAACTACTTTGTATGCCTAGGTTAACGTAGACAACTGAGAACAGACCCTTACAATCCATCAACTACTTTGTATGCCCAGGTTAACGTAGACAACTGAGAACAGACCCTTACAATCCATCGACTACTTTGTATGCCCAGGTTAACGTAGACAACTGAGAACAGTCCCTTACAATCCATCGACTACTTTGTATGACCAGGTTAACGTAGACAACTGAGAACAGTCCCTTACAATCCATCGACTACTTTGTATGACCAGGTTAACGTAGACAACTGAGAACAGTCCCTTACAATCCATCGACTACTTTGTATGACCAGGTTAACGTAGACAACTGAGAACAGTCCCTTACAATCCATCGACTACTTTGTATGACCAGGTTAACGTAGACAACTGAGAACAGTCCCTTACAATCCATCAACTACTTTGTATGACCAGGTTAACGTAGACAACTGAGAACAGTCCCTTACAATCCATCAACTACTTTGTATGACCAGGTGAACGTAGACAACTGAGAACAGTCCCTTACAATCCATCAACTACTTTGTATGACCAGGTGAACGTAGACAACTGAGAACAGTCCCTTACAATCCATCAACTACTTTGTATGACCAGGTGAACGTAGACAACTGAGAACAGTCCCTTACAATCAATCAACTACTCAACAATCCACACAGTGGTTGAGTAGAGTGAAACTATATACACTGGTTAGGGTACATATGGCCAAAATGCCCACATGGACAGAATGTCAAAGGACAAAATCATTAATCCACACAAAATACTTAATTTTTAATGACAGATCAAAAGTGGACAAAGTTATTTCAGCAAGAATGACTGCATGGTTTTGATCTTTTGACCGGCATCCATGGGTACTCAAGATGGCCGATTACCCTGATTTATGTAATGAAACTATACATTTGAAAGGTGTTTGAAATCAATTAGACCCCAAAAAGGTAAACAAAGTTGGGGTCCCATGCAATTTTTTTAATATCTGAGAGTAACAGCTGTCACCAGCAAAATATTGTACTCTGATCATAATCAGTAATAACACAAGATTTATCTACTATTCAAATAAAAAACTTGCAGGAATATTGCAACTTGATATATTAGTATTATACAAAGCATAATATGTCGCTCACGGAAAAACCACATTTTAGCCAAATTTCGACAATATTAACTATTTGATTCACAAGGGGTAATGTCACTTCAGTAAAACTTAGCAGAAATTGGTATTTATTATTTCTCTATAAAAACGTAAAAAAATTGGGGGGTCTTGTGCAATTTTTTTTCTAACAGTAACAGCTACGTCAACAGCAAAAATAACAAACTTGTTATCAAACGCCATAACTGACCACAATGAGTTATGGCATTTCTGAAAAAGTATGTCAAAATGTTAATTAATTATTTATCTCTACATGCATAGAAAAATCATGAAGTGCCAGACATTAATTGAGGTTTTGCTGCCTTGAAATCACACTCTGAAAAAAAAGGGTCATATGTATAGCGAATCATAATGATTTCGGTTCTTATTAACGTTCTTTTACCAATAAATATATCATGTATGCTTACTGTTGTTTACTGTTGGCATTATGGACGTAGTTTCAATCGACAACATAACTTTTATTTTTTTGTGTTGATTTAATCGGTTTCCTAACAACGACGTGCAGAACGATGCACAGATAGCTTGATTTCAAAGTAGTCGGCCACCTTAATATATAACTCTGCAACCTGTGAACTCAGAAAAGGTAACACATGGCAGTCGATTTAACTACCCCAGTAGTTTATTAGAGCAGACCTGTTTATTAAAAACATACAATGCCAAATTGTCCGAGCTGGATAAATGTCACAAACCATTACCAGAGTGTCACCAAATAGGTCAATATCGCACACAAAAAAACATAGGCCACTTTTGATTAAACACACATTTTCTGCAATGCATTCCACCTACTATTTTTCAACCACAGTTAATAAAGTCTGTACATAACCCTGGTTAAGTAATTCCTTTACAAACCCAATTATCATCCTTCATAGTAACTCATATTTTTACAATTGACTGTTTTTGAAACACTCTCATAACAGAACATTTCTTATATACAAGTTAATCTAAGTGGGCACCTCACTGTATTGGCTGCTCTATACCTTCAACAATTCACCAATATCAGAATTAAACATCACATTCTAGAAATGTGTGTTCTAATATCAACTGATATCATCATATATTACTTAGTTTAACATTCCTTTATTTTGCCAGCATATTGAATGTGAATTAATGAACAACATTATACAAATAAATTTATCTTATAAGCAGAAATGAAGAGACGAATGAACTTGTTTCTGCACACATTATTATATACAAGATAGCTCTAACATTACCTTACTATATACACACTCTCGCTACAAGGAACATGTAGTGACTTGTTCAAACTGTTGTTTATATCCAATGTTCCTTACATCCACTGGTACATAATACACTGCGAACCAGAACAGGGTTTTCAAAGTTGTTCCTTTTAAGTGGATGTTCCTATAGTGAGAGGCTGCTGTACTACAAACACAAAATCTTCTTTTTTATATTTACACACTGACACAGACAGACAGACACAGACATGTCGTGACTTACAAACATTGCTCAGTGACAATCGCTGAACTTCAGCAGTAGATAGTTCTGCAGCGTTGCTGGCAGGGGCAACTTATGCGTGTGTTTCAAGCGGTGCACCCCGAGAGCATCGCGCACCACAACACGACAGTAGTGCTGCAACGTACGCGGACTCCTCGTCAATGTCTTGTACCAGCGGCACTTTGTGATGGAGCCACTAGGGGGTGCTGGCTGGTTAGCGTTGTGCGTGTAGTTGATATCGAGCGACTCGAGAGTAGGCAGATGGGAACATGTCCGTACGATGGCCTGTAGAATCGTCATGTCTTGAGAGATATGTTGAAGCTCCTGTTGCAGCAGGGTGCAGCCGTGTTTGTTCTTCAAGTTCACGAACTGCGCCCCATACGCGATGAGGAATGCTGCCACCAGGGGACGCCGATTCTGTTTGCAGTTATCGAAGAAACTGACATATTGCAGTGGTGATTTTCCTGTGTGAAAAGAACACATCCTAATTCAGGAGACAGCGCCAAGATACCGACTACAGGACGACTCAGTCATCAACATGCTGAGTGGGATGCTATGTCACTAGGGAATCTAGTGATGGTTTCAAAACATTCATGTACGACACTACACAAAATAGGTTCCAAAGAGGAAGGGGGTGAAGGGGGTTCCAAAGAGGAAGGGGGTGAAGGGGGTTCCAAAGAGGAAGGGGGTGAAGGGGATTCCAAAGAGGAAGGGGGTGAAGGGGATTCCAAAGAGGAAGGGGGTGAAGGGGGTTCCAAAGAGGAAGGGGGGTGAAGGGGGTTCCAAAGAGGAAGGGGAGGAAGGAGGTGAAGGGGGTTCTAAAGAGGAAGGGGGTGAAGGGGGTTCCAAAGAGGAACGGGGTTCCAAAGAGGAAGGGGATGAAGGGGGTTCCAAAGAGGAATGGGGTTATGCAGCTGTTTCATTTAGCGTCTTACATCAATGTTTCCCCAAAACAATGTTTATTTTCCAATGACAGTCCTCAAGAGTGCTGACTGCGAGTGAGTGCGGCAGCTTTCTGTTATGTCAGCCTGAAGTGCCACCAGGAATATGAAGTTGCACACAGGTCTATGTAATTCAAAGTTTCATGGTGGGGGGGTGGGGGGTAAATAACATCTATTTAATTTAATGTAGAACATAAATGTTTTCAGTTTCTCTTTCCTATGTGATGCAACAACATCAGCGGTTTACTTAATTCTATTTTATGCAGCATTTAAATGTGACAAGTCCATATTACAGAAACAATATATTGCTTCAATGCAAAAACTACTATGCATTAGCTAAATGTATGCATTTGTGTAGAAACATTTGTGTAGAAACATCCCCATTTATTGGCGGGTTTAGTTTTTACAAAGATGCCCAATGTTGTAATGCAATATATAAGTTAAATCCTTTCCATACTTAATCCACCACCCTCTCCCCCTTTCCCACCCTCTCCCCGTCCCACCCTCTCCCCCGTCCCATGTTCTCCCCGTCCTCTTCCTGTCCTCTGCCCTTGTCACTGACCAGTGCCGTCAAGCTGGTTGACGTTAGTGTTGTAGCCGCGTGTCACAAGGGCCTGGATGACATCGAAGGAGAAGTTCCTGGTGTTGTGGACAGCAAGGTGCAGTGGCGACCAGCCCTGGTGGTTGCGATGGTTCACGTCCGAGCCATGCTCCAGCAACTCACAGATACAGGCAAGCATGCTGTGACGCACACACTCGTGGAGGGGCGTGTCTCCTATAGACAGACAGACAGACAGATACAGGCAAGCATGCTGTGACGCACACACTCGTGGAGGGGCGTGTCTCCTATAGACAGACAGACAGACAGATACAGACAAGCATGCTGTGAGGCACACACTCGTGGAGGGGCGTGTCTCCTATAGACAGACAGACAGACAGATACAGGCAAGCATGCTGTGACGCACACACTCGTGGAGGGGCGTGTCTCCTATAGACAGACAGACAGATACAGGCAAGCATGCTGTGACGCACACACTCGTGGAGGGGCGTGTCTCCTATAGACAGACAGACAGATACAGGCAAGCATGCTGTGACGCACACACTCGTGGAGGGGCGTGTCTCCTATAGACAGACAGACAGACAGATACAGGCAAGCATGCTGTGACGCACACACTCGTGGAGGGGCGTGTCTCCTATAGACAGACAGACAGACAGATACAGGCAAGCATGCTGTGACGCACACACTCGTGGAGGGCGTGTCTCCTATAGACAGACAGACAGACAGATACAGGCAAGCATGCTGTGACGCACACACTCGTGGAGGCGTGTCTCCTATAGACAGACAGACAGACAGATACAGGCAAGCATGCTGTGACGCACACACTCGTGGAGGGCGTGTCTCCTATAGACAGACAGACAGACAGATACAGGCAAGCATGCTGTGACGCACACACTCGTGGAGGGCGTGTCTCCTATAGACAGACAGACAGACAGATACCGGCAAGCATGCTGTGACGCACACACTCGTGGAGGGGCGTGTCTCCTATAGACAGACAGACAGACAGATACAGGCAAGCATGCTGTGACGCACACACTCGTGGAGGGGCGTGTCTCCTATAGACAGACAGACAGACAGATACAGGCAAGCATGCTGTGACGCACACACTCGTGGAGGGGCGTGTCTCCTATAGACAGACAGACAGACAGATACAGGCAAGCATGCTGTGACGCACACACTCGTGGAGGCGTGTCTCCTATAGACAGACAGACAGACAGATACAGGCAAGCATGCTGTGACGCACACACTCGTGGAGGCGTGTCTCCTATAGACAGACAGACAGACAGATACAGGCAAGCATGCTGTGACGCACACACTCGTGGAGGGGCGTGTCTCCTATAGACAGACAGACAGACAGATACAGGCAAGCATGCTGTGACGCACACACTCGTGGAGGGGCGTCACTCCTATAGACAGACAGACAGACAGATACAGGCAAGCATGCTGTGACGCACACACTCGTGGAGGCGTGTCTCCTATAGACAGACAGACAGACAGATACAGGCAAGCATGCTGTGACGCACACACTCGTGGAGGCGTGTCTCCTATAGACAGACAGACAGACAGATACAGGCAAGCATGCTGTGACGCACACACTCGTGGAGGGCGTGTCTCCTATAGACAGACAGACAGACAGATACAGGCAAGCATGCTGTGACGCACACACTCGTGGAGGGGCGTGTCTCCTATAGACAGACAGACAGACAGATACAGGCAAGCATGCTGTGACGCACACACTCGTGGAGGGGCGTGTCTCCTATAGACAGACAGACAGACAGATACAGGCAAGCATGCTGTGACGCACACACTCGTGGAGGGGCGTGTCTCCTAGACAGACAGACAGACAGATACAGGCAAGCATGCTGTGACGCACACACTCGTGGAGGGGCGTGTCTCCTATAGACAGACAGACAGATACAGGCAAGCATGCTGTGACGCACACACTCGTGGAGGGGCGTGTCTCCTATAGACAGACAGACAGATACAGGCAAGCATGCTGTGACACACACACTCGTGGAGGGGCGTGTCTCCTATAGACAGACAGATAGACAGATACAGACAAGCATGCTGTGACGCACACACTCGTGGAAGGGCGTATCTCCTATAGACAGACAGACAGACAGATACAGACAAGCATGCTGTGCGCACACACTCGTGGAGGGGCGTATCTCCTATAGACAGACAGACAGATACAGACAAGCATGCTGTGACGCACACACTCGTGGAGGGGCGTGTCTCCTATAGACAGACAGACAGATACAGACAAGCATGCTGTGACACACACACTCGTGGAGGGGCGTGTCTCCTATAGACAGACAGACAGATACAGACAAGCATGCTGTGACACACACTCGTGGAGGGGCGTGTCTCCTATAGACAGACAGACAGATACAGACAAGCCTGCTGTGACGCACACACTCGTGGAGGAGCGTGTCTCCTATAGACAGACAGACAGATACAGACAAGCATGCTGTGACGCACACACTCGTGGAGGGGCGTGTCTCCTATAGACAGACAGACAGATACAGACAAGCCTGCTGTGACGCACACACTCGTGGAGGGGCGTGTCTCCTAGAGGCAGACAGACAGATACAGACAAGCATGCTGTTACACACTCGTGGAGGGGCATGTCTCCTATAGACAGACAGACAAGCATGCTGTGACACACACTAGTAGAGGGGCGTGTCTCCTATAGACAGACAGACAGATACAGACAAACATGCTGTGACGCACACACTCGTGGAGGGGCGTGTCTCCTATAGACAGACAGACAGATACAGAGAAGCACTCGTGGAGGGGCATGTCTCCTACAGACAGACAGACAGATACAGACAAGCATGCTGTGACACACACACTAGTGGAGGGGCGTGTCTCCTATAGACAGACAGACAAGCATGCTGTGACACACACTAGTGGAGGGGCGTGTCTCCTATAGACAGACAGACAGATACAGACAAACATGCTGTGACACACACACTCGTGGAGGGGCGTGTCTCCTATAGACAGACAGACAGATACAGACAAACATGCTGTGACGCACACACTAGTGGAGGGGCGTGTCTCCTACAGACAGACAGACAGATACAGACAAGCATGCTGTGACACACACTCGTGGAGGGGCGTGTCTCCTATAGACAGACAGACAAGTATGCTTTGACACACACTAGTGGAGGGGCATGTCTCCTATAGACAGACAGACAGATACAGACAAGCATGCTGTGACACACACTCGTGGAGGGGCGTGTCTCCTATAGACAGACAGACAAGCATGCTGTGACACACACTCATGGGGGGGTGTATCTACTAAAGATAAACTTGGAGGGGTGTATCCCCTATAGATAAACTTCAGTTTAAGGAACTGTCAGACTTACTTAGTTTCTCAAAAGTCCATCCTGAACTGATATAGCCAATCACGAATCAAGTTCACTAATGTCGAAATATGTATTGTGTGAATTGTTTATGTAACATCCACAGTCGTTTTAATAAAAAATGCCTATTTCTGTTCAATTCATTGAAAGTATTGACTTTAGCTGTTAGATTTGATAAGGCTCTAAATAGCGGATATCCAAAATGGTAAACACTGTGCAGGTCAATGTCGATCAATGGCGTGACTTCCATCCTCTCAATGATCACATAACAAAGTTAAAAAATTTCACCAAGTTTTCTCTATTTCCATTTTCACTTCACTTAATGTTTAATCAAACATTTAGTAATTTAATAGTTTGTCTAATGATTTCATAGAAAAACTACATAAAAAAATTGCACAAACGAGCTGGCATGTTGCAGTGGATACTTTAATTTTTTGGATTTGAAATGAGACAAGCAAAAATTTAATTGTGGGGGACCTCTAATGATCCTTCCACAATAATTTTTTTTCGTTTGTCTCGTTTTAGAATTATTATTTCATGACAAGTGTAACCCAGTAGTACTATGGTATGCTAGATCACTTGTACAAATTTGTTCTTTAGTTTTGATGAAATCATTGGCCAAACTAATAAATTACTTTTGACCGGATCTAGTAAAAATTCAGCGAAAAGGGGCAAAAGTGGTCGAATGTTGACATAAAGCTAAATCACATTGTTGCAAATTACCCTAATTGTTGCAAGTTACCCTAATCTAACAATCAAAGCTATTCTTTCGATGATTAAAAAAACGACTCTCTTATTAAACCGACTGCGCATATATTACTAACTATTCTCATACACACCAGATGATAAGCATACCTGTCTCCTGGATAGGCAGTGAGAGAATGTCCCTGCCAATGGCATTCCTCAGGTGTGTCAGGACAGCGTCTTCAAAGCCGAGAGCTGCTGCGATGTACAGACTTGTCTTGCCTGCCTCGTCCACGGCGTTGTAGTCCGCTCCATTGAGGATCAGCTCTTGGATACAGTCGATGTGGTTGTTGTTTGTTGCCATCTGTAGCGGGGTGGTCCCGCCCACATGTGTCACTGCTATGGAGGATAACGCACACCTGTCAGGTACTCGTAACAATAATAATAGGCTAATAATAATATATTTTATTTGGCATAGCGCAAGATTATTTGTGGTGCTTCACAGCATGAAAAAAATAATAACATGGTCTACACTTGCTAGATAAACAAACATATGGATTAAAATACTAATAATTATTATTTAAAAATAGCACAATATAGCAATATTATAATAGAATAACAATTAATTAATAAATATGCATGCATAAATTAACATAGATAATAAAAGAAATATTAATATATATATATATATATATATATATATATATATATATATATATATATATATATATATATATATAATATATTAAATAGTGAAATTATTAATTTGAATCAACCAGGCCAGATACAAATCTATGAAATATGACAGTTCTGGGGCAAGACTAAAGAATGACTGGGATACCACTTTCTAGTCATCTCTGCCCACGCTGTGATCATGATTATTCTGCAATAAATGTCACCTGTGTATAAGCCTGGTCTTGAGTACTTGGTCGCCACATTACAGCCTGCCCCTGCATCCAGTAGCAAGTGGAGACTCTCGACATGGCCGTTCTCAGCTGCCAGGTGAACAGCCGTCATGTCAAACATGTCTCGGGCATCCAGGTCCGCTGTAAGCACATGGTGGCATCACAAAAACATCAAACCAACACACAAATGCATTATACACGGGTCAGTTGTCAATGGGTCTATTTATTATACTTGCTGTCCGATGAGATACCACCCAGACAATCCAGAGTGGGACAAACAGAATAGACTTTGGATAGGTATGAAAACACCATTAACGACTTTATTATTGCAAACGTCTCCGGTCTGTTCTATCTGTTGCAGAGAGGCTATCTGACTTAGCGATGTCTATCAGTGGACAGACCGAACAGGACAATGTCATTGATGCCAGGGTTAGGCACTACAACAAAATCCGCTGAGCGGCTCGCGTGGCGTGCTGAAAAATCGTGTCAGTTTAGGCCCTCAGGTTCTCCTTTTGTTTTACATCCTGCACTGTCGGCTGTTTCGTTCCTTTCCGTGACTTACAGCGGCAGATCGGACAATACTAAGTTCGTTTTCATGATCGTCTGTATTTTATTAAAATTGAAACTAAATTAAGGTGAAATACATCGATTAGACGACGTAGGTGTATTTCTGGTGTAAGTTTAGCAGAAAAAGCTATTTATCATTCCATCCACATGTTCGTGGTTTCTTCTAGAAGTCTTAGTTAGCCTGTGTACGAAATATTTTCCCATGCACATGGGTGTTTTTGAGCTTCCCTAGTTTGTGAAATTTCACCCAATTTTGATTCTTGGAGTTGGAGAGCGAGATCGATTTAACCAAAATCATGACTTATTTACATTTCTATGATTTTAATTCATTACAAATAATACAAAGCCAATATTTGTTTGATATTTGTTTTTCAAAACAAATTTTATTAATGATTATTAGTAATGGTACATTTATATATATTTTTTTACTTTTTAATTTTGTATATCTATTTTACTATAATATCAAGTAGTATATATACATAATGCATATTGCATGTATTCTTTTGTCTAAAATAAAAGATTGATTGATATTGATTAAACTTGTTGGGCCTGGCTGTGCTAAGTTAGTAGAATAATGAAATTATAATGTAATTTTTCAATGATTGGAAAAAAAAACTGCGCAAGAGATATTCTAAATCATTAGTTAATAATTAATTAATTGCTGTACTGAACCTGCAGTAAAGTGTACATGCAGGAAATTACAAAATGTCAGAATATATAATAAATTGTGTTATATTTATGCAATGACATTGTTTTTTTTTCACAAAAAAACATTTAGCACTCTATATGGAACACCAACTAGTATATATTTCTCCAATAATTATTTTACCATAGTCACCATGCAAGACTATTTTCGTGTTCTTTGGCAGGGAAAGAAAGCCCAGGCTCTGCCAAAATTACACAAATATCTTTATGATCATGGAAGTTGTGGCTTTTTATTGAAATGCATTGGTCTGTTGAGATAGCATGCTGATTAGCCATTGTTGATTTATTAACTGAGTTACTATTAATGATAAATGAATAATGTATATTTATGACCCCACTTAATGTGCTCTGAAATTATGCAAATATCTTCATAATGATAAAAGTTTGGCATAAAAAGGTGTTGACCTGTTGTGTTTGCACATTAATTCGCCAATATTTACTTATTAATTACATCAATAGGGTTATGAAATGACTGTGTGATGTATATTTTATGACCCTGTTTAATGAATTTGTAAACCCTGAACAAATTATACAGATGTCTTCATAATCATGGAAGTTACAGCCTTTTATCAAAAGGTGTTGGCCTGCTGAGTTTACGCATTAATTAACCAATACTGACTTATTAATTGCATCAATTGAGTGAAATGAGTGTGTGATGTACATTTATGACCCTGTTTAATGAATTTGTAAACTCTGAACAAATTATACAAATATCTTCATAATCATGGAAGTTATGGACATGTGTTGGCCAGTTGACTTCACGCACTAATTAGCCAATATCGACTTATTAATTGCATTAACTGAGTTACTCTTAATGATACATGACTGGATTATGCATATTTATGACCCTACTTAATGTGCTTGCAACTCCTGAAAAAATTATTAAAATATATGCAAAAATATGCAATTTTAATCATACATTGATTGAAAGAAAACACAAAAATGGGAGTCTTTTTCCTGTATACGGAAATTTTTCTTCTTCACATTTTTACTGTATTAAAATCGCAATATCTTTGGATCTATTAAAGATATATTAATAAAATAAGCAGTTTTGGGTTGCTTTACATTTCACCTTTCATTTAAATCAATTGCCAATGTTCTATCATGATATCTATTTTTTCTTTGAACTGCCTACCAGGGCAGGGTGTGAACTCGGGCAGGCCATCGGCGTCGCAGCCGCAGACACGCCCACAAATTAGATGACTTGGCAACAATTTCTTATTGATACTATTCACCTTATTCGATATCAGTCATCATAGGTGTGTATATCTTGACTGTTGACGACGCGAAGGTTGTGACAACGATGCCGAAGTCAATACTTACCTCCCCAAGCGATGAGTTCTTTGACACATTCGCTGTGGCCTCGACTTGCCGCGCACAAGAGTGGGGTCATGTAGTTTTTTGATTTATAAAACAACGACCGGTTATACTCGTCCGCATCTACTGACACCCCACTCTTAAGGATGTCTCGTACATCCTCTACTAACCCCTCCTTTGCTTTCTCGACTAAACGTCTACAATTTTCTATTTCCCTCTGCAACAGTTCGGTGTTTTTCCGCCGCCTCGAAGCCATGTTGAATCGCAGAAACAGTACTGCCATCTGGCGAAAGAAGAAGGAATGTTGTTTCCTTCGTTTTCGCGCTCTATAACGTTGTTAAAACTGCGATTAATATTATTTTACTTGTTTCAAAACACAAAATAAGCGAACTGTGCACAGTTGGTTTAGCCTTAGCCTAGGCTTTTATGACGCTATATATATATATATATATATATATATATATATATATATATATATATATATATATATATATATATATATATATATATATATATATATATATATATATATATATATATATATATATATATATATATGGTGGCATTGCGATCAGGAAAAGCGTTTTGGGTTGGGTTTATTATGCCGTATAGTGGAAATAATAGGCATAGCAAGCGCCAGAAGAAAACGTTAATCGGCACTTGTCTAGAATCCCGGCCTACCTCAATGTCGCCGTTATGACATACAATACGTATAGTAACCATGCACAATGTATACACAATGCATACTGAACTATGGGACATGTAAATTGTTAACCAGATTGTGTGTAAAAACTCATTTAATCACCTTTTTCGATGCTCGAATGCGCATATTTAATGCGCATATTTAAGTGCCGCCATTTTGCGAATAAAGGGGGCAATTACAAAAGCCAATATATGGAGCTCAATGCAGGTTAAAACTGCATCCTCAACTGATTTAGCCTATCGCGAATCCGGTTCGTTGATGTCCTAATTAATATGCATGCAGTGTGTGCGTGCGTGCGTGCGTGCGTGCGTGCGTGTGTGAGTAGTTTAAGTAATATCCGCAGTCGGTTTAAATAAAAAGCGCGTGTTTTTGTTCAAATCATCGAAATAATTTAGTCGCCGATCACATGACAAAGTTTTACCAAAAGCGAAATTCGCGAGTTTTCAGCGTTTCCATTTCACTTCAATCAATTCTGCAGTAGAATAAAAAAATAGTTTGTCTGATGATTTCGCAAAAAACTACGTACAAAAGTTGTACAAACGAGCTAGCATGTCGTAAGTAGTGGATCGATAGGTAGGTTTGAGTTTTTGCAAAATGAATTTTAAATGAGACGAGCAAAAAATCGAATTGATGAGGCACCTTTAAATATGCGAATTCGAGCTTACGCACAACATGTTTAATAATTTTTATGTTCCGCAGATCGGTCAGATAATCGACATGTATGCTCATGCAACGTCTTTTGCTGGAATAATCCATTATAATTTTAGAGTCCGTCGTAATGATATGTACTACGTAGTGTTCGACCCTAGAAGTTGTAACGACATGACAAGGAAAATACATAATTAATTATTTGCGACCCTGTATAAATCCAATTCCCGCTCAACTTGTTATGGTAATTATCACGTAGCCAGCTATACTCCACACTAGGGGTGGTCGTATGAAAGGCGCCCTCCTGGGATAGTCACAGTGCTCATTAGGTGTCAGCGCAATAATTCCACGATACGATAGTTTTCAGGAAAGGTTAGGTCTTCTTTCTTAAGCATTGGTACGATGTCCGAAATATGCATGATGCATGCGTATATAGACAGTGCATTGTTGCTGTACATAACTTATTGCATGTCAATAACGTCGACATTGAGGTGCGCCCGGAATCTAGACAAGTACCCGTTAATATATAGTTGTATGTGTAAATCCTAATACATGTACGCTACTTCTGTATGATATTGTGTTTTTCACCTCCGTATCTGACCATCGTCGACGTCGAAGAACATCAAAAAGACGCACTATTATATTTGATAATCCGCTAGATGGCACTAGTGTATTTCTAGGGCGACACCTAGTGGCGACCCAGGTGTCAGCGAAGTGGCGCAGCGTGCATCAAACGTGACAAGAGCAAAATGTTGTCTAGATGCATTTTTGCAGCGTCACAAAATGTATTACTCTACCAGCGATGCAATTTATTTAATGTCAGTAGAAATGCCGTAAAACAGGTAAGAAATACAACGTGACAAAACGCACTTACGCACACTGCTCCCTTGCAAGTGGTGATCTTGCTAAATGACACAATGTTGTGTATACTGAGAACGTGAAGCCATTAACCTTTAGACCGGTTCCACAGGCTACTGGCACTGCAGTATTTTAGCAGATGCGTGCGCCCAACAACATACCCAATCACATACACTACATTTTGCGTTTTTCTTTAATACAAATTGGAAATTTTCAAACAAAATTTGAAAGGATGTGGATACGTGCCCGGGCCCTTTCCCTTGGCTTAGCCTTAGCTTAGCCTTAGCCTTAGCCTTAGGCTTAATCCACATAGTCGATGGGTACAACTGAACTACTACTATTAGAGTGATTAGTGCCACTGGGTATAGTCTTACTTCAAAACATTTTGAATTTGTCCACTGTGCATGTCCAATTCAATTACCAAGTTCCACAGATTGAAGCTGTCACTTGCAGTGTACAATTTCAGTTAGATCAGGACGATATCTTGAAGTGATGAAGTAACCATATCATCTTTAGTAGTTAGGTAACTGGGGACCAATAAGAACATTTAGCATTTAAAAATGTACTGGCAATAGACAACAGTTGAGTCATGCTTCTCATTTAGAATACTGTATACAAGCATGGAGACCATATCGTAAGAAGGATATAGATACGCTTGAACGCATACAAAGGAGAGCAACTAAAATGATTCCAGAACTGAGAGACCTTAGTTATGAAGAATGCCTGAAAGAATGTGGTTTAACAACTCTGGAGACAAGGAGATTAAGAGGAGATCAGATTGAAGTTTTTAAGATATTGAATGGGTATGAAAATATTGAGGATCAATGTAGATTGGACATCAGGAAGCACTCGTTCTCACAGAGGACAGTAAATGAATGGAACAAATTGTCTACAGATTGTGTAACTGCTAGCAGCATGAATATGTTTAAAAACAAGGTTGACGCATATCTCAGGAGGGCGGGTTATAAGTAGATGAACATTGTTGGACTCTCGATAAGCCAATGGTTTCCTTGTCCACTTGCCATCTGGGCCTTTTGCTTGGATGGCAAATCTTGTTAAAGTTCATTCGATGTCGGATTGAGCATGTGTGGCTGGGGATGTCTCTCTTGACAACTGGACTTTAACTTTTGAAGATACAGACCACAGATGACTGTTTGGCGACACAATAGTGCAACAATGGCAGTAGCGAAAAGGGTCATTCTACATAAAATCATTAGATGGTCCACGTACTGGGTCTCCAGATTTATTCAATATTTTTAGCAGATAATAAAAAATTCAAAGGAACGAATCTGAAATGTTAGCTTGCTGCCCCTAACAGTTTCTGAAAAAACATGTTTTTGTGACCTTAGGTAGACCCGTTTTTGCACAGAAATTAACAACGTTAACATTTTGGCAAAGTTTGAGGTCCAGTAACTCAGTAATGAGTAGGGCCAGAGCCTTGCAATTGTTTGTGTGTATTTATTCTGACCCATAGATAGAAAATCCAATTTAACTTCATTCATATATGTATATATATAAGATGGTTGTGCATCTGGAGCCTGGGATCAAATACCAAAATCTAAAATGTTAGCATCGTACTCGTAATAGTTTCCGAGAAAAACATATTTTGTGACCTTAGGTAGAACAATTTTTGCACAGAAATTACAGGCATTAAAATGTTGGCAAAGTTTGATGTTCATTACTTGTCCAATAACTCAGTAATGCGTAGGGCTAGAGCTTTGCAATTTTGTGTGTGTGTGCGTGCGTGCGTGCGTGCGTGCGTGTGTTCTGACAAATGGATAGAGAATCCACTTTGATTTCATTCATATATAAGATGGTTGTGCATCTGGAGCCTGGGAAAGTTGTTAGAAGCTAAATTTGAGATTTGGATATTTGGAGAATATCTGATAAAAAATATTGAGGAGATCTGAAGATTTAGTATGTGAGGGGGTTTCTGAGAATCTAGTGATTAGATGTGGAATGACACAAATGTCAATCAAGCACTCTTTTCCGTCAACTTTCACGAGCAGGTGCGTCTGCAAATCAAATTGTATTTTCATAAATTTTGTACATAATTATTATGGTTAAGACTTTAAAACAATGAATGTAACAATATAGTCTCTTGACTGTTGAACTTTAATGTTTGAAGATATGGACAAAAAGATGACTGTTTAAAGTGAAACCAAATGCATTTTTACAGCCTTTGCACCTATAAGAGTACTTGAAAACTAACCATTTGCAACTATAATCAAGAATATCATGCAAGTGGTTAACTAAATATACCTCGTTGAACACGAAACATTTTTTGCATGGGCAGCGCCATATTTGTTCAGAATCCTACGTCAAGAGTGCTGACTAGGTTTCACAACTCCAACTTTAAACACCTGATCATAGACATAGACGATTTTAGTTACATACTTGCCAATAAATTTGGACATGCTGTTTCCGTCTAAAATCAACTTATTTGGCAAGATAGCCTATTCATTCATTGTCTACTAAATGCCTCGCATTCCAATTTGACAGTTTTCTTGGTGGAGTGTTTGCGTTGTGTCGAAGCTTTCAGCTGAGGTACATGCTGAGATTGTCGGTACCGTTTCATGCTTTAACGTTCTCCATCGCCGACGTTTTGAAGGATCTTGACCCATTAGTTGATGAAATATATCAACTTCAAAACATGACTTCTAAATGGGCAGAACAAAGTCTAGCATATCACACGGGCTTCCAACCAGCCCGCAACTGTGAATCCATTGCTTCACTACCATTTGTTTTTTCAGAGGAAATAAGAAAAAGACAATTATATACCTCGCTGAATGAGGCTTACGTCCAAATGCTGCACAGTATGGTATTGTAAGAATTTTTGCTGCATGTAAATCCAATATAAAAGCAAATAAAAATGAAACAGCACATCTCAACCACGTTAAAAATACATGCAATACGCACAGCCTACATCACAGCCATGTCAGGGGTTAAGGGGCTGCTCGCTGCTGATTGGTCAAAATTGCAAACACTGATGAATGTCAGCCTCCATGAAAGGTAACATTACAACAGAATTTTTCACTTTTAAAATAAATAGGTGCAAAGGCCCAAAACAATGCCTTTGGTTTCACTTTAACTGCTCATTTTTCATTGGTCAATGGGGTGCAATGGTTCAAACAGTTCAGGCCTGCCAGATGCAGGTTAGATAGGCTTCTATAAAAACCTGTAAAATTCACAACATATACAGTAATTGAACTGAAACTTGGAAGTTGGTGCATAAATAAAAAAATAGTTTTACATTGATATAATTGTTATTGAAATACAGCAAATGATAATGGTTGCCATCCTCACAGAACTTGTGACATTTTCTGTGAAAAAACCTTGCCCAAACATATGCAGTAAATTATTTTGTGATTTCTATTTTTCCAGTCAAATCCTGTGAGGAGCTTCAGCAGCGTGACGTCAAAATGGCGTCTGACCACGAGACTACTCGGCAAGAGACCGACAACAAAGCAGGTTGGTATTCTCTAGTTAGACGTGTACAGAAATGCACATGCAGGGTAAACATCTTGTTGTGTACACACAATTCAGGAGTTCTTTCCAAGTGAAAAAAAAATTAATTGGCAGCTAAAACATTTTCAGTTATTAGTGTTTGGAGCATACATTTGATCATTAATTGGATATAGAAATGTATGCATTCTCACAGGGCAATAAAGAATGGAACAAATTATCTTCTTATTATGTAAATGTTACTATGTTAAGCAGTATTAATATATTTTTAAATAAATATTACCCGTCTAATAAGGGCGGGCTACATGCATGTAGATGAAAACATATCGGACTCTTGTCTACTACATGCCAGTGGTAGCTTGTTGCTTTTTGTGGCAATCTTAAGTCTTGTTCAATCATCTACAAGCATGAAGTGCATGAAGTTGAATATATGAAGACTCAAGAGCTGATGTTTCTATTAAGGTGTTTCACAGACCCACAACCACGGCCACACAGGCTGCACAGAGTGTTTCTCCACGTGGCCAGAAGGCGGTCGGTCTGTGGCTGCTAGGATGCGCAGGCATGACCTTCGGGGCCATCGTCATTGGTGCCATCACACGGTTTGTTCACCCTCTTGAATCAGTTCACCTCACTTGAGTAAGTTCACCCCCACTGGAGTCAGTTCATCGGACTTCACCTCACTCCAGCCAGTTCACCCCACTCCAGTCAGTTCACCTCATTCCAGTCAGTTCACCTCACTCCAGTCAGTTTACCCCACTCCAGTCAGTTCACCTCGCTCCGGTCAGTTCACCTCACTCCAGTCAGTTCACCCCACTCCGGTCAGTTCACCCCACTGCAATCAGTTCACCCCACTCCAGTCAGTTCACCCCACTCCGGTCAGTTCACCTCACTCCAGTCGGCTCACCCCACTCCAGTCAGTTCACCCCACTCCAGTCAGTTCACCCCACTCCAATCAGTTCACCTCACTCCGGTCAGTTCACCCCACTCCAGTCAGTTCACCCCACTCCAATCAGTTCACCTCACTCCGGTCAGTTCACCCCACTCCAGTCAGTTCACCCCACTCCAGTCAGTTCACCCCACTCCAATCAGTTCACCTCACTCCGGTCAGTTCACCCCACTCCAGTCAGTTCACCTCACTCCGGTCAGTTCACCTCACTCCAGTCAGTTCACCTCACTCTGGTCAGTTCACCCCACTCTGGTCAGTTCACCTCACTCCAGTCAGTTCACCTCACTCCGGTCAGTTCACCTCACTCCAGTCAGTTCACCTCACTCTGGTCAGTTCACCCCACTCTGGTCAGTTCACCCCACTCCAGTCAGTTCACCCCACTCCAGTCAGTTCACCTCACTCCAGTCAGCTCACCTCACTCCAGTCAGTTCACCTCTTTGGCACTTGAGAGTAAAATCTTAAATTTTTATTGCTCTGTATGTCTTTTTGCCATGTCTACAGCAAACAGTTTACAGTATGCCTGTCAGACCACCAGATAGCAAAATAGTCTTCAGCAATCCATCATTCATCCTGGAGAAGTTATGGATCAAAGTAGAAGAGTTGATGACATTCATGAAACTCGTTATTTTACTTCAATGTGAATCATGCTTTATCACAGGAACGTACAATGAGTCTCATAGGTTAACTGATACACAGCTAGTTCAGTTGTTTTTTTTTCTACAATATATTTTTACCCAATTGAGATGTTATAAATTCAGTAAAACCTGATGTGATTGCTACATTTGACACAGCTTGATGTGATTGCTACATTTGACACAGCCTGATGTGATTGCTACATTTGACACAGCCAGATGTGATTCTACATTTGACACAGTCTGAAGTGATTGATACATTTGACACAGCCTGATGTAATTGTTACAGATTGACAGAGTCTGGTCTGTCGATGACCCAGTGGCACATCATCAAAGGAATGCGTCCTCCCAGGACACAGGAGGAGTGGGAAGCTGAATTTGAACGCTACAAACAGTTTCCAGAGTACAAATAGTAAGTGTCCTTTTTTGCTCAGAAAAACAGTAAAACGTACACTTAAATAATAGAACACACCTTCTATTTCGTTGCAAAACTCTATTCAACTACTATTTGTAGCATGTGAGTACGTTTTGATGGCCTATTGAAAATCACATGATAAACGTGACATGGTCACCAACATGAAATAAAGCTTTTACTTACTTTAATAAAAGAATACATACTTTTGTTGAAAGCTTAGACAAAATTTCCTTTGATCAATAAATCGGGTGATTTGTAAAAGTGTGAATGGCTGCATGCTGTAGCATGTAGGGGCAGACACCTTTTGCCACTTTTTGACAAATTTTATTTGGATCCGGTCAGAAATAATGTAATAGTTCGTCGGATGATTTCACCAAAACTAAATAAAAAAGGATGACAAACAGACAGACATATTTATTTGAGCATAACTGTATAAAATGGAATAATTAAATGTAAAGTTCAAGGAGACTCCCATTAAGATATAGCAAACCTCCTTTTAATAATAATAATAAATTGAATAGTAATAATAAATAGTAATAATAATCATCATAATTCAATATTAGTAAAGAAGTACAGAAATATAAATATATATAATTGCATAATATATTACATACTACATATGTAACAATTAGGGATAACACAATGGCATTTATAATTCATAATTAGGTAGTTTTTTAATATAAGTGATGAAACCATGTAGACTATGTGGATAAATGTTATCGATGATAATGCTTGGAGTATTGTTAACTGTTTCTATTACGTTGTGTTGTATATATTTTTTTGTATATTCATGATTGACTCAGGAATAAACAGGTTATTTAATCCTCGTGTGTAGTGTTGATGGATTTCAAAATTGCGTAAGTAAGGGGTGTGGCTGAAATATTCCAGTAGATCGTTATTGACTAATTTATAATAAAACTTAGGTTGCTGCACTTTACAAATATCATCCAGGTTTAGGAATTGAAGTTTCTTAAGAACAGGATCTGTGAGAGTGTTATATTTACTCATAGAAATTATTCCTATTCCTTTTTTGCATACTATAAAGTCGATGTGCTTGGTGACCCCGTAGCAGAATACCATAATTAATATGAGATCGAATGAGGGATGCGTACATAATAGATAATATGCTTTGTGGTAAAAAGTGTTTAAGTTTATTAAAAATTCCGATTGTTTTATTTATTTTGTTAGCCACTTTATTTATGACTCTGCGAGTTTAAATAGTTATTTAAAGTAATACCCAAAAAATTTAAATTTTGCTCCATCTGTTAGCAACAGTGGGATCTCAATTTTCTTTTGAGGCATGTAAAATATCATGAATTTAGTTTTCTTGACATTTAATGTAAGTTTGTTGGCTTTTAGCCAGTTACTAATCTTATTGAGTTCTTTATTTACATTATTACTTTGGAATCAGATGTGTGAACCCTCAAAACTATATAGTGTACTAGTTAGGGTTCAGCATAAGCTGAGAAACAAGTGATAGAATTGAATTGAGGAAGGACCTTTGAATAATAGTTAAGATATAAATAAACAGTTTGTGATATATATATATATATATATATATATATATATATATATATATATATATATATATATATATATATATATTATATATATATGTATATGTATATATATATATATATATATATATATGTATATATGTATGTGTATATATGTATGTGTATATATATATATATATATATATATATATATATATATATATATATATATATATATAGTGTACTTCTGTATGTGGCCATTATAAAGATTGTCCATTGTCCACAGCCTGGGTCGAGACTTGGACCTGAATGGCTTCAAGAATATCTTCTTCTGGGAGTACACACATCGTATGTGGGGGCGTTCCATTGCGGTCGTCTTTGCCCTACCTGCTCTCTTCTTTCTCAAGAAGGGGTGGATCTCAAAGCCAATGAAACCCCGGCTCGCCATCTATTTCACCCTTCTTGGCTTCCAGGTATGGAAACGTCATTCACTGCTACATTAAGAAACGTCATTCACTGCTACATTAAGCAGCCACGTTTGAAAAAAAATTTATTATGTATAATACAAAATGTTGTATGTGGACTTGTGTGAGAGATACAGGGAGTGTGTGGACTTGTGTTAGAGATACAGGGAGTGTGTGGACTTGTGTTAGAGATGCAGGGAGTGTGTGGACTCGTGTTAGAGATACAGGGAGTGTGTGGACTTGTGTTAGAGATACAGGGAGTGTGTGGACTCATGTTAGAGATACAGGGAGTGTGTGGACTCGTGTTAGAGATACAGGGAGTGTGTGGACTTGTGTGAGAGATACAGGGAGTGTGTGGACTCGTGTTAGAGATACAGGGAGTGTGTGGACTTGTGTTAGAGATACAGGGAGTGTGTGGACTCGTGTTAGAGATACAGGGAGTGTGTGGACTTGTGTGAGAGATACAGGGAGTGTGTGGACTCGTGTTAGAGATACAGGGAGTGTGTGGACTTGTGTTAGAGATGCAGGGAGTGTGTGGACTCGTGTTAGAGATATACAGGGAGTGTGTGGACTTGTGTTAGAGATACAGGGAGTGTGCGGACTCGTGTTAGAGATACAGGGAGTGTGTGGACTCGTGTTAGAGATACAGGGAGTGTGTGGACTCGTGTTAGAGATGCAGGGAGTGTGCGGACTCGTGTTAGAGATGCAGGGAGTGTGTGGACTCGTGTTAGAGATTTTGATGTTCCTGATCAAAAAACTAATTAAGATTTCTCTGTTTCAAAAAAAAACAAGAGTGGTTTTGTTCATTTGTCGCCTAAACAAATCAGATTCTGTGTACACATGCGGCAAGAATAAATGACTGGATAATGACAGCACAGGGTTGTTACTAGCAGCAGGACGTTGTGTAAGTAAGTGGTGACATAATTGGCTGTGGATAATGACAGCACAGGGTTGTTACTAGCAGCAGGACGTTGTGTAAGTAAGTGGTGACATAAATGGCTGTGGATAATGACAGCACAGGGTTGTTACTAGCAGCAGGACGTTGTGTAAGTAAGTGGTGACATAAATGGCTGTGGATAATGACAGCACAGGGTTGTTACTAGCAGCAGGACGTTGTGTAAGTAAGTGGTGACATAAATGGCTGTGGATAATAACAGCACAGGGTTGTTACTAGCAGCAGGACGTTGTGTAAGTAAGTGGTGACATAAATGGCTGTGGATAATGACAGCACAGGGTTGTTACTAGCAGCAGCAGGACGTTGTGTAAGTAAGTGGTGACATAATTGGCTGTGGATAATGACAGCACAGGGTTGTTACTAGCAGCAGGACGTTGTGTAAGTAAGTGGTGACATAATTGGCTGTGGATAATGACAGCACAGGGTTGTTACTAGCAGCAGGACGTTGTGTAAGTAAGTGGTGACATAAATGGCTGTGGATAATGACAGCACAGGGTTGTTACTAGCAGCAAGACGTTGTATAAATAAGTGGTGACATAATTGTACACATCATCACTGTTAAAATAAATTATTATTATCTACATCTTTAAATTGTTGGAAATGTACAAGATATCACTAGGGTGTCCTGTTGCCCCAACTGGTTGTCTAGTTGTACTTAACTGGCATGAAATGTTTTTTGTATTCTTATTTTTATGCCAAATTTAGGGTCTGCTTGGCTGGTTCATGGTGAAGAGTGGCCTGCAGGGTCAGGAAGACAAGTCTGTGATCCCTCGGGTCAGTCAGTACCGATTGTCTGCCCACCTTGGCTCCGCCATGGTGCTCTACGTCCTCTTTCTGTGGAGTGGACTCAACCACTTGCTCAAGGCACACCAGGTACGGTTGTTAAAGCTCACTGATATATTTTTACTCATCTTGTTGCAGCCTCATTTTGTGACAAATTGTCCCATCCTTGTTTGTAAACTTTATTATTGAGTTTCAGTGAAATTATCGGGCAAACGATTACACTGTTCACTGTTCACCGGATTTGGTCAAAATGGTAAAAGAGGTCCGGCTGTGTTTGCTTTGACATAACGCTGTTCACACTTTAGCAAGATACCGGATCTAGCTATTACAGGTGATTCTTTGAATGATTCTAACATAAGAACACACTCTTTTATGAAACTGACTGCACATATTACTTAAATACGACAGGTTTGAACATCAATGAATCTGATCTGTGATGTGCTAAATCAACTGAGGAGAGCTTTGAATGAATACATGAATTAGTTATTGCTATTTTTATGATGACAACAGTGTACATGTGTGTGATGATTAGTTTTCAAAAATATGTGTATTTCTGTTATTAACAATAATATTTTGTTTCAGTTGCCCAATACTGCTCAGATTGCCAGACTTCGAATGGGTGCACACTTCGGCATGTCCCTAATCTTTCTCACAGCCATATCTGGTTAGGCTTCATGTTCACATGCATAATAAAGCAGATTTTGTTATCTCAAGTTTATCAGTTTATTATTTTTTTTTTCAAACGTACTGTAGTGTTGTTAGGTTGAATACGGCATGTCATTTTGTAGATAATAAAAATGTAATAAAGCAAAATGCAGTTTAGCTACAAATACAATACCTTTAAGAGGCTTTGTAATTTAAAACTAATTAAGGATTGACCCCACCCTCCCACATCCCATCCAAAAACAAAACAAAATTGGAGGGTCTGCATACGCATTGCCTGGAGTGAATGGAACACTAATTATTACAATATTTCAACCAGGAAAAATCTGTAAAAAAATATACCTTTCCAATTTGTTTTTGATAATCCAAGTGGACCCTGGACCCACCCACTAACATATTTTATTTGAATTTTGTTATTATAAAAGCCCCTAAAGGCTGAAGACTGCTGGTGTTTCAGGTGCATTTGTGGCTGGGCTGGATGCTGGTCTGAGCTACAACACGTGGCCCAAGATGGCTGACCGGTGGATCCCCTCGGACATGCTGCGACTGTCCCCCACGTGGAAGAACATTCTCGAGAACTCGGCCATGGTCCAGTTCAACCATCGCCATCTGGTGAGTCTTCTCCCTACTACTAACTCCCCGTTAAGTTTGTTATTTAGCAATGAGACACTTTTAACAGAGATTTAATTTTGCAGATTTGCTCTACTAAAACTTAGCATGAACGTTTTTTGTTTTGTAAATTTTGTGGAAACCACAAAATTTAAACACTCCAAACATTTCCAGGACTATAGTATAACTTTTTTGTAGGTGTGATTTTTCTTAGATTTCTTTCTTTATATCGGGATACGGGTTTTTAAACATTTATTATTGTTACGCGAATAATTCACATTTTAATTTACTATTGAACTTACCTATTTACATGTTCAGTTAGATGAGCTTGAAACATGGACTTAAGCATCGGTTTACCCTTTGAGTAGTCTCTATAAAAACTTATCTATGTATGTGTTCAGTTAGATGAGCTTGAAACGTGGACTTAAGCATCGGTTTACCCTTTGAGTAGTCTCTATAAAAACTTATCTATGTATGTGTTCAGTTAGATGAGCTTGAAACGTGGACTTAAGCATCGGTTTACCCTTTGAGTAGTCTCTATAAAAACTTATCTATGTATGTGTTCAGTTAGATGAACTTGAAACGTGGATTTAAGCATCGGTTTACCCTTTGAGTAGTCTCTATAAAAACTTATCTATGTATGTGTTCAGTTAGATGAACGTGAAACGTGGACTTAAGCATAGGTTTACCCTTTGAGTGGTCTCTATAAAAACTTATCTATGTATGTGTTCAGTTAGATGAACGTGAAACGTGGACTTAAGCATCGGTTTACCCTTTGAGTGGTCTCTATAAAAACTTATCTATGTATGTGTTCAGTTAGATGAACTTGAAACGTGGACTTAAGCATCGGTTTACCCTTTGAGTAGTCTCTATAAAAACTTATCTATGTATGTGTTCAGTTAGATGAACTTGAAACGTGGACTTAAGCATCGGTTTACCCTTTGAGTAGTCTCTATAAAAACTTATCTATGTATGTGTTCAGTTAGATGAGCTTGAAACATGGACTTAAGCATTGGTTTACCCTTTGAGTAGTCTCTATAAAAACTTATCTATGTATGTGTTCAGTTAGATGAACTTGAAACATGGACTTAAGCATCGGTTTACCCTTTGAGTAGTCTCTATAAAAACATATTACAGATTATTGAGATTTGATAAATATGCAAAATTTGTGGTTTATGTGAGGGTATGATCTAGCCGCATCTTCAGCGGCGCATTTTTACATGTTAAGATGGATGTTGAGACTCATTCATTTTGATAATTTCTTGGTTGATTTCATTTGGAATGACCCAAGTGAACCATAACAAACCTTTTTACTATGTGAAGTTGTGTATGTGTTGGACAGAAAGATTTTCTGGGAAAGGTTGGCACACACAGATGCATACACACTCACATGCACGCATGCACACGTACGCACTGTAAATGTTTGACGTCAATGACATATTGGTGACATACATGTGAGTTGACATTTCTAGGGTGAATTCACTGGCACAGCGATGCTAGGCCTGTGGTGGTTGTGCCGCAAGGCACCCCTACCACCAAGGGCCATGATGGCAGCCAATGCCCTTGCTGCGATGGCCGTTGTTCAAGTGAGTGCCACTTCTCATAGCCAACTCGCCTGATTTCACGGCTCACTCCCGATACCCTATTAAAACCTCCGGAAAACAATGTCTTTTCCACAGCAAAATTGCTTATCTCACTGAGTAGCCGTAGCAGAAATCCAGGATCCAACTGGGAAATTATATTTGTTGGCTGCGTTAAAATTTTGCCATAATACCTGATGCCGTCTCTGATCTCTATATAGGATACTGATCAGTGATTGGATGACTATGCCACCATCAGTTCAGTGTATTGCTCTATATATTAGTATCTGCCAGATTCTTGTCAAAAACTGGTTTTTGCAGGTGGAAATGCAACATGGTCTTTTGTAGATTTATTATGCAAGTTTATAAAATGTAACACAACATCGCACGTTGGTGGTCGTTTTATACTGTGTACAACAATGGTTATGTTCACTAAACTATTATACGTTTAACGAGCAAATGATTTTATTTGTTCTGTTTTAGGTTGGCCTTGGAATTGCCACACTGTTAGCGTTCGTGCCTGTCCACCTTGCTGCAACGCACCAAAGTGGCGCCATCATTCTGCTCAGCTGCGCACTGTGGCTTGGAAACGAACTCAAGAAAATGCCAAAGTGATTTATGATGTGTCTCTGAATCAAGAGAAATTTCAGTATAAATAATTTAGCACTTGTGAAATCAGTCTGGCCTGGACAGTATTTTGTCAAAAAAGTGCTCGCTACTATGATATGTGTTATGTGATGTGATATTTGGACTATTTATAGAAGTTATGAACAACACAAATTAGCTATTTGTGTCAAGACAGGACTGGCTGCCTGCTTAACAATTGGACTGCACTAGTGTGTCACGTTGCTTAAGCCTGGTGTGGTAGGTACAAAAACGTTTATGTCACCGTAATAAGTAGTCTTCATTCTGTCATCTTTCATTAATGTCGGCAAAATGCATTTTTAATTGCCATAAACTAAGTTTTTGATAGACGTGCTGATATGGTAATATTTGTTGAGTTATTTGTGTCAAGACAGAACCATCACATTGCCTAAGCCTGGTGTGGTAGATACAAAAACATTCATGTCACCGTAATAAGTAGTTTTCATCTTTCATTAATGTCAGCAAAATACATTTTTACTTGCCATAAAAACTCCGTTTCTTTTACGTCCCATTTAGATTGCTGGCATGTACGTGCATTATGCCGATATTGTGGTAATATTTGGTGTCGGCTACAGGGCTATAAACTAATAAAAATATATGACAGAATTGTTGTGTTGTAGTGAATAGTTTGCGTACCTTATATTTTTACAGGTATATATAAGCTGCAGTCACAGCAACAAGAACTGTAGTGGTTTATCAGGCTGATGCCAGCATCATTTTCAAAATTACTTAGTTTTTATCTTTTCTATTTTTAAAAATGTTAGTAGATGGTGCAGATATAATATCGTTGGACAAGGAATTATTATTTTCGGTTGTCATGGTGTAGTGGAATTTTGGATTGTCCGCCTATATGCATCCTTTTACATTTGTGTTGAACGTTACACACCATCTATTACTTTACTCACTTAAGTTATCTAAATCAGCTTGTATGATTTATTTTTTAATGTTCTGAATATTTTGGTGTTGTCAACAAGCGTTTTTACATTACTATTTACTGTCTCTGGTATATCAGTTACATAAATTAAAAAGAGAATATAGGTCCCAATACTGATCCTTGAGGCAGATAGTTTCTGCAACAACCTCTTTTGGGACTTTGTCAAATGCTTTTTTTGAAAATTCATCAAAATAACATAAACACTGTGTCCCTAATCCACATCTTCTGTCCAACTTTCAAAAGGTTCTAACAAATTTGTTAGGCAAGAACGACACTTTGTAAAACCATGTTGGTTTGCGGTATTTAAATTGTTTTCTAATAAATGTTTTAACATTGCATATTTCACACAAGATTCCATCAGTTTACTGGCAAGACAAGTTAAACTTGGTGGTCTATAATTACCAGCCATAGATCGGAATCCCTTATAAATTGAAAAAATGTTTGTCAATTTCCAATCTAATCTACACCACTAGACAATGATTCCGTGAATATTAGAAACAACGGTTTAGCTAAAGTTTCAGCACAATCCTTCAATATCTTTGGATGTATACCATCTGGACCACAAGCCTTGTCTTCTTTTAACTACTGTAACTTTATAAATATATCTAGCTCAGTAAATGTGATCTCGTTTAAAACATTGTTTTCTTTAACTCTGTTTTTAAATTCTGGTAAAATATTATCATCTTCCGTTGTAAATACTGATGCAAAGAACTTCCCTAGAACATCAGCTATTTCCTTGCCTTCGATACCTTGATGTGTAGACACTGTAATTGTTTTTACTTTCATATTGATAAACATGCATCATATATATATATATATTTAATTTGTTTTATCTAACCCTACTATGCAACAGATTTTGTTTGTTTAAAACTGCATCCTCAACTGATTTAGCCTACTGCGAATCCAGTTGATCTTGTAATATGAAGTGTGTGAATTGTTTAAGTAATATCCGCAGTCGGTCTAATTAAAAAGGGCCTATTTTGGTTCAAATCATCAAAAGAATTGACTTTTGTAATCAGGCTCAGGATAGTGGATATCCAAAACAGTAAACACTCCATATGTGGTCAAGGCTGATCGTGGGCATGACTTCCATCCTCTTGCCGATCACATGACAAAGCAAAATTCGTTATTTTTTTGCGTTTCCATTTTCACTTCAATAAATTCTACAAGGAGAATTAAATAATTTAATAGTTTGTCTGATGATTTCACAAAAATTACATATAAAAGTTGCACAAATGGGCTAGCATGCCATAGTGGAGGTAGGTTTGATTTTTCACAAGATGAATTTGAAGTGAGACGACAAAAAACGAATTGATGGGCAGCTTTACATGTTAATGTGATGGGTAAACTATTCTATAATTCTAGCTAATAAATATCATAATGCCTTACAAGACAGACAGACAGACATACATATTTATTTGACCATAACTGTACAAAATGGAATAATTAACAAATGTAAAGGTCAAGGAGACTCCCAGTAAGACCTAAGCATGTCACTACACCCCTTTTAGTAATAATAAATTGAATAATAATAATAAATAGTAATAATAATCATCATAATTCAATATTATCAAAGAAGTACATAAATACATATATAATTACATAATATATTAGATACTACTATATATTCCATATGTATACAATTAGGGATAAGACAATGACATTTATAATTCATAATTAGGTAGTTTTTAATATAAGTGATAAAACCATGGAGACTGTATAAATGTTATCGATGATAATGCTTGGTGTATTGTTAACTGTTTCTATTACGTTGTGTTGTATATATTTTTAGATACATTCATGATTGACTCTGGTAATAAACACGTTATTTATTCTTCACGTGTAGCATTGATGGATTTAAAAATTGCGTAAGTAAGGGACGGCTGAAATATTCTGGTAGATTATTATTGACTAATTTATAATAAAACTTAAGTTGCTGTATTTTATAAATATCAAAATATCATCCAGTTTTAGGAATTGAAGTTTCTTAAAAATAGGATCTGTATGAGCATTAAGTTTGAAGCAAACATTACACCGCTGTTTAAGAAGGGATCGAGGAACAAGCCAGAAAATTGCAGACCAGTGAGTTTAACATCAGTTGTATGTAAATTACTTGAAACATTAATTAGAGACCACATGGTGGAATTCCTTGTAAAACATAAATTAATAAATACATCTCAACATGGGTTCCTAAAAGCAAGATCACGTCTAACTAATCTCTTATGTTTTTTGGAAGAAATTACAAAGTGGGTAGATGACGGGTCACCAGTGGATGTTGTCTACTTAGATTTTCAGAAAGTTTTCGATAAAGTGCCACATCAAAGATTATTTCTTAAACTAAAAGTCTCTATGGTATAGGTAATGACGTAATCAACTGCATAGAAGAGTGGCTTAATTACACCCAGAAGACAGAGAGTAATAGTAGATGGTGAGATTTCAAACTGGAAATCGGTTCTGAGAGGAGTACCACAGGGATTAGTATTAGGCCCTATACTGTTTTTAATATATATATAAATGATTTGGAAGATGACATCGCAGACGACACAAAAGTATTCAGAAAGGTTACTAATGTTACAGACAAACAAAGTTTACCGGATGATCTAGATTAATTAGTTTAATGGTCAGAAAAATGGCAAATGTTATTCAAATTTGGGAAGTGTAAATGTATACGCATAGGACATGGAAACATGGACGAAGAATATAAAATGGGGGATGCTGTACTAGGTAGAACCACACAAGAAAAGGATTTAGGAGTAACATTTAATGCTGACATGAAAGTTTCAGAGCAATGTCGGATTGCTGCTTCGAAAGGAAATCAAATTCTAGGGCTAATTAGGAGAATTATCACGTATAAGGAGAAACAGCTAATTGTACCCCTGTACAAAGCAATAGTTAGACCACATTTGGAATATTGTATTCAAGCATGGAGGCCATATCGTAAAATGGACATAGACAAGCTAGAAAGAATACAATGAAGAGCAACTAAAATGATTGAATTGAGAGACCTTATAGTTACAAAAATCGCTTATTACAATGTGGTTTGACAACACTAGAGACCAGGAGACTAAGAGGAGACCAAATAGAAGTGTTTAAAATAGTGAACGGTTATGAGGATGTTGATAGGTATATGTTCCTCAAACTTAAAGAAGGCAGTAGAACCAGAGGACACAAAGCAGCATTAGTTAAGGAGCAGTGTAGGTTGGACATGAGAAAGTACTCTTTCTCACAGAGGGTGATAAATGAATGGAACAAACTACCAAATGATTATGTTAATGATAGTATAGTGTGAATATGTTTAAAAATAGAATTGACATATATCTGATAAGTGCAGGCTACACATAAAAATTGTTGGACTCTTGATAAGCCAATGGCTTCCTTGTCCACTTGCCATCGAGAACTTGTTGTTTGGGATGGCAATCTTGTTAAATCATTATTTTTACTCATAGAAATGATATTCCTTTTTGCAAACTGCATGTAATGTCGATTTGCTTGGTGACTTGGCCCATAGCAGAATGCCATAATTAATATGATGAAGAATAAGGAATGATAATAGATAGATAATATACTTTGTGGTTTATTCAAAATTCCAATTGTTTTATTTATTTTGTTAGCTACAATTAATATTAAGACTAATACGGTTTGTTGTGACAATGATTCAATAAATCGCAACAACCAGAACTTCAGTAATTGCAAAGCTAAAACCGCCAAATGTGAACAACCGGGATCTGTGTCAAACTTGCTGGGTACACGGCGGGTGAAGTTGACAAGCACTGACAGGTAAACGGTTAACGGCTACCTAATGGGCACTGATTAGGTTCACTCAAGTGTCCGTTAGACGTAGATACTTCTAGTTGACAAAACATCCAGCAGAGGGCGGTCGGATCACGAGGTCGTCCATGTTGTGATTTGAAATGCCAAGTCCGTGTTTCCTACGGACGCTCAAAGTTTATGAAAACCACCCGATGCAGCGAATAGTGCGTGGAGTTATCATAAGCGATGTAGAGGTTGTTACGAAATTGAGAGGGTTAGTGATTTACGTGGTTGTATGATGTACTTTTAAACAGCGATCAAACGGTTGACCTGGTCTGACACTTGCTCAGTCAGCCGTGTCGCGGGCGTTGTCTTTTACTTTTTAAATGTTCTAATGTGCTTCTTAGAGTTGATAATGACGTCGGCTGAAAAAAACCGTTGCGTAGTTCATATATGGGATATTTCGTAAGCGGAACTGAGCGCCTTGGTAAACTTAAAACTGACGCTTAGCCATCGAGTGCTCAACGAGACGATACAACTGAAATGTCTGAATTGATAGAGTAGTGGCTAGTGGCAGTGCTACTCCATACTCGGCGTCACAAGTCATAAAACTTGAAAGGCATGAAATTATTACCGCCTGGCCAGAACCGCCGCTATCTCAGTCAGGATCGGTTATCGATGCGATAGGAATTTATGTCGATATCTGTTTCACTTCCATGGTAAATTAACACACACACTTTGTCTTTGTCTTAGTGATATATTAACTATTTCGATAATATTGGATTACATCTTTGAATGATTGCAGATCTTCCTTCTGTGGACCCAGGTGTCCTCTTCAGATATAATATTTATAACATTTGTCATAATTATGTTTCGACCAATTACAGTTCTATACAATAATATCAGTTGATGTCCTAATTAATCCATTATCTTTTGCCTCTTGAAATCTTGGTTTAACATGTAAAATTAATTATCAAACATAGCATATTATCATGATTATGCACTGTCGTATGAGTGTTTGTAAGTTGACATAAAGTTGTATAATTTCAATAACAGTTATATTTCAATATGATATCATTATTGAACTGTATAATTGCTGGTTGTAGATAACCGTACTGAAATCTATTGTCTTTCACTATTTCAGATTAAACAATGCACAACCACAGACGCAGAAAGAAACAACCTCATGCCATGAGGTCGATTGAATTATTACGAAGCCGTGCTGGCTACGGCTTCACCATCTCTGGCCAGCAGCCATGTGTTCTAAGCTGCATCGTCACCGGCAGTCCAGCTGACTGTGCTGGTTTGAAGACAGGAGATTACTTAATGGTTGTCAATGGACTGAACGTGTCCAATGCATCACATGATGATGTGGTGCGGCTGATTGGCTCGTCACTGGAGCGTCTCGATTTAGAGATTGCTGAAAACTACAACAGCTCTGATTCTTCGGAAGAAGACTTTCAGATCCGACCAAAGTCAAAATATCCAAACCGACGTGGTAGACGCACACAGGGTAGGAAGGAGCATCAATATGTGGATGGCACTGACCTAGATAATGGTGCTCTGGGGGTGGCTGACAGATACAGTAGACTTGGCGGTTTACACCCAGAGATGGGAGATGCCAATGAGGGACAGGATGTGCGATCTCACTGGCAGAGAGTTGAACAGGTTGAACATCGGTTAGGTCCGTCCGTGGCTCCATTGAAATACAGAGGCCAGCAGCGGCCAAAGCACACGATCATTACGCGCGAGACACGACTTGGCATTGCGAAGACGCAAGACGTTGAAGTGGAGAGCGGACCCCGCGTCGCAACCGCATCTATAACGAGTCTGCGGCCCTCACAGGACGCATTTGTTCCTGTTCATACATCGAGCCAAGTTGAAAGACCTACCGTTGGTCGTAGGCGGCAGGTGAACACACTAACACTGGACAACATTCGTGCCATGGTCGGATATGTTGGATCAATTGAGATGCCAGCGCTTGCACGGCCACCCAGTTGGCGGACACAGTCGCTGAAAGGTGCCGTGCGTCGTTTGCGCATTGAACAAAAGATGCACACGTCGGTGTTGATGCATATCAACTGTGACGGAGTCCACCTCCTGAACGCACCAGGCAAGACGATCGCCCACTACCCGGCTGATAACATTGTGTCATGTGGCGTGTGTCCAGATGATAAACGGTTCTTTGGCTTGATGACTCTTCACCGGTCTGATGCTAACTGTGACGGGACACAGAGCAACATCCTTCTTGGCAGCTCATGCCATGTGTTCTCAATAGACCCTCAGTTAAACCGACATTCAACTCACGTTCAGAAAGCACACAGCTTTAACATACAGTGCACAATGAACCCAACAACGAATTGCTGTGCAGAATTTCCACCGTCAACCACGTTGATATTGCAGACAATATCACGGTTGTGCTGTAACCTAGAGGATGCTTTAGAGGACGCAGCCATGGCACATGTGGAGTTGTCAGAGGAATCAGCAGCAGCAGCAAACAGGTACCTTAGAAGCAATAGCAATAGCAGTACTAGTGACAGTGGAGTGGGTTGTGCCAGTAAGGAAGTGGTCAGTAACAAGGTATGTGTTGTTGAAATGCCAGTCGAAACCAAAATGTCGGAAACCGTTCACCGTAAGTCGTCTTCTCAGTCAACAAAGTATTCCTGTTCTAGTGCAAGGGATGCTGTTCGTGTTAGCCTTGCAACGAGTACTTATGATGCCACTGCCGAGAATTCAGACGTTTTCTACACTTGCAGCGATGCGTATCGTGGTGGGAACTACACCCAGCGGAGCCGACCTGACACACATGTTCAGCCGCACTCGAAACGATCCAGACCAGCCGAAACCCAGCGTTCGGTGAGCCAAGTACAAATGGCTCTGCAGAAAGCTTTGCCTGTAACTCGACATCCGTTTGATACAGACGGGGCACGTTTCAGACAACCCAGTACTCAATATCAGAGCACTTCCATGCTGCCACCACCCCTGCCTGCCAAACACACTCAAGGGGCGTTTAGGAAGACCGCGAGGGCAGCCTTGCCTGTCGCCCCTAGAGTCCCCGTACCTGTGGGTATGGTCATGGTCAGCACCCCCCAGTCGCACCCTGCTAGTCGCATTGCAAAGTTCAGCCGGCCAAAATCGACACCGCCGTTCATGACGGACGATCACTGGGAAGTGGACGTTTTTGTTGATGCGGCCGACTACGAGTCTGATCCTGGTGATAGCTGTGCTACTGGCAGAAGTGACGCGTCAGTCGCATCAGCGACACTCCCTCGGCCACGTCGATCTCGACACTTTGGGAATGACGTTGGTGTCATCAATGAAAAGGTTTGTTAGCAGAGATTCTTTGTATTTTTATGTCTAGTTTCAAGATTAAATTCATGGGCTGCATATCATGACCTGCTTTCAAAATGAAATACACAGTACTTTTCTGCCACAAATATGTTTTTGAGAATAGTTTGACTGAAATGTTTGCTTATTTTGAAATTGAATAAGGAGTATTCGTCCTGTACGTCTACCCTTGGAAGTTGGAAAGAGACCTTATCTGCAGAACATCAGACAGCTCTGTGTGTTCGCAGTAAACAAACAGAACATCAGACAGCTCTGTGTGTTCGCAGTAAACAAACAGAACATCAGACAGCTCTAAGTGTTCGCAGTGAACAAACAACATCAGACAGCTCTGTGTGTTCGCAGTAAACAAACAGAACATTAGACAGCTCTAAGTGTTCGCAGTGAACAAACAGAACATCAGACAGCTCTGTGTGTTCGCAGTAAACAAACCAAACAACTGTCAACAATTTCCAATGCCTGTAGATGGCTTATCGGGGTCAGATGTCCACAGAATAACATGATGCCCATGGCCATGGGCATATTTTGTTAATGTACTGAATGAGATGGTTAGATCTGGTGTTCATAAATAGATTATCGGTCAAATAAAAAAGAGTTATACATTAAAAACACATCTGGGCAGTCAATATGTTATCTGGGATAGATATAGTTTATACTATATTTATAACATGATTTTATGATAAAAACTATCAGACTTTGTACCAACAGTATATGTGTGTGACCACTCACAGACTGCCTGCCACTCAAGTGTAACATTTAGGTATTGTCACATTCCTGCACCATTTCTTTCATTTGTGGCTCTCCCTTTCATTGGGTGACAATAAACCGTGACATGTGACATTAAAAGTCATACGATACATACTGCTCCAGTAGAACTGATTGTAGGAAAGGCTAGAATTGTAAATGAATGCAGAGTTCTCAATTAACAGTTAATATTAATGTTGTTTATGGGAAAGCTGCTTAGGACAAAAACTGCAGAAGAGAATTTTAATTCAAGATTATAACAAGAGTTACTTCACTTCACAAGAATGCTGAATTAATTTATCGGGGGAGGGGGGGTCATTCCGTATCAAATCAACCAATTTTCAGGATAAAGTTGATGTCTCAGGATTTACTTCAATTTAGACCTGTGACAAATTTGACCTGTGCCTCTAACTTCATAAGTTTCCAGTTTTGAAACTTGCTGAATATGTAGACATATTGGTACAGATTATCTGTGCAAACTTCTAGGTTGATAGGGAGAAGAAGGACTAGGGGTGCACCAAACTTCTAGGTTGATAGGGAGAAGAAGGACTAGGGGTGCACCAAACTTCTAGGTTGATAGGGAGAAGAAGGACTAGGGGTGCACCAAACTTCTAGGTTGATAGGGAGAAGAAGGACTAGGGGTGCACCAAAATTTAAAAAAACTTTTTAATTTCCAAATGATTTTAGTATCAACATATTTTGCAGTCAGCAGCCAAAAGTTTGAAGCAGCTGGATTCAGACATTGTGTCTGAGAACTCAAAGACAGGAGGTGCACAGCAGTGTGTCACCCCACCAGCAGGGTGCGCCACTAGCTGGGCCGTCAACTTCAACAACCTGCTTTCAGACAAGAGTGGATTGGCTGCATTCACTGTAAGTATCGTACTGTATTATTCTCACTCGCTGAAACCCTTGACCGAGTTGATCATTGGGATGCATTTCTGGATGAGCTATCCATTATCACCGGCATCTCTCGTGGCTTGCCTCAAAGAGATTGTTGAGTGGCATATCTTATTATCTGGCCATTCTTTGACGTTATCGAGTCACTTCTTTTCTTTGGTGATGTTGTTTTGACTCAAAATCTCAAAGGCTTGCAATTTTCTCTGTTTCTGAATTTGCTATTCAGTTCACTTTACTACACAAGTGCAGTTCCACGTTCAGGTAAAGCGTCATGTAATTTTTATAAACTGGTTCAAATGGGGCAAGTCTGGTATCATTTGAAAGGTAATATTCCATAGTTTCAGATATCACATTAATCCATTTTCAACAGATGTTATGTAATCATTTATAGTGCAACTAATGACATGACAATAATAACAAAAATATTTTATGAAAAATTCCATTAAAATATGTTTCACTATATCTACTTTACTTTATAATTTATTAATATTTATTAATTTTATGGAGTTTAATCCCAGACATACTTAGTTAATTTACATGATATAACTATTTTAGGTATATTTTAAACTTTTAATTAAATTAGTAATAAGCATGTTACTCATGTATGTCTGACACAAAAAAAGTGGCATTTTTTAACCTCCACTGATGTTGGATTGTTGCAAGATTTTACTAACCGAGATATAATGTTAATTTTATTTGTTTGAACAATCAAATTAAAAAAATTTATTATGCAATAATTAACCACCAGTTGTGGTGTCGGACATACGTAGAAAATGTATGTCTGACACCACATGCCCAACACCTTACACCATGCTGTTTGGATTCAACTTTTTAAGAAAATATAAGTGTTTGTAATTTCTGTGTGATGTTAATAAACATTGTCAATGTCATAGCTATTCTTAATCCATATAATTGGATTAGCACAACATTTGGAACTAATTACACAGACTAAATCCAAATTCAGTTGGGGCACAACAAAAGACCATTGAACTAGACATTAAATACCTAGTACAGTGGGTAAATGGGTTTGAAGGAGCAATAACCAATCTAAAACTTTATAATATCACTAGCCTTTACTCTCTGACATTATTTCTTGTAATCTGGTGGGCAGTGGCCATCTTTCTTTTGTCAAATTATGCCCAAGTGACACTCTACTGCCTATGATACATAGACAAGTAGTGGAATCACTGAGGCTGACAACTATGCTATTGTCTCGGGTGAATTACAGCACACCAAGCTTAATGTGTTCATGGATACACTCTTCATGCATTTGAAGGCTAAGTATCCAAGTTTATATCAAGACCATGATTTCGGCATTCTCAGAGGGAGAGAGATTCCTATTCTCAAACCTCCGTCTGTGGGAAGAAGAGAATGTCATGACTGGAATCTTTCAGCAACATCACATGACAAGGGCATTGTAGATGGAATTGGTGGAATGGTCATGTGAGCAGTTTGGTGCTCCGTTCAAAGTGGCAAAGACAATGCAACTACAACAGTAGCATTGTTGGATCTGGCTGTACTACGAAATCCAGGAGTGAATGTCAAGTTTGTCTCCCAATAGCTAATACTCACCAGGTGCACTGCATATAAGCAAGAGGCAATAAGTGCTTGCTGGTTGGTGATATATCTGATTCACGGGACTTAACAGAAGTAACAATTAGTGACGACTCTTTGGATGATAGTACTGACACCATTACTTGATACCATAACTACATAGAAATTGTGGATGCACGACAGAAGTGCATCAGGAAATCAAAGTTAATATAGGTGACATGGTTGTTGTGAAGGGGTAGATTTCCATGGTGAGGTCACAGATTTTTTTGTACATGACAAATGGAGAAATCAAGGTGAATGTTGATTGATGCACCAACTGTTGTTGGCAGTCGTGGCAGTTTGTTCTGATGTGTTTTATCTAAGGTCATTCAGCATTTATACAAAAGATTCAATCTAAACTCAAAAGTGTGTTTTGTCATTGTAACTACATTATTTAGAAAATGTAAGCATAATTTTATATCTACTTGTTATTTTGTATTTCACACGGATACATCCGACACCAAAAAAATTTACATCCGACACCAGACAAATTATTCTCTATTTCGTCAGTGTACCACAGACACAACATTTTATTGGATGTAGTCAAAAGATAATCTCCTGCCCTATCAGCATATAACATAACATTTCCAATATGCCCTCACACATCACAGAGATTTGACCATGACCTTACTCAGGTGGAAAATTCAGGTTCAAGTGAGTACATCCAACACCATGCATTTTTTTCATCATATGTTTAGAATGACTAGGGTGGATGGAAGTTTATATATGACAATGATGTCATAGTTGGTCCCTATAGTATATGGTAGTAAAAAGTTGTACTTTCTATCCAGGCATGCAATGCATGGCTAAAGTGTACAAAATGTACGTCTGACACTGTGGAGCTGCCCACAAGTTAATTGTCCAAGAAAGCATTTAGAAAGTGCGCAAACAATTTGTCTCATTTTATCGTATATGTTGCATAACTTCATTATTTTCACAACTTAGTTATGTGGGCAATAATTGTTTTCTGGGGTTTAACTTGCACAAACCATTTATGTTTTATTTGTATAAGTACATCAGTTGTGTTGATGTTACAGGACTTTTTAAAGAAAGAATTCAGTGAAGAAAACATAAAGTTCTGGAGCCGATGTGAACACTACAAACAGATAGAAGATGATGAACAGGTAAGTGTTATATCACAGTACTGCTTCACACTTGTTTATTGAACAAATCCCCAAGTCACAATACGATACATATTGTGATACTTACTAAAATTAAAAACATCGACTGTAGGTCAGCAAACATATTAAAATTGCTTTATAATACATATTAAATGCAATTTTTGGTTTCAACAATATATATATATATATATATATATATATAATAGTGTCTGAAATTAGCAAAAAATTAACCGGCCCAGCAAAGTTTTAGTCCTTAACGGGAGACTCGGGTCGGATTTGACGGATTTTTGACAATAAAATGAATTTCGAGTTGTTGCTATTTCCGTGTATAAATATTATTCAACTTGCCATTCATGTAAGTTGCACTGTCGAAATAAACACGTTTCTGTCATAAAACGTGTCTTTTGTATGATGCCTATCATTGCTAAGTCTTTGTTTATGTCAAATGAACCGAGACTAATGGGACATTAGGTGATTTTCCGCGAGCCATTGCATGCCGGAAAACGCTGCCATTCCAACATGGCGCATATCACGGGAAAGCCCCATTTTCGCTCTGTATGATGGTACAAACAGTTTTAAAATGTGCCCGGAGGTATCCGAGTAATTCCGACTATAAATGACCGCCTCTGAACCATCTCGGTGACAAAGGAATGGGGAATGCCACGACGATTCGCCGGACATCACCACGTGATGTCGGATTCCCTCAAATCAAGCGCTCTAATTGGTTGTAATACTAATTTCCATCCTCTGACGTCAGCTTGAAATACCAGCTACGTTCGATTCGATCGACTTTTTTTATCCCATGAGTTTCGTTCATTTATATCGCTTTGTAAAACGACATTATGCCGTTTGGTCGAAAGCGAGTGGGCGGTTACGGTACTGGGAGGCAGCGAAAGTTTGCATCGTTGCAGTTAGCGTGTGATGCGAAGGCATCGAGGGTTGAATTCGCCAATGAACCTGCGGCGACAACTTCGTCTTCTTCGACTTCGACCATCACCGTCCGTGGTGCCAGCGAGAATGGCACGCAGTGTAAGTTTAATTCTGATATTTCATATGTTCACATGCGTTTTATCCAAACATTGCCTTTGTGGCATAACTATTACTGTATAAACGATTTGACGCTGATCTAGTTCATGCTGTTGATGTTCGTGGTTGTGTTGACATTCAGGCCCAGGGTCCATCCAGGCACATCAGAAACAGAGTTGTAACTATGTCTATGGTTTATTATATTACTACAATTTGCCCTGGTAATTATTGTATACATAGCCTATATACACACGCGCGCGCGGGTGTGTGTGTGTGTATAATATGGCAATGCCAATAAAATAAATTGCATTCAATGCCATACCCCTGCATACGTAGCAAGGGGGGGCTTTTGTTGTTGAACATGTCTTGGATACTTTTTGTTCATGAAATACATTTATATTGTGTATTTTTTCCAGGCATCAATGCGGTCATCAACAGTACCAGCTGATCCGTCTCGGAGACTGTCTGTCACTGAACGGAAGTTTGGTTATGCAGATCTTCTGGAGGAGATAGGTGTCCCGCGATTCCTGGTTGAGGATGAGACAGATGCTGATGGAGATCTTTCAACAGTACTTGTACGCTGTGCCGTGTTGCCATCACTTGTTGCGAACCTGCTATGCACGTTGTGTAGGAAGCATACACTCTCCACCCCAGCTGTCGACCGTACCACACCCTCGGCGTGGTGTGTGGCCTCGAGACTTTCTGCACCAGTTGCGACAAGGTCATCAATGCAAATCTGTCATCAGACTGTATCGATGGGACTCAGGCGACGAATGTCCCATTTGTCGTGGTGAGATCAGCTGTGTCGGCAACGATGGACATGGGTGTCGGGTACTCGGGACTTGTGTGAAATTTATTTTACAATGCCAATGACTCTTAACTTTGCCTTTTGATAGATTATACATTCAGTAATATGTATGCAAAGTTTCAATCATCTAGGTTGCTTTTCAGATGTTGAAATGTATGTGCCAATGTACATAAACTTTGAACACGATTTTCTCAAAAACATGTTTTCCCTCACACCTACTGCCTCCCGTGTCACTTATCTCTGCTATTGTTTGACAGAATTACTTGAAACTTTCTACAGTGTTTCTTGATAGTATGCTCTTGAAAACTATCTAGTAACTTTTTAGAAAACATTATTTATATTTTATATAATGAACCATCAATGTAAAATTTCATGATGAAAAAATACATTCAGATGTAAAAAAATCATGAAAAAATTTTTTTTTTGAAAACTTGGAAAGTCAACTGACTGTTTTCATTGGGATTATGTGGAGTAACTACACATCAAATTTGAGTCCTCTAAATCCAATGGTTACTGATATAAGTCACACGCAACATTCAATCCAAGATGGCTGCATACCGTGGGAAAATATGTATGAAACTTTCTGAAAAAAATTCACAGCATTACTCTTACCTGGACTTGCAATCTATGAAAGTTTCAGCTCTGTAGGTTCAGTGATAATGAAATAAGAAAATAAAACGCGTTTAGACCCAAGCGACGCCTTAAAGCTAAAACACACTGCTTTAAAATAGAATAAATAATAATTTAAGAAATATAAACCATATCAAATATTGTTCTTCATTTCTTATAACTAGCAGACCAATAAAATAAAGTAATGAATTTAATAAACATTTCAATATGAATTTTATTTGCTAAATCAGTTATGCTAACCTTTTGCGCCCGCTGCCACTGTCCGGGACCGGGCATGTTCTCGATTCACTCCAAATCGAAGCCTCGCAGCCAAATATCACAGTAATCAGAATGTCTCTGCATATTATAGTGTCAGTTGGATTGTCTGCCTCCATAATATCACCAGTATGAAGTAAATTGGCGTAATACCCTTCAAAAATAGTCAAACCCGTTATGATATTCGCAACCTCGTCTGCCATCTTTGCTTTGGTGTTTCCCCAGCATTCTCCAAGATTATTAAATGTGAATCTACTTTACTCAGAATAACAGGAAAGATAGATTCTTGTGTAAAAAATCATCTATACACTGTGTGCGTATTGAAGAACTGTATTGCTAACCCATGTATTGCGATATAGCGGTGCATTGATTAATGGTTACAGGCCCATATTTTAATGTCTCTTATGAAAGACACAGACAAAGTTGGGTGAACGAAGTTACCCAAGATTCGAAATAGCAGCAATCAAGCCTCTCAGTTGACAGTTCGGCCTAGCTGCTGCACCCCTCTACGCACCCCTTTAAGCACTGACTCTCACATACCTGTGTGGCATGTTCCAGCGTCAGCGGGAGGCCCAGGAGATCTTCAGCTGTCACCTGGCCACGAGTGCCTCGGACGCAGTTAATGTCGACAGTTTCGCCCAGCAGGAGACTCGGCGGGGGGTACAGACCGCATCGCCAGAACTCTTTGATGCCGCACAGAGACAGGTATGTGAGACTCAGTGGGGGGTACAGACCGCATCACCAGAACTCTTTGATGCCGCACAGAGACAGGTATGTGAGACTCAGCGGGGATTACAGACTGCATCACCAGAACTCTTTGATGCCGCACAGAGACAGGTATGCGAGACTCAGCGGGGGGTACAGACCGCATCGCCAGAACTCTTTGATGCCGCACAGAGACAGGTATGTGAGAATCAGCGGGGGGTACAAACTGCATCACCAGAACTCTTTGATGCCGCACAGAGACAGGTATGTGAGACTCAGCGGGGGGGGGGGTACAGACCGCATCGCCAGAACTCTTTGATGCCGCACAGAGACAGGTATGCGAGACTCAGCGGGGGTTACAGACCGCATCACCAGAACTCTTTGATGCTGCACAGAGACAGGTATGTGAGACTCAGCGGGGGGTACAGACCGCATCGCCAGAACTCTTTGATGCCGCACAGAGACAGGTATGTGAGACTCAGCGGGGGGTACAGACCGCATCGCCAGAACTCTTTGATGCCGCACAGAGACAGGTATGTGAGACTCAGTGGTGGGTACAGACCGCATCGCCAGAACTCTTTGATGCCGCACAGAGACAAGTATGTGAGGCAGGACAAACATCCTCAATAGACTTTTATGAATTCGTAACGTTTTCCATGAATATGGCTGCAAAGCTGCCCAGGTGAAGTCACACACAGAATATATAATACCAAGATAACAAGGTGAATTTAAGATTGTGACATAAACCTGCATAGATCATGTAATACTTCATTAGGCATAATCAACTTATTTAGCACATCAAATAACATTTACCCAGGTATTCCATGAGTAGGCCCCTTAGGGCAGTTTTTTTGCCACATTTACTGAAAATCTGAGTTACCAATACCGGATACAGAACTACAAGGTGTTGTTTATGTACAATGACACAACGCTCAAGCATATTTTTTTACTCGGACATTATGTCATTTATGTAGGACATTTTCCACCAAACCAGGAAGTTTTTTCACTTAGAAATAAAAATTTGTACTGCATATATTGCTATAAATAAGAACTGTGGTCGTGCCTTGTAGATCTACCAGCTTATGAAGCAAGACAGTTATGTGCGCTTCCTCAAGTCAGACCAATACAAGACCTGCATCATGGCAGTGATGGAGGGGAAGCAGCCTCCGTATCCCGCTGACTCTGTCGACGAAGTCATCTCAGGGGACAAGATGGATGACAGAAAGGTAGCAGACACTTTCTGGTATAACAGTTGATGACACTTTAAAATAGGTTTTGTTTTCAACACAACTATTGAAGTTTACTCACTTCATTATTTCAGAATCCATTGGTTACCTTCTTCAGCAACTGAATTCTGCTCGCCAGATGACATGGCTGTATGCCACTCCATACTTGGCTGAGTCCGTACACCCCTCGGCCTGTATCCCCTCATCTTGATTTATGATAGGTGTTGACTTTCTGATCCAGAAGGCCTCCTTTATCCATCTCATGCTTCTATTAAAGAAAATCTGTATTAGATCATTCTCCTAGCCTGGTGAACATTTCACCAAGTTTATGGCATATTGTGTAAAGTCTTTGAAGACAGAACTTGGGAGGTTTCCAAGAGTATTATTTGTAAGGGTGGAACAACACGTCGAACTGTTGAAACATCACAGTAGTCGATGTGACGATTCAGTACTATTGATAGTACATTTAACTGTCAATAGGACATTGAACAATTGATAGTACATTTAACTGTCAATAGGACATTGAACAATTGATAGTACATTTAACTGTCAATAGGACATTGAACAATTGATAGTACATTTAACTGTCAATAGGACATTGAACAATTGATAGTACATTTAACTGTCAATAGGACATTGAACAATTGATAGTACATTTAACTGTCAATAGGACATTGAACAGTTGATAGTAACAACAGTTTTCAATATTAATCATAATTACCTCTCAAGAAACTTGAAGTTTGTTCTGGATATTTCGACTGCATCTCGCAGTCTTCTTCAGCAGACTGAAGTTACGGATGTGTCACATGACCAGATGCAGTCGAAATATCCAGAACAAACTTCAAGTTTCTTGAGAGGTAATTATGATTACTATTAATAACCAAGAAACCGGATCATCTATCCATTCAAGGATCATTCAACAACATGAACGAGAGGTTGTGAAAATGTTATGGGGGCTGGAGAAAACGAAATCTACATATACGATCGACGGTGAAGGGAATAAAAGTGTCAACAATCCTGAAAAAAGCAGAGAAGAAACTGTTAAACATCAGAATTTCTCAGTGCCATTTTACGGTTAACAAATTACAAGATGAAAAAGAACTGCTAGAAGCGACAGAGGCGGTATCAGTGATAAAGGACCGACTAAACCAGGATACAACACCGAAAGACAGATGTGAACTATCAGTAAATCAGATCATCACACTGTTAGAAATCTGTCTGAACATCACATATTTCATTTATGATGGAGTATTCTACAAACAGAAGAAGGGAGCAGCCATGGGTTCACCGGTCTCTCCAATAGTGGCAAACCTATACATGGAACATTTTGAAGAAAGAGCCATCAGAGAAGCACCTCATCCTCCAGACATCTGGTTGAGGTATGTAGATGACACATTCACAGTATTACAAGAGAGCGAAGTAGAACATTTCACACACCATCTGAATTCAATGGATGAGAACATTAAGTTCACGGTAGAACCAGAACAGGACAATACGTTAGCCTTTCTAGACACGTGTGTATGCCTGAAGGATGATGGATCAACCAAGGTCAAGATATATCGGAAAGCAACCCACACGGACCAATATTTGAACTGGGATTCTAATCACCACCTAGAACACAAACGCTCAGTAGTCAGGACACTCCTCCAAAGGGCAGAAAACCTGATAACGGAAGAAGACAAGAACACAGAGGTGGACCACATCAAGAAAGTGCTGAAAGCAAACGGTTACAAAACTTGGATGTTTAACACCACGCAACCAATGAGAAGGAAGGAGAACACTACCACAGAAACCAGCAGAAGACAACATGCCATAGGTCTGCCCTACATTAGTAAACTATCAGAACAAGTAGCAAGGATTTTCAAGTCCTATAACATCCCGGTTTACCACAAACCTATCAACACCCTGATGTCACTGTTGGTACACCCAAAAGACAGAATAACAAAGGCTGCAAAGTGTGAGGTAGTATATGACATACAATGCCCAGAATGTGACCAACACTATATAGGAGAAACAGCCAGAACACTTGGCACAAGAATCAAAGAACATCTATCTTGTCGCCAACCCCTATCAGCTATAAGTGAACACAAACTAAACACAGGCCATCAGTGCTCTATGAAGGACGTCAATATTCTAGACCACGAGGAGAACTGGCACAGGAGAAAAATAAAGGAGGCGATTAACATCCACAGAAAGAAACCTATGCTGAACCAAGACGTCGGCCAGGAGCTCCCACCAGTCCTACTCCAGCTTGTGTCACATGACATTGGTCATGTGACACATCCATAACTTCAGTCTGCTGAAGAAGACTGCGAGATGCACTCGAAATATCACGAACAGACTTCAAGTTTCTTGAGAGGTAATTATGATTAATATTAATAACCAAGAAAACGGATCATCTATCCATTCAAGGAACAGTTTTCAAGTCTTTCAACAGGATCACTTGTGCCACTGAAATACATTTTGTAAACATTCTATATGTTGCAGTGGTAATAAATTTTTTTCAGAAAATAAAAAAAAGTAAATCAACGACAGCGGCTGAGGAGGGCGGAGATGAGAGACGACGCAGGTCTCTGTTGCCATGGGTACGAAGTGAGTTTTCGCTTTACTTACTTGATGCGTTAAAATGGCAAATTAAATATTTTAGAAAAGTAAAACGTTGTGTTGCTCATTTCAGTTGTCTTGTCTTGCATTGTTGATATTTATTACCATCCTTGTCTTGCTGTTGTGTTATGTTTTAGAACTGTTTTATTTATTATAAGTGTAATGTTTGTGTTGGCCACTTTCGATTTGGTTCAAGAAATGTATATTTTACATCACAGTCTGTCCCAATTGAGAGATTCTGATCGGCAAAAACTGCTATTTCGGCTGAACCAAAATTAACTGAATAGTTCTATGATTTCATCAAAACTTTTAAAAAACGAGCTAGCATGTCGTAGTTGATACTAGATGGGTAGTTGATACTAGATGGTTTAGATTTTTCATTAAATACGTTTGGACCAAGACAAGTGACAACAGAACCTTTAAAGATGTATTGTTACAGGAGGAGAAACCTGTGATGTGTGTGGTTGTGTTTACAGAACCTTTAAGGATGTTTTGTTACAGGAGGAGAAACCCATGATGTGTGTGGTTGTGTTTACAGAACCTTTAAGGATGTATTGTTACAGGAGGAGAAACCCGTGATGTGTGTATTTGTGTTTACAGAACCTTCAAGGATGTATTTTTACAGGAGGAGAAACCCGTGATGTGTGTGGTTGTGTTTACAGAACCTTTAAACAATGTTTTGTTACAGGAGGAGAAACACGTGATGTGTGTGGTTGTGTTTACAGAACCTTTAAGGATGTTTTGTTACAGGAGGAGAAACCCGTGATGTGTGTGGTTGTGTTTACAGAACCTTTAAAGATGTATTGTTACAGGAGGAGAAACCCATGATGTGTGTGGTTGTGTTTACAGAACCTTTAAGGATGTATTGTTACAGGAGGAGAAACCTGTGATGTGTGTATTTGTGTTTACAGAACCTTCAAGGATGTATTTTTACAGGAGGAGAAACCCGTGATGTGTGTGGTTGTGTTTACAGAACCTTTAAACAATGTTTTGTTACAGGAGGAGAAACACGTGATGTGTGTGGTTGTGTTTACAGAACCTTTAAGGATGTTTTGTTACAGGAGGAGAAACCCGTGATGTGTGTGGTTGTGTTTACAGAACCTTTAAAGATGTATTGTTACAGGAGGAGAAACCCGTGATGTGTGTGGTTGTGTTTATAGACAAGAGTGAGAAGAGGTTGTCAAGGATCGCCACTGACTCGGACCTACAGAGATTCGTGGATGGCAGCAAGACTGATGGCGTTGATGGCACCAAGAGTCAGGCTGACATCACTGACTTCACTCAGATGTGTCAACAGCTGAAGGCGGCAACACCAGTATGTATAGGGGCCATCTCATACCAAGCAATCTGAAGTATGTACACAGTATGCTCAACAGGTTTAATGAGAGTCTGTGCTTTTGTAAGTGTGAATAACCATATAGCGTATATAGTTATGGTATATATAGAACCAAAATTAATGTAATAGTTTGTGCGATGATTTCTTTAAAACTAAATACCAAATGAGTTAGCATGTCACAGTCCATAGTAATTTTTTAGTTTTTGTGAAATTTGTCTGAAATGAGACAAATCAAAGTGCGGATGCAGCTATAAGTGCATTAGACATGTCCTCAAATACAATACTTGTGTTTACTGTAAGACTATAGTGTGATGTTGTCACGTTGTGCTTGCAGGAAGTGTCTGGTGACCGGGTGACAAAAGAGTTGTTCTGCCGTGTGTGTCTACCAGGTGACACAACCACTGTTATTTGTCCTGTGGCGGGACAGAGTCTACTGTCGGCTCTAGTCAAGGTCTGTGAGCGTCGCAAGCTCTGTCTCGCTCAGTACGCTGTCCTTCACACCGATTCCGACAAGGTCAGGGTCAGTCAAACGTGTCCAGCCAGCAGAAAAAAATTTTACACTGACACGCAAAAATGTTTACAAAAAGTTTGTAGGGAATAATGAAGTAGTGATTTTCTTCTAACCACAGCTATTGAGATTTACTTCCTCAACATTTCGGCTACCGTCAGTAGCCTTCATCTGGAACTGAATTCTGGGATTACTATTTTTATCCTGCTCGCCAGTTGGCACGGGAAGCAGATCTATCATCCTCACCTCGATTCATGATTGGTGTCATCTTTCTGATCTATATGGCCTCTTTAATCCACCTTGTAAGATGGATTAAAGAGCCATCGGTCGACCCAGAATTCAGTTCCTGCTGAAGGCTGCTGGCGGCAGCTGAAATGTTGAGTAAGTAAAAGAGGCAGCGTCTGTCCGGCCAGTTAGATTGTGTGTCGATGTTCACGCAATATTTCATTCGCCTCATACTTATATCCCCAGCCTGTGGACTTGACCAAGGACGTGTCGACCCTTGGCTGTGTCGAAGTGAAACTAGTGAGGAGGGCTGTGGTTCGTGTTGACATTCCAACCCGGTCACTGGCAGTGAAGGCCTGTCCAGAGAAGTCAGTCCGTGACGTGTTGAGACCAGTTCTACTCAGATACGGGATAAAGCCAACCAGTGTGGTTGTTTACTTGGTAAGTTCTTGCAAAGATTTGTGTCTGTAAGTTTTACGTCAACAGTATCATTTAGAATTTAGTAATAGCTCTGATCAACAATGCAAAGAGTAGTTCTTTAAAACTCTCTCCTTAATTCATTTAGATTTAACAAGATTGCCATACCAAACAACAAGTTCCAGATGGCAAGTGGACAAGGAAGCCATTGGCTTATCGAGAGTCCAACAATTTTCTCATCTATGTGTAGCCCGCCCTTATCAAGTATCTGTCAATTCTATTTTTAAACATATTCACACTACCAGCATTAACACAATCATTTGGCAGTTCGTTCCATTCATTTATCACCCTCTGTGAGAAAGAGTACTTTCTCACGTCCAACCTACACTGCTCCTTAACTAATGCTGCTTTGTGCCCTCTGGTTCTACTGCCTTCTTTAAGTTTGAAGAACATATTCCTATCCTCATAACTGTTCACTATTTTAAACACTTCTATTTGGTCTCCTCCTCTCCTGGTCTCTAGTGTTGTCAAACCACATTGTAATAAGTGGCTTTCGTAACTAAGGTCTCTCAATTCTGGAATCATTTTAGTTGCTCTTCATTGTATTCCTTCTAGCTTGTCTATGTCCTTTTTATGATATACGGCCTCCATGCTTGAATACAATATTCCAAATGTGGTCTAACTATTGCTTTGTACAGGGGTACAAATAGCTGTTTCTCCTTATACGTGATAGTTCTCCTAATTAGCACTAGAATTTGATTTCCTTTCGAAGCAGCAATCCGACATTGCTCTGAAACTTTCATGTCAGCATTAAATGTTACTCCTAAGTCCTTTTCTTGTGTGGTTCTACCTAGTACAGCATCCCCCATTTTATATTCTTCGTCCATGTTTCCATGTCCTCTGTGTATGCATTTACACTTCCCAAAATTGAATAACATTTGCCATTTTTCTGATCATTTAACTAACTAGATCAACATTAGTAACATTTAGCCCGTCACAAATCAGGTTCGTTGTGTTCAGATATGTAGTGCATAAATAGTGTAAGTAATATGTAGTGCATAAATAGTTTAAGTAATATGTGCAGTCAGTTTAATAAAAAATGGTGTAATTTTGTTAGTTATCAAAAGAATTTACTTTGATCGTTATATCATATAACTTGCGAAAGTTTGAATAGCTGTACATGCTGTAGTATGACATATTGTTAGTGTCAAGGCCAAGCCGCTGTCTTTTTCTAATCCACTAAGAATTTTAGTTCAAAGTGTTACCTAAAATGACTGTAGGTCTTGCTTCTTTTATTGTTTTTCAAAGTTTACTGGTCGCTGCGTAAACACGCCAAGTGTTTAGCTGTGTTCTGACATTGGTGGGCAGGCGGCCACAAAGTTTACTGGTCGCTGTGTAAACATGCCAAGTGTGTAGCTGTGTTCTGACATTGGTGGGCAGGCGGTCACAAAGTTTACTGGTCGCTGTGTAAACACGCCAGGTGTGTAGCTGTGTTCTGACATTGGTGGGCAGGCGGCCACAAAGTTTACTGGTCTCTGCATAAACACGCCAGGTGTGTAGCTGTGTTCTGACATTGGTGGGCAGGCGGCCACAAAGTTTACTGGTCGCTGTGTAAACACGCCAGGTGTGTAGCTGTGTTCTGACATTGGTGGGCAGGCGGCCACAAAGTTTACTGGTCGCTGTGTAAACACGCCAGGTGTGTAGCTGTGTTCTGACATTGGTGGGCAGGCGGCCGCAAAGTTTACTGGTCTCTGCGTAAACACGCCAGGTGTGTAGCTGTGTTCTGACATTGGTGGGCAGGCGGTCACAAAGTTTACTGGTAAACACGCCAGGTGTGTGGCTGTGTTCTGACATTGGTGGGCAGGCGGCCACAAAGTTTACTGGTCGCTGTGTAAACACGCCAGGTGTGTGGCTGTGTTCTGACATTGGTGGGCAGGCGGCCACAAAGTTTACTGGTCGCTGTGTAAACACGCCAAGTGTGTGGCTGTGTTCTGACATTGGTGGGCAGATGGCCACAAAGTTTACTGGTCGCTGTGTAAACACGCCAAGTGTGTAGCTGTGTTCTGACATTGGTGGGCAGGCAGCATCAAAGTTTACTGGTCGCTGTGTAAACACGCCAAGTGTGTAGCTGTGTTCTGACATTGGTGGGCAGGCGGTCGCAAAGTTTACTGGTCGCTGTGTAAACACGCCAAGTGTGTAGCTGTGTTCTGACATTGGTGGGCAGGCGGTCACAAAGTTTACTGGTCGCTGCGTAAACACGCCAAGTGTGTAGCTGTGTTCTGACATTGGTGGGCAGGCGGTCGCAAAGTTTACTGGTCGCTGTGTAAACACGCCAAGTGTGTAGCTGTGTTCTGACATTGGTGGGCAGGCGGCCACAAAGTTTACTGGTTGCTGTGTAAACACGCCAAGTGTGTAGCTGTGTTCTGACATTGGTGGGCAGGCAGCCGCAAAGTTTACTGGTCGCTGTGTAAACACGCCAAGTGTGTAGCTGTGTTCTGACATTGGTGGGCAGGCGGTCGCAAAGTTTACTGGTCGCTGTGTAAACACGCCAAGTGTGTAGCTGTGTTCTGACATTGGTGGGCAGGCGGTCACAAAGTTTACTGGTCGCTGCGTAAACACGCCAAGTGTGTAGCTGTGTTCTGACATTGGTGGGCAGGCGGTCGCAAAGTTTACTGGTCGCTGTGTAAACACGCCAAGTGTGTAGCTGTGTTCTGACATTGGTGGGCAGGCGGCCACAAAGTTTACTGGTTGCTGTGTAAACACGTCAAGTGTGTAGCTGTGTTCTGACATTGGTGGGCAGGCGGATGCAAAGCTGATTGTGGCTGCTCAGCTGTGACTGGCTGTAGCAGGTGGAGTAATCTGGTAATTTTGCACCTGAATAGCGAGTTGGCCACATTAGCAGGACTAATGTTCTGTACTTCACTGTGGACATCACTTTTGCCCTCTCTGGGAGAAATTTGGCCAGATTCAGTAAAAATATTAACAGTTTGTCCAATGATTTGACCAAAACTAAATAAGACAGTTGCACGACTGAGCCAGCATGTCAGTGGATACTAGATAGGTTTGACTTTTCATGATATTAGAGAAGTTTTGATGTTGTAGTGGACTAGTGGTGCAGTAGTCAACGTAGACACCTGTGTACAGACAGTCGACAACCAGCGTCTAGTCATCAAGTTTTGATGTTGTAGTGGACTAGTGGTGCAGTAGTCAACGTAGACACCTGTGTACAGACAGTCGACAACCAGCGTCTAGTCATCAAGTCTTCACAAGACTCAAGTAGGTTACACACTGTGTTGTGGTTTTTACTATTATTTTGTCAACAATCCATTAAGACTTTGGACAGTGTTGACCACAGTTGGTCCACTGTCCTGTCCAAATGTGGCTTATTTAGGGGAAAACGAACCTTGGTTGGGGCTAATGTGATTAACCACTAACACAACTTTTATGGTTCCCCATAGTAACTCTTATAGTTCACCGTAGTAACTCTTGTGGTTCACCCGTAGTAACTCTTGTGGTTCACCTGTTTGATGATCTTACAGGTGACATTTGTTATGGTGTCATACATTTGTTATGGTGTCATACATTTGTTATGGTGTCATACATTTGGAAAAGTTTTTTGTATTATTGGATACAGTGCACTTTTACCACATGGCTTTTGAATAACAGATCAAAACATGCCTGAAGAGTGATTCATGAATGGGTTAGTCTTGTGTGGTCAGCTGCACTGAAGTCTCAAGAAATCCAGTCAATATATCCCAGTTTGTACAGCGAATTCCTTTTTATCACGGGCGTCAAACCACTGGGTTAGTTTGTGGTTCTTACAGATTTCGGTCAGTAGTCTCAAGATGTGCACCTGTAAGATTGCACGCCTAGGATTGGCGTGTATGTTATAACCAGTACATTGCACAGTGTCCATGACATGTTTGTTCTCAGAGTGGACAGGAGTTGGCAGTCAGACGACCAACGCCATGAAGCCGCCAATCGGCCAAGCCAGAGTGGACAGTGACCCTGTCAAGGCTGGCCTTCAGTGGCAGGCAACTCACAGACAACTGTTCAAGGATGTCACTAAACCTGGCAGTCCCACACTACAGTTTGATGAGACAGGAATCTGGGACCCTGACAAGAAGGTTAGTTGATGTTTTTCTTTGTAAATGTCTGTAGTGGCACCTACTCCAGAGTTGGGGTCGAAGATGTATTTGTTGTTAAATACACTGATTTTACATATTTGTGCTTTTCCAGCTCATACCAGGTGTATAACCGTGTATTTGGTCAAATACATACCAACTGTGGCAATTTGCATTTAAATGCATTTGACCTGCTTGAACATGCACATTTTAGGATCTCAAATATTAGTAAATGCCATTCTGACATAACGTATTTGAATTTAACCGTCTATTTTAATAGAGCGTATTTGTATTTGATCAAGTGTATTTGTTTATTTGTAATTGAAGTTTTCAGATAGAGCACATTTATATTATATTTAAATTTTTGAAATGTAACATTTGATCCACAAGTGTGTGTAACCCTAAGCTGGTATCCATACGCTACTGAAAGGTACAACAATTTTTAGTTTATTGTTTTTACTTTACAATACAATACAATAAAGAAGACTTCTATAACGCCAAAATCCTCAGAAAACCGAGTTCAGCAGTACACCAATACCAAAAAGGCTACAACCTCAAAGTAAACACATCATACCCTATTATTAGTATTTTCCAAAGAAAAATGTAAGAAATGCACACGGATGTCTGCAAAACTAGAAAGGATGCTTAGAGAAGAACTACAAATAAATATTGTATAATGGCCTGTGGGATTTTGTTCACTTTTCAGATTGTGTGATTTTGTCTGTAAGGAATATGTCCTGTAGGATTATGTCAGGATACTGCATTGCATTCTTATATAATAAAAATATGTTTTAAACGGCTATCTTTTTATTTATTATAATTCAAAGTCACAATTCAACACAGTGTACAAACTGTTATATTTGTTTATCAGTTATGTACAAAATATTGAAATTCAGCAAAACATGCAAAAATACATAATTAACAAATGCTGAATATATTTAGTTCCGCATAATGTAATTGTAATTGAAACAGTTTAATTGTAATTGATTTGGAAAATTATGATTGTAATTGAAATAAAAAATGTAATTGTAATTGAGATAATTTTGTGTAATTGGACCCAGCCCTGGCAGTTTCAACAGTTTTCGCAACAGAAAGAGGCAAATATCGGCAGATAAGGCTAAGATCACGAACGTGATAAAAACAACAGCACAATTTAGAAATATGCTGCCTAAAATTGAAAGTGTATAGTTGTTAAATTGTTCTTATTACATTCTGTTAACAATATTTTTATTAAAGGCTGCTTGAGTATAAAATATATGATTTCACATCAATAAAATCTGGAAAATGTGCAACAAAAATTGTGGAACTAAGATAAATGTAGTTAGTCCTGGCCCTAAAAATATGCAAAATGTTGATGAAGGTAAGATTAAAATTGTATAGAGCAGTTATAGTCACTTGTGGCCCTATTGAAACACCCTGATAAACATTATATGGTGTTGGTTGTTAATTGCTTATATATATATATATATATATATATATATATATATATGCATATATCAAGTACAGGGTGTATATACTCTGATTCGTCTTCTTTCCACTTCTGTCGTGCAGCCAGACAAGAAGTCAGAGGGTGCAGCCAAGAATCACGGCTTGTTTGGTTTGATTCGTAAGAACTCTGTGGGGGAGAAAGACGGGAAGGCGCCGAAAGGGAAAATGAAACCACCACTACCACTTGGTGGTAATAACGTGCGACCGCCGATCAAGGGTTCTCGGTTAGATGCAGAAGGTATGTGTTTTGATCTTGATCTTGATCGCTTTGAAATTAATGGAATATTTATTTCAAATATCCTACCTTAAGATCTTATCGCAGTATTTTTGTTACTTCTCTATATCTTTTAATCTTTGTTTATAACATGTAATTTTCATAGTGTTTTTTGCTGTGTACATTTTATATATTAACTGATCATTTCCATGTTTGTTGTTATTAATTCAGGCTGTTGTTAATTATACATTTCTTGAAATGTTTTCACAAGAGCTGTAGATGATGATTTTCAAAGATCAACTTGATGATGTTGTTGGGCACTTCTCCCCCTTGGACCCTTGCAGGGTGGGGGGGCCACATCACTTAGTCTGTTCCTCCCTCTCAGGGAGGGGGCCACGTCACTTAGTCTGTTCCTCCCTCTCAATGAGTTGTCTCCCAGGGAGGGGGCCACATCACTTAGTCTGTTCCTCCCTCTCAACGAGTAGTCTCCCAGGGTGGGGGCCACGTCACTTAGTCTGTTCCTCCCTCTCAACGAGTAGTCTCCCAGGGTGGGGGCCACGTCACTTAGTCTGTTCCTCCCTCTCAATGAGTTGTCTCCCAGGGAGGGGGCCACATCACTTAGTCTGTTCCTCCCTCTCAATGAGTTGTCTCCCAGGGTGGGGGCCACGTCACTTAGTCTGTTCCTCCCTCTCAACGAGTAGTCTCCCAGGGTGGGGGGCCACGTCACTTAGTCTGTTCCTCCCTCTCAACGAGTTGTCTCCCAGGGTGGGGGGCCACGTCACTTAGTCTGTTCCTCCCTCTCAACGAGTTGTCTCCCAGGGTGGGGGCCACGTCACTTAGTCTGTTCCTCCCTCTCAACGAGTAGTCTCCCAGGGAGGGGGCCACGTCACTTAGTCTGTTCCTCCCTCTCAACGAGTAGTCTCCCAGGGAGGGGGCCACGTCACTTAGTCTGTTCCTCCCTCTCAACGAGTTGTCTCCCAGGGAGGGGGCCACGTCACTTAGTCTGTTCCTCCCTCTCAATGAGTTGTCTCCCAGGGTGGGGGCCACGTCACTTAGTCTGTTCCTCCCTCTCAACGAGTAGTCTCCCAGGGTGGGGGCCACGTCACTTAGTCTGTTCCTCCCTCTCAACGAGTAGTCTCCCAGGGAGGGGGCCACGTCACTTAGTCTGTTCCTCCCTCTCAACGAGTTGTCTCCCAGGGTGGGGGCCACGTCACTTAGTCTGTTCCTCCCTCTCAACGAGTAGTCTCCCAGGGAGGGGGCCACGTCACTTAGTCTGTTCCTCCCTCTCAACGAGTAGTCTCCCAGGGTGGGGGCCACGCCACTTAGTCTGTTCCTCCCTCTCAACGAGTAGTCTCCCAGGGTGGGGGCCACGTCACTTAGTCTGTTCCTCCCTCTCAACGAGTTGTCTCCCAGGGTGGGGGCCACGTCACTTAGTCTGTTCCGTCCTCTCAACGAGTAGTCTCCCAGGGTGGGGGCCACGTCACTTAGTCTGTTCCTCCCTCTCAATGAGTAGTCTCCCAGGGTGGGGGCCACGTCACTTAGTCTGTTCCTCCCTCTCAACGAGTAGTCTCCCAGGGTGGGGGCCACGTCACTTAGTCTGTTCCTCCCTCTCAACGAGTAGTCTCCCAGGGGGGGCCACGCCACTAGTCTGTTCCCAGGTAGTCTCCAGGGAGGGCCACGTCACTTAGTCTGTTCCTCCCTCTCAACGGTAGTCTCCCAGGGGGGCACGCACTGTCTGTTCCTCCTCTCAACGAGTAGTCTCCAGGGGGGCCACGCACTAGTCTGTTCCTCCCTCTCAACGAGTAGTCTCCCAGGAGGGGGCCAGCCACTTAGTCTGTTCCTCCCTCTCAGAGTAGTCTCCCAGGGGGGGCCACGTCACTAGTCTGTTCCTCCTCTCAACGAGTAGTCTCCCAGGGTGGGGGCCACGTCACTTAGTCTGTTCCTCCCTCTCAACGAGTAGTCTCCCAGGGTGGGGGCCACGTCACTTAGTCTGTTCCTCCCTCTCAACGAGTAGTCTCCCAGGGTGGGGGCCACATCACTTAGTCTGTTCCTCCCTCTCAGCGAGTAGTCTCCCAGGGTGGGGGCCACTTCACTTAGTCTGTTCCTCCCTCTCAGCGAGTTGTCTCCCAGGGTGGGGGCCACGTCACTTAGTATGTTCCTCCCTCTCAGCGAGTCGTCTCCCAGGGAGGGGGCCACGTCACTTAGTCTGTTCCTCCCTCTCAGCGAGTCGTCTCCCAGGGTGGGGGCCACGTCACTTAGTCTGTTCCTCCCTCTCAACGAGTAGTCTCCCAGGGTGGGGGCCACGTCACTTATTCTGTTCCTCCCTCTCAACGAGTTGTCTCCCAGGGTGGGGGCCACGTCACTTAGTCTGTTCCTCCCTCTCAACGAGTTGTCTCCCAGGGTGGGGGCCACGTCACTTATTCTGTTCCTCCCTCTCAACGAATAGTCTCCCAGGGTGGGGGGCCACATCACTTATTCTGTTCCTCCCTCTCAACGAGTTGTCTCCCAGGGTGGGGGACACTTCACTTAGTCTGTTCCTCCCTCTCAACGAGTTGTCTCCCAGGGTGGGGGACACTTCACTTAGTCTGTTCCTCCCTCTCAACGAGTTGTCTCCCAGGGTGGGGGACACTTCACTTAGTCTGTTCCTCCCTCTCAACGAGTTGTCTCCCAGGGTGGGGGACACTTCACTTAGTCTGTTCCTCCCTCTCAACGAGTTGTCTCCCAGGGTGGGGGCCACTTCACTTAGTCTGTTCCTCCCTCTCAACGAGTTGTCTCCCAGGGTGGGGGACACTTCACTTAGTCTGTTCCTCCCTCTCAACGAGTTGTCTCCCAGGGTGGGGGCCACTTCACTTAGTCTGTTCCTCCCTCTCAACGAGTTGTCTCCCAGGGTGGGGGCCACGTCACTTAGTCTGTTCCTCCCTCTCAACGAGTAGTCTCCCAGGGTGGGGGGGCCACATCACTTAGTCTGTTCCTCCCTCTCAACGAGTTGTCTCCCAGGGTGGGAGCCACTTCACTTAGTCTGTTCCTCCCTCTCAACGAGTTGTCTCCCAGGGTGGGGGACACTTCACTTAGTCTGTTCCTCCCTCTCAACGAGTTGTCTCCCAGGGTGGGGGCCACTTCACTTAGTCTGTTCCTCCCTCTCAACGAGTTGTCTCCCAGGGTGGGGGCCACGTCACTTAGTCTGTTCCTTCCTCTCAACGAGTAGTCTCCCAGGGTGGGGGGGCCACATCACTTAGTCTGTTCCTCCCTCTCAACGAGTTGTCTCCCAGGGTGGGGGCCACTTCACTTAGTCTGTTCCTCCCTCTCAACGAGTTGTCTCCCAGGGTGGGGGCCACGTCACTTAGTCTGTTCCTCCCTCTCAACGAGTAGTCTCCCAGGGTGGGGGCCACGTCACTTAGTCTGTTCCTCCCTCTCAACGAGTTGTCTCCCAGGGTGGGGGCCACGTCACTTAGTCTGTTCCGTCCTCTCAACGAGTCGTCTCCCAGGGTGGGGGCCACGTCACTTAGTCTGTTCCGTCCTCTCAACAAGTCGTCTCCCAGGGTGGGGGCCACGTCACTTAGTCTGTTCCGTCCTCTCAACGAGTCGTCTCCATCCATCAGGATCTTCTCCCATTCTCGGCTGTTTTTTGCTTCCCTTTTGAAATCTCCCAATACTTAATTTCAGTCTTCAATTTCAAACATTTAAAGTATAGTTTTACTCATTCTACAAAAAAATCATTTATATGGTCAACCATTGAAAAATTATTACTCGCCTGAATTTCACACCTCATTCCTGCAAGACTTGATGGCACTAACAACATATCTATGTCTTAATGGGCACCTTTGTTTTAGTCAGCATTTTATATACCTTAATTTTTAGTTTATCTTCATATATTGTACCTAGTGTACTTTTATTCAATCTTATGATTACAAATCGAAATAAATAATTATCATTATTATTGCCTTCAGACGAACGATTCCTGGAGCTGTTGTCAAGGGTTCAGGGTCGGCAGTTGGACGACCAGCGGGGCCTGAAACCCCACGACCTTCAGCTGCCTGACTTCCTCAAACCCCAGCGTCCTGAGGATCCCCGACCACCCTCCCCCTCGAGGGAGTCCACCGTGTCTGCGTACTGCCTCGGTGCCTTCCACCCCCACCTTAAGGACGACAATCGGGCTAGACATTCGTGTCTCGGCTTGACGGCTGTCAATGACACGAGCACGCTGTCATCTGGCGCCCAGATACAGTTCATGGACCAGAGTTTCAGTCAGGACGGTATTCTGCCTGGCCACGACGAGGCTGAGGCGTATTTCACCCGACCTCTTGGACAGGCCGCACCTCCCGACTTCACAAACCAATGTGTCGGCCGTGATAGAGAAAGCCGAGCAAACGGGGGATCGCTGCAGATCTACATGAGGACACAGATACCCAGTAGGTCATTAGGGCCGAGTTCGGGTCAGCCACCCCTCCTCCAGCAGGGGTTGGAAGGGGCATGCAAAAGTTTGTCATCGGAGTTTTGTGCGAACAACACGGACGACTTCAAGTGTCAAGCGATGCAGTGCAGGGTGACGCCAACCGACGACGCAATGGAGGTCGATTCCATTCCCAATCCAACATCATCCTACGGCGATCGGGACGTCATCGGCAACCGCTTCTTGCCACTGTTTACCGACGGTGAAATTAGTGTAATGGACACAGAACCGTCGACGCCTAGTCCGACAACCCACGACCTCATCCTTGGGTCGGAGAGTAGTCCCGAGGCCGCGTCATCAGAGACGAGCGATGCTGCACCGACGACGACAGTGTCGATACTGAAGAAATGGGTCGCTGACAAGGTAGACAGTGACGGACAACAGAAGACTAAGAAGAATCTCGTGTTTGCCGAATGCGAGGCAAATGGGGACATTCAAGTGAGCTTCGTGTGAAGTGCCAAGTGTTGGGGCGTTCAACTTCTTGACGTGTGACAGCGAATTTGGGTCTGAAGTGACCAAGCTTTGGCTAATGCACAAATTGTGGCTTTAAGCCCCAAACAACACAGGTTGTGATGTTACTTTTGGAGATCACCACCAGGGTCCATGTCAGTTTCTGAATGCAGTCAAGTCTCGTTTATCTGCACACACTGGTTCCCAGTGGCATTGGCTGGATTAACAAAGTTTGCGGTTTAGTGAGTCACGAATTAATGAAATCATTTACAGCATGTCGAGACTGTTCCCACAAAAACGTGTGGATTATTGGAAAGCAGGTAAACGAGACATGACTGTGTGGCCCCAGTAGAGTGATTAGACTGCCATTTGACATATTGTCATGAGTAACTCAGCACCGGAAATTCTGTGTTGAGCTACAGACAGTCAGTAGACAAAATGTGTCAACAAGTGGGTCAGTTTGTGTTGATATTGATGTATTTGTCAGTCTTATAACAGCAAGTGACAATACAATAACGTATCACAATGCGCTGTATCACAATACGCTTACATTCTTGAAAACACCCACATTTTCAGATAAATATATTTGCACGCCTAACATTGGCATGTCAAGATTCACCCGCACGTTTCCCTGACTTCTATATGTAAAATATATAAACAGGGTAGAGTGGCTCCACCTTGTCTGGGACTGAGGGTGAATGCATGTGTTGTGGTGTCCTGTTGTAAACCAAAGATACCTTGTTGAGTCATCGTGTAAATTTAATGTAAATATGATATGAATCAGTTTGTGCAAGATGGGTTGTAATGTGGCAGTGTAAATAATTCAACGATCATGCTAAATTGATCACTGCAATGGTGGAGTTCATTTGGACTGGTGCTGTAGTAAATAAGAATCATGATGTATCTTGTCTGGCAGCATAGTCGTTCAATGTTGATCAATCATGTTCAATAAAGACAGGATAGATTTGCCAGTGTTGCATTGTAAATTATATGAACTGATATATTATGTATATATTTAAAACATGTTGATGTAATGTGATGATTTTCTAGTTGCTTGCTGCAGTGTGATCATGTGCTCCGAGTGATGTTGTAAATAGGTCAATGTATATACATCTTTAAGATAAGCCAACATAACTTTCTTAAAATAAATACGCTCAGTATTTTTGCGTGTACTGTCAGCATTCATCACTGCGATGTTGTGTGTCAATACACCGAGGGAGAAATGCCGAAGTCTAGTCGTTCGACGCCCTTGTCGAGGGCGACGTAGAGATGGGAGGTGTCATATGCGAGAGAGTAGACGGGACTACTCCACCGACCCAGGTAATACATCTGAAACAACGAATGGCCCTGTCAGAATGTTGTACTTACAGAGAATGGACATATTATACAGCACTATATTCTAATCATTATACAGCATAAACTATATATATATATATATATATATTATACAACAAAAACTCTATTCTAATCATATTATACAGCATAAACTATATATATTTAAATCATTTTATACAGCATAAACAATATATATTTAAATCATTATACAGCATAAACTATATTCTAATCATATTATACAGCATAAACTATATATATTCTTATCATATTATACAGCATAAACTATATCTATTCTAATCATATTATACAGCATAAACTATATATATTCTAACATAACCACCCAAATGAAATATGTTTTAAAGAATCATTTTTGTATATAATCTGACCATTAACTATAAATATCAGCCGTTCCGTACATTCACTCACAGCTGGTGATTATTTCTAATACGTGTCCTGTCAACAAAGTTTGAATCACGGGGTCATGTGATGGGCAGATCATTAATACCCTTAAATTACATTTATAGTTTATATTGTATAACATGATCATACAATAAAGACTGATCAGAATTTGTACTTTTAAAACTAAGATATCAGTAACATCACATGCATAGTTTAGAACAGCTGCCATTCAGTCTTGATTGTGGTCCATATCTGCTAAGTTCTATTTTATAATAATCCAGACCGTACATTAGTTTTTCAATGAAGATATAACAGAACAATAAGGGTGATAGACTGGTTACATGACACACAGGCCTGGTCAACACACTAGTGCGCACTACACAGAACAATAAGGGTGATAGACTGGTTACATGACACATGGGCCTGGTCAACACACTAGTGCGCACTACACAGAACAATAAGGGTGATAGACTGGTTACATGACACATGGGCCTGGTCAACACACTAGTGTGCACTACACTGAACAATAAGGGTGATAGACTGGTGACATGACACATGGGCCTGGTCAACACACTAGTGCGCACTACACAGAACAATAAGGGTGATAGACTGGTAACATGACACATGGGCCTGGTCAAAACACTAGTGCGCACTACACAGAACAATAAGGGTATTAGATTGGTAACATGACACATGGGCCTGGTCAACACACTAGTGCGCACTACACAGAACAATAAGGGTGATAGACTGGTGACATGACACATGGGCCTGGTCAACACACTAGTGCGCACTACACAGAACAATAAGGGTGATAGACTGGTAACATGACACATGGGCCTGGTCAACACACTAGTGCAAACTACACAGAACAATAAGGGTGATAGACTGGTAACATGACACATGGGCCTGGTTAACACACTAGTGCACACTACACAGAACAATAAGGGTGACAGACTGGTAACATGACACATGGGCCTGGTCAACACACTAGTGCACACTACACAGAACAATAAGGGTGATAGACTGGTAACATGACACATGGGCCTGGTTAACACACTAGTGCGCAGTACACAGAACAATAAGGGTGATAGATTGATGACATGACACGGGCCTGGTCAACACACTAGTGCGCACTACACAGAACAATAAGGGTGATAGACTGGTGGCATGCAACATGGGCCTGGTCAACACACTAATGTGCGCTACACAGAACAATAAGGGTGATAGACTAGTGACATGACACATGGCCCTGGTCAAAACACTAGTGTGCACTACACAGAACAATAAGGGTGATAGACTGGTTATGTGACACACGGGCCTAGTCAACACATTAGTGTGCACTATTGTGTTGACTAGACAGGTGACATGACACACAGGCCTGGTCAACACACTAGTGTGCACTACATCAGTTTTACCTGCACTGCCTCACTCATGCGTTTGTCCCACACACGAACCATGCCATGTCTTGCTGTGCCTGCTATGATGGTCTGAAGACCATCAGATTTAACACAGTATAGCGTAGAGTCAAACGGCTCCTCCCACAACTGTACACTGAAACAAACAGACTTGACATGGTACAGCATAGAGTCAAACGGCTCCTCCCACAACTGTACACTGAAACAAACGGATTTGACACTGCACAGCGTAGAGTCAAACGGCTCCTCCCACAACTGCACACTGAAACAAACGGATTTGACACTGCACAGCGTATAGTCAAACGGCTCCTCCCACAACTGTACACTGAAACAAACGGATTTGACACTGCACAGCGTAGAGTCAAACGGCTCCTCCCACAACTGTACACTGAAACAAACGGATTTGACACTGCACATCGTAGCGTCAAACGGCTCCTCCCACAACTGTACACTGAAACAAACGGATTTGACACTGCACAGCGTAGAGTCAAACGGCTCCTCCCACATCTGTACACTGAAACAAACGGATTTGACACTGCACAGCGTAGAGTCAAACGGCTCCTCCCACAACTGTACACTGAAACAAACGGATTTGACACTGCACAGCGTAGAGTCAAACGGCTCCTCCCACAACTGTACACTGAAACAAACGGATTTGACACTGCACAGCGTAGAGTCAAACGGCTCCTCCCACAACTGTACACTGAAACAAACGGATTTGACACTGCACAGCGTAGAGTCAAACGGCTCCTCCCACAACTGTACACTGAAACAAACGGATTTGACACTGCACAGCGTAGAGTCAAACGGCTCCTCCCACATCTGTACACTGAAACAAACGGATTTGACACTGCACAGCGTAGAGTCAAACGGCTCCTCCCACATCTGTACACTGAAACAAACGGATTTGACACTGCACAGCGTAGAGTCAAACGGCTCCTCCCACAACTGTACACTGAAACAAACGGATTTGACACTGCACAGCGTAGAGTCAAACGGCTCCTCCCACAACTGTACACTGAAACAAACGGATTTGACACTGCACAGCGTAGAGTCAAACGGCTCCTCCCACAACTGTACACTGAAACAAACGGATTTGACACTGCACAGCGTAGAGTCAAACGGCTCCTCCCACAACTGTACACTGAAACAACCGGATTTGACACTGCACAGCGTAGAGTCAAACGGCTCCTCCCACAACTGTACACTGAAACAAACGGATTTGACACTGCACAGCGTAGAGTCAAACGGCTCCTCCCACAACTGTACACTGAAACAAACGGATTTGACACTGCACAGCGTAGAGTCAAACGGCTCCTCCCACAACTGTACACTGAAACAAACGGATTTGACACTGTACAGCGTAGAGTCAAATGGCTCCTCCCACATCTGTACACTGAAACAAACGGATTTGACACTGCACAGCGTAGAGTCAAACGGCTCCTCCCACAACTGTACACTGAAACAAACGGATTTGACACTGCACAGCGTAGAGTCAAACGGCTCCTCCCACAACTGTACACTGAAACAAACGGATTTGACACTGTACAGCGTAGAGTCAAACGGCTCCTCCCACAACTGTACACTGAAACAAACGGATTTGACACTGTACAGCGTAGAGTCAAACGGCTCCTCCCACAACTGTACACTGAAACAAACGGATTTGACACTGTACAGCGAAGAGTCAAACGGCTCCTCCCACATCTGTACACTGAAACAAACGGATTTGACACTGTACTTTAGCCATCTCGTGAATTAGAACTATATACCAGTTATTTTGTTCACATTAAGAGGCACAATGGACTGGAAGACAATACTGGTGGGAAAACTGGCAAGGAAAAGAAATGAAGGCAAGCAGTGAAGTGACCGTCTAGTACTGACCAAGGCAAGCAGTGAAGTGACCGTCTAGTACTGACCAAGGCAAGCAGTGAAGTGACCGGCTAGTACTGACCATTTGTGGAGAGACTGCCGTAGATCCCACAGCCTCACACAGGTGTCGTAGCCGCAGGACAGGACAATGTCAGGCGACTCAAACTGGACGTCCAATACCCCAGCACCGTACCTGTAGTGTTGACCCATCGCACCGGTCAACGTTGCCCTGGCAACAGCAGAGTAGAAGTGCCTTATTAAAGTTTATATGACATGGTTGCTGCAAGTTCCAATAATTTTTAAAAAGCAACTTTTAGCCAAATAAAATACCTTCACAGTATTACAATCCTCAACTATACACACAGAGCTGATATATATATATATATATATATATATATATATATATATATATATATATATATATATATATATATATATATATATATATATATATATACTACTTACGTCGTTCACTTAATGACAATGTGGTGACGTGATGATTTTCTTCCAGTGGTTTCGGTTCTGCATATACAACTAAATGTGATAACTGATAGCATTCTCACAGCTGGTTCTTCTGATCTATGGTAGTTTCTCAGGAGACAAGATTTCATGAAGCATTTGTATCATACGAAGGAACTTATGCAGACGTTTCACAGAGATTAATGTAACAATCGTAGAAAACAAGCAGTGTTGCGAACAAGTGTAGGTAACTACATACTGTCCTCCACTGATGTAATTTCCGGGTTCTCTCTTATTCAAGCATAATATGAACGATACAAGCAATATTTGTTATGTTTAGAGTGACACTTACGTCTCTATGTCCCAGAGTCTGAGTGGTGACGCGTCATGAAGACCTGCCGTGCCAACAACGTACGACCTGATGACGAAAATAAAAGGGTGGAACAAATCATCTACTGATTACAAGACGTGTTTCAATATGTTTTATGAACAGAACTGACATGACTGATGAGAAAGGGTTGGGGCGCTCCACCATAAAGACGTGTGTCAATATGTTTTATGAACAGAACTGACATGACTGATGAGAAAGGGTTGGGGCGCTCCACCATAAAGACGTGTTTCAATATGGTTTATGAACAGAACTGACAGGACTGATGAGAAAGGGTTGGGGCGCTCCACCATAAAGACGTGTTTCAATATGGTTTATGAACAGAACTGACAGGACTGATGAGAAAGGGTTGGGGCGCTCCACCATAAAGACGTGTCAATATGGTTTATGAACAGAACTGAGAGGACTGATGAGAGAGGGTTGGGGCGCTCCACCATAAAGACGTGTCAATATGGTTTATGAACAGAACTGAGAGGACTGATGAGAGAGGGTTGGGGCGCTCCACCATAAAGACGTGTTAATATGGTTTATGAACAGAACTGACAGGATTGATGAGAGAGGGTTGGGGCGCTCCACCATAAAGACGTGTTTCAATATGGTTTATGAACAGAACTGACATGACTGATGAGAAAGGGTTGGGGCGCTCCACCATAAAGACGTGTGTCAATATGGTTTATGAACAGAACTGACATGACTGATGAGAAAGGGTTGGGGCGCTCCACCATAAAGACGTGTGTCAATATGGTTTATGAACAGAACTGACATGACTGATGAGAGAGGGTTGGGGCGCTCCACCATAAAGACGTGTGTCAATATGTTTTATGAACAGAACTGAGAGGACTGATGAGAGAGGGTTGGGGCGCTCCACCATAGACGTGTGAATATGGTTTATGAACAGAACTGACAGGACTGATGAGAGAGGGTTGGGGCGCTCCACCATAAAGACGTGTGTCAATATGGCTTATGAACAGAACTGACATGACTGATGAGAGAGGGTTGGGGCACTCCACCATAAAGACATGTGTCAATATGGTTTATGAACAGAACTGACATGACTGATGAGAGAGGGTTGGGGCGCTCCACCATAAAGACGTGTCAATATGGTTTATGAACAGAACTGAGAGGACTGATGAGAGAGGGTTGGGGCGCTCCACCATAGACGTGTGAATATGGTTTATGAACAGAACTGACAGGACTGATGAGAGAGGGTTGGGGCGCTCCACCATAAAGACGTGTGTCAATATGGCTTATGAACAGAACTGACATGACTGATGAGAGAGGGTTGGGGCGCTCCACCATAAAGACGTGTGTCAATATGGTTTATGAACAGAACTGAGAGGACTGATGAGAGAGGGTTGGGGTGCTCCACCATAGACGTGTGAATATGGTTTATGAACAGAACTGAGAGGACTGATGAGAGAGGGTTGGGGCACTCCACCATAAAGACGTGTCAATATGGTTTATGAACAGAACTGACATGACTGATGAGAAAGGGTTGGGGCGCTCCACCATAAAGACGTGTTAATATGGTTTATGAACAGAACTGACATGACTGATGAGAGAGGGTTGGGGCGCTCCACCATAAAGACGTGTGTCAATATGTTTTATGAGCACAACTAAAAGGACTGATGAGAGAGGGTTGGGGCGCTCCACCATAAAGACGTGTGTCAATATGGTTTATGAACAGAACTGACAGGACTGATGAGAGAGGGTTGGGGCGCTCCACCATAAAGACGTGTGTCAATATGGTTTATGAACAGAACTGACATGACTGATGAGAGAGGGTTGGGGCGCTCCACCATAAAGACGTGTGTCAATATGTTTTATGAACACAACTGACAGGACTGATGAGAGGGTTGGGGCACTCCACCATAAAGACGTGTGTCAATATGGTTTATGAACAGAACTGACATGACTGATGAGAGAGGGTTGGGGCGCCTCACCATAAAGACGTGTGTCAATATGGTTTATGAACAGAACTGAGAGGGCTGATGAGAGAGAGATGGGGTGCTCCACCATAAAGCCACAAAGAAATAAACATAAATGTTGATGAAAATTACACATTTCAGTATCACAGTAGTAGTTTAATGACATGAAACATCTCTGGTTACATGTGTGTCCACAGAATTGTTCTGTTTCATCACATCAAAATAATGAAAAATGTAATTGTTCATGATGAGATCTTATTTGAGCCCTCTGTTTACTCGCATGTTGTGTCCAGCACTACGGAGGAACTGCTCTAAGTCCTTATAGCACTACGGAGGAACTGCTCTAAGTCCTTATAGCACTACGGAGGAACTGCTCTAAGTCCTTATAGCACTACGGAGGAACTGCTCTAAGTCCTTATAGCACTACGGAGGAACTGCTCTAAGTCCTTATAGCACTACGGAGGAACTGCTCTAAGTCCTTATAGCACTACAGAGAAACTGCTCTAAGTCCTTATAGCACTACGGAGGAACTGCTCTAAGTCCTTATAGCACTATGGAGGAACTGCTCTAAGTCCTTATAGCACTACGGAGGAACTGCTCTAAGTCCTTATATTCAAATGTGCCATTTTTGTCCTTACTGCTGTAGTGCAATTATAGTATGTGCCATTTTTGTATGTGCCATTTTAGTATTTGCCATTTTGGTTATGCCTTTTTAGTATTTGCCATTTTGGGTTATGCCTTTTTCAGATGTGCCACCCAAGTGGACAAAGAAGCCATTGGTTTATTAAGAGTCCAAAAATGTTTCACCTATGTGTAACCCGTTGTTTTTAAACATATTCACACTTCTAGCATTTACACAACACGTAGATCATCAATCTGACAACATATTTTTTCCCTAAAACAAAGCTCAACCTGGACAAATGTTTCTGTGTGGCTGTACTCAAAATCTGGGGTAAACTCCACATCACAGTAAAATTCTCTGTAAATCTAGCAACCTTGCGCAAATAAAATTCAAGAAATATTTATTCAAAATTGCATTTCCACCCTAAATTCTTGCCGGTCCCTTTAATACTAGTCTTTAATACTAGTCTTTAATACTAGTCTTTAACACTAGTCTTTAACACTAGTCTTTAACACTAGTCTTTAACACTAGTCTTTAACACTAGTCTTTAACACTAGTCTTTAATACTAGTCTTTAATACTAGTCTTTAACACTAGTCTTTAACACTAGTCTTTAACACTAGTCTTTAATACTAGTCTTTAATACTAGTCTTTAACACTAGTCTTTAATACTAGTCTTTAATATTAGTCTTTAATACTAGTCTTTAACACTAGTCTTTAATACTAGTCTTTAATACTAGTCTTTAATACTAGTCTTCTCTTGTATCTACTGATGTTTGTTGATTTATGGCCACCAGGAAACATAGAATACACACTTGTGTCAACTGACCTTCCAACTGGACTCATGGCCACTGACCACACGCGGTCCCCGATCTGCTCCGTGTGCAGGAGGACGTCACAGCTGTCGCTGCCAGGCAGACGCCACAGCTACAAGGACACATGACAAAGCTAATGAAAACATGTCACGGTTAGCGACACGTTTATTGCACGAACATACCTGCTGAATGAAAGTTTCTTTATTGACGTCTAAGAAAGAGGCAATGATTTCTATTCAACAAATAGTATTACTTGGCAGCAATTTGTATTTATTACTTACAATGTATTGCTGCCCTACTGATGGCAGTAACAGGGGAGAAAGGTATTTATGTTGTGCCAACGACAGAAACAGGGGAGAAAGGTATTTATGTTGTGCCTATGGCAGAAACAGGGGAGAAAGGTATTTATGTTGAGCCAATGGGAGAAACAGGGGAGAAAGGTATTTATGTTTTGCCAACGGCAGAAACAGGGGAGAAAGGTATTTATGTTGTGCCAACGGCAGAAACAGGGGAGAAAGGTATTTATGTTGTGCCAATGGCAGAAACAGGGGAGAAAGGTATTTATGTTGAGCCAATGGGAGAAACAGGGGAGAAAGGTATTTATGTTGTGCCAATGGCAGAAACAGGGGAGAAAGGTATTTATGTTGAGCTAATGGCAGAAACAGGGGAGAAAGGTATTTATGTTGTGCCAATGGCAGAAACAGGGGAGAAAGGTATTTATGTTGAGCCAATGGCAGAAACAGGGGAGAAAGGTATTTATGTTGTGCCAATGGCAGAAACAGAGGAGAAAGGTATTTATGTTGAGCCAATGGCAGAAACAGGGGAGAAAGGTATTTATGTTGAGCCAATGGCAGAAACAGGGGAGAAAGGTATTTATGTTGTGCCAATGGCAGAAACAGGGGAGAAAGGTATTTATGTTGTACCAACGGCAGAAACAGGGGAGAAAAGTATTTATGTTGAGCCAACGGCAGAAACAGGGGAGAAACGTATTTATGTTGTGCCAACGGTAGAAACAGGGGAGAAAGGTATTTATGTTGTACCAACGGAAGAAACAGGGGAGAAAAGTATTTATGTTGTGCCAACGGCAGAAACAGGGGAGAAAGGTATTTATGTTGTGCCTATGGCAGAAATAGGGGAGAAAAGTATTACAGCTAGGCAGAAATGGTTTCTGCCAGGCAGAAACGGCAATAATAGAGAATACATGTAATTGGTTGACAAATGTGACCAGTTATAAAAGCTTCTGTAATATTAAGCTACTATAACTTTGATTAATACAGTATATAATTTTATCAATGTTTACAGTACTGATGTACATATATTTGTGGTGCATTCATATTTATATACAACAAATGTTAAATTTCAGTCTCTTTTATGGAATCATATAAATAAAGCCAAAAATATTAGTGCATGTCATAGTATATGACAGAACAATATTTCACAGGATAGTGACATGTACTTTGGACTGTTTTTTTTGTGTCTGCATCAATAATGCATGACACTGCATACATAATCACTGAGTGATTAGGCCTGATTAAATTTATAATGAATATTTTTATGTTTAGCCTTGTCCAGCTCTTCAAAGTAATCACCAGGTTACCTTTTTTAAAGAAAATATGATGTCAATAACTTTCTGTATGTTGCCTGTATGTGTGACAGTCGTGTGTTATAATTCTTCTGTTGGTTGACAAGGATTCAACAGCAGGCCACTGTTGCACTGGTCTGTCTTTTCATCATGGTTTAACACTTCAGTTGCTAATGCTATTGTATCCATGTTTGTGTGAGCTGATAAGACATGTCTGCCTCTGTGGACTGAGAGGGTGACAGGAGCCAAAGTGTCTGCCTCTGTGGACTGAGAGGGTGACAGGAGCCTAAGTGTCTGCCTCTGTGGACTGAGAGGGTGACAGGAGCCAAAGTGTCTGCCTCTGTGGACTGAGAGGGTGACAGGAGCCAAAGTGTCTGCCTCTGTGGACTGAGAGGGTGACAGGAGCCTAAGTGTCTGCCTCTGTGGACTGAGAGGGTGACAGGAGCCAAAGTGTCTGCCTCTGTGGACTGAGAGGGTGACAGGCCAAAAGTGTCTGCCTCTGTGGACAGCAGATGTTAATCCTGATAATAAAATAAATAAATTAAACCATCAAGATATGACCATTTTGGGAGTTTCCTTCATAACGGCAGAAACTAGGGGAAAAAGTATGTTTGCTGCACAGTTTCTGCCAACCCTGTTCGCAATGCTATGCATGTTTTCTATGATTGTTCCAAGTTAAGTAAACGTACACTGATCCGTTTGATATTATGTGCCAGAGGGCAACACGTACACAAACATGACAGAAGATGGCTTAGATCACTTGGAACTATCATTGAAAACATGCATAGTTGAAAACAGACATAGCATTGCAAATAATCTAGAAAGGGTGATTCTACAAAATGTAAACAGTGGGGTGAATCTTGAACAAATTTAATGTTACAGATCCTTCCTGGGGTCGTAAATAAATCCCTGAAAGTTCGGCGCCACCTGACGTGTCAAGTCTGCACAGTTAAGTTAGTTGATATCACTCAGGCATATACAATGACGGATTTCTGGCATAAAAACATCCATCTTTAGCAATGCTACACAGGATATCATCATATCAACTAGTAGCAAACAAATGTTAATAACTGAGTGCAAACTTCAAGTTTAAATTATCTCACTATCAGCAAAATGCTGTGTCCGCTTAATAACTCTTGCCAAGAGTTTACCCTGATTGTGTCGGGAGAAGTGAGATTGGTATCGCCAAGAGTTTACCCTGATTGTGTCGGGAGAAGTGAGATTAGTATCACCAAGAGTTTACCCTGATTGTGTCGGGAGAACTGAGATTGGTCTTGCCAAGAGTTTACCCTGATTGTGTCGGGAGAACTGAGATTGGTTTTGCCAAGAGTTTACCCTGATTGTGCCGGGAGAAGTGAGATTGGTATCACCAAGAGTTTACCCTGATTGTGTCAGGAGAAGTGAGATTGGTCTTGCCAAGAGTTTACCGATTGTGTCGGGAGAAGTGAGATTGGTATCACCAAGAGTTTACCCTGATTGTGTCGGGAGAAGTGAGATTGGTATCACCAAGAGTTTACCCTGATTGTGTCGGGAGAACTGAGATTGGTCTTGCCAAGAGTTTACCCTGATTGTGTCGGGAGAAGTGAGAATGGTCTCACCAACAGTTTACCCTGATTGTGTCGGGAGAAGTGAGATTGGTCTTGCCAAGAGTTTACCCTGATTGTGTCGGGAGAAGTGAGATTGGTATCACCAAGAGTTTACCCTGATTGTGTCGGGAGAAGTAAGATTGGTATCACCAACAGTTTACCGATTGTGTCAGGAGAACAGAGATTGGTCTCGCCAAGAGTTTACCCTGATTGTGTCGGGAGAACTGAGATTGGTTTTGCCAAGAGTTTACCCTGATTGTGCCGGGAGAAGTGAGATTGGTATCACCAAGAGTTTACCCTGATTGTGTCAGGAGAAGTGAGATTGGTCTTGCCAAGAGTTTACCGATTGTGTCGGGAGAAGTGAGATTGGTATCACCAAGAGTTTACCCTGATTGTGTCGGGAGAAGTGAGATTGGTATCACCAAGAGTTTACCCTGATTGTGTCGGGAGAACTGAGATTGGTCTTGCCAAGAGTTTACCCTGATTGTGTCGGGAGAAGTGAGAATGGTCTCACCAACAGTTTACCCTGATTGTGTCGGGAGAAGTGAGATTGGTCTTGCCAAGAGTTTACCCTGATTGTGTCGGGAGAAGTGAGATTGGTATCACCAAGAGTTTACCCTGATTGTGTCGGGAGAAGTAAGATTGGTATCACCAACAGTTTACCGATTGTGTCAGGAGAACAGAGATTGGTCTCGCCAAGAGTTTACCCTGAATGTGTCAGGAGAACAGAGATTGGTCTCGCCAAGAGGCCAATTAGCAACTGGCAGGTGACCCTGTCATAACCTTTCATCAAAGTTCAAATTTGGAGTGGCATGAATTGAAATCACGGTTGCAGTGTCAAGACATGTTGCTCGTCTAAACGCACATATAATTTAGTTGGCAGTATCATGTAACATGGTGTCACCTGGAACAAAAATTACTGTGTAAACCAGTCTTACGAAGACAATGCACTATCAGAACTTAACAGGTGACCAGTAACTACACTTACCTTGATAGTACTGTCTCTTGAGCCAGAAACAATCACCGAGTCCGTGTGAAAGTCAACGGCATGGATGTCGCTGCTATGACACTGGGTGAGTCTCCCTATACATCTACCACTGTCGGCGAGGAAACAACTGATACTGCCGTCACTGCAGCAATGACAACAATAAATAAATACACCTCTGTCACAGTCAAATCCTACAAGAATCTTGCTTTATTTCCCAGATGATGAAGGCAAAATATCTGAGAATATTTATGAAAATTAAAATTACCAAACTCGCAGAGACTGGTTCAAATCAGGAAATCATGTTGCACAATGATAACTTGACATTGTGAAGACAAATACCCAACTACAACAACAGGCCTACAGTTCAGTTACATTTATTATAGGAAATATGTGAAAACAATGTTGAATCATAAATTAATTAAAATATGCATGAAGTGAATGAAAAACATCTAGCACGGCATTAGTTGCCATTTAAAATTTTATCTATTTTGTCCATAAATAACGAGTGCATAATAGTAAACTGTTGGTGAAAACTTGTTGTCCAGTTAAACCTTCTTCCTCATCTCACTTAGCCTATCATAAACCAGGTTAATTTATGTTCAAATATGTATTATGTGAATAGTTTAAGTAATATGGTGTCAGTTAAAAAAAGAGTGTGCAGACTTTTGTTAAAATCATTGAAAGAATTGACTGTGATTGTTAGATTGGGTAACGTGTGAATACTATTGAATAGCCATATGTAGAACCAGGCTACTTTTGTCCTTTTATTACCAAATTCTGACCATATCTGGTACAAAATAATTTAATAGTTTTTCCAATGATTTCGTCAAAATTAAAATAAAAACTGTGCACAAATGAACTAGCATATCACAGCCGATACACAAACGAGGTAGCATATCACAGCCGATACACAAACGAGGTAGCATATCACAGCCGATACACAAACGAGGTAGCATATCACAGCCGATACACAAACGAGGTAGTATATCACAGCCAATACACAAACGAGGTAGCATATCACAGCCAATACAAAAACGAGGTAGCACATCACAGCTGATACACAAACAAGCTAGCCCGTCACAGCTGATACACAAGTGAGCTAACATGTCACAGCCGATACACAAATGAGCTAGCCTGTCACAGCCGATACACAAGTGAGCTAGCATGTCACAGTCGATACACAAGTGAGCTAGCATGTCACAGCCGATACACAAATTAGCTAGCCTGTCACAGCTGATACACAAGTGAGCTAACATGTCACAGCCGATTCACAAATGAGCTAGCCTGTCACAGCCGATATACAAGTGAGCTAGCATGTCACAGCCGATACACAAATGAGCTAGCCTGTCACAGCTGATACACAAGCGAGCTAGCATGTGACAGCCGATACACAAATGAGCTAGCCTGTCAAGGCCGATACACAAATAAGCTACGATACACAAACGAGGTAGCAAACGAGTCAAGGCCGATACAAAAATTAGCTAGCATGTCACAGCCCATACACAAATGAGCTAGCCTGTCATGGTCGATACACAAACGAGGTAGCCTGTCACGGCCAATACACAAACGAGGTAGCCTGTCACGGCCAATACACAAACGAGGTAGCCTGTCATGGCCAATACACAAATGAGGTAGCCTGTCACAGCCGATATACAAACGTGGTAGCCTGTCACAGCCGATATGCAAACGAGGTAGTCTGTCACAGCCGATACACAAACGAGGTAGTGTGTCACAGCCGATACGCAAAAGAGGTAGCGTGTCACAGCCGATACACAAACGAGCTAGCATGTCACAGCCGATCCACAAATGAGGTAGCGTGTCACAGCTGATACACAAACGAGGTAGCATGTCACAGCCAATACACAAATGAGCTAGCATGTCACAGCCGATACACAAACGAGGTAGCGTGTCACAGCCGATACACAAACGAGGTAGTCTGTCACAGCTGATACACAAACGAGCTAGCATGTCACAGCCGATCCACAAACGAGGTAGCGTGTCACAGCCGATACACAAACGAGGTAGCGTGTCACAGCCAATACACAAACGAGGTTGCCTGTCATGGCTGATGCACAAACAGAGTAGCGCCTGTCATGGCCTATACTAGACAGGTTTGATTTTTGTCGAAATGTTTCTAAAATGAGATGAGCAAAAAACTGAGCTTTATTTACTCAGCCGACTCACCACGCTCCACTGACCACAAGCCCACTCTTGGACACAAATCGCCGTACGTCAACTCTGTGACCTTGGAGAGCCTTGGCTTGGTTCTCAGCCTCGATGCCTCCGCACCCCTTGCGGGGGTAACATCGAATAGTGTTGAGGTACGACACCCACAAGTTGTCTTTGTCTAACTGTATCCATGGCAACTGTCTAAAAAACACAAATGTTAACCACTCTATAATATTTGCTCGTCATATATGTGACCTACATTAAAATCTGTATTAAAAATGCTACCTGTTCAGAATTTTGAGACCAATATTTAAAATAATAAAATCTATAAATGTTCGCACATATTAATAACAATAAACTTATACAGCGCATAAATTCTCAGGAACCTGAGCTCTGAGACGCAACAAACCAGATATGTTAAGCATAAATTCTCAGGAATCTGAGCTCTGAGACGCAAAAAACCAGATATGTTAAGCCATCATAAGAGCAAAGAACCGCCATGGATGTTGGGTGGAAATACAGAGGATGCTTGCCCAGGTTAAGCTTAGTTATAGGAACAACAAGTTGTTGTGAGATGATTTCAGCTGCCTGGGGAACCAACGAGGATGTTGGAAAGATGCAGGAAAGTAATCATAAAATTGCACTTATACAGCACCAAATCAAGCTATAAACTACTCGAGGTGCTTTACATTAAATATTAAAATTGTCTTGAATGACTGTTGTATAAAAGGCTAGCCAAATAAGGTGGCCATTGTGAAGCTAAAGAATGATACATAAAAGTAAACAGGTTGTTTCATTCGATACGTAACCAGAAGTGTAACTGTCTAAGCAGGGGTAGTGGTGGTGGTGAATACATGCATCACAATTTTGAGTTTAGCTACTTTTAGTATTTAAAATATATGTACCTACATAACAGTAACTAAACTGTCTAAAGTTAGTGTAGAAGTAGCATTTACTTGACATTATAACGGACAAGGTGAGTCAAAGTGGCAGTGCCGGAGCTCCAGTTAAGGGCAGTGTGGCACTGGTCTCGCAACGTCATCCCCTTGGAAGAGCTGCAATCAAACATCAGTATTTCACTTGAAAGTTTCCAACATACTTTCTTAGGTTATTTATTAGGCTGTGGGTACAATTATGGCAATGTCTTAGCTTTAGTATTTAGACTAAAGGTATACTCTAACCACAGTCATTGTTAGGTTATTTATTAGGCTGTGGGTACAGTTACGGAAATGTCTTAGCTTTAGTATTTAGACTAAAGGTATACTCTAAACACAGTCATTGTTAGGTTATTTATTAGGCTGTGGGTACAGTTACGGCAATGTATTAGCTTTAGTATTTAGACTAAAGGTATACTCTAAACACAGTCATTGTTAGGTTATTTATTAGGCTGTGGGTACAGTTACGGCAATGTATTAGCTTTAGTATTTAGACTAAAGGTATACTCTAACCACAGTCATTGTTAGGTTATTTATTAGGCTGTGGGTACAGTTACGGCAATGTCTTAGCTTTAGTATTTAGACTAAAGGTATACTCTAACCACAGTCATTGCTAGGTTATTTATTAGGCTGTGGGTACAGTTACGGCAATGTCTTAGCCTTAGTATTTAGACTAAAGGTATACTCTAAACACAGTCATTATTTATTAACAAAACAGTAAACATGTCGTAACTATAGCCTGGAGCACGGTGGCTCATCAGCAGAACCTCAGACTGTCGACTGAGGTGAACTAAAGCTAAATTGAGAGGCACAGAATAATAGTAGTAATAAGTTTACAGATCAAGATCACCAGTTCTGTGAGGCATTGACAACACGTTTTTACCATTTCTCTGTGTGTGTTCTTTTATTTTCTGTGGCATAGACACCAGTTAGAAAGAACCAATGGTGTTTAGCAGGGCTGGGTCCAATTGTGTAATTGTAATTGATTACAACAAAATTGTGTAATTGTAATTGATTATGGTTTCGAAATGTTGCTGTAATTGTAATTGTTATATTTTGTATATTAAATTGAAAATTTATTTCAATTACAATCAATTACAGTATGTTTCATATCACAAACTACCTGAACGAATTGTCAATAAAAATATAATTTAAGTCTCACATGAGTTGAAAATCAAGGCTAATAATAACACCTGCTTATATATTTATATTTAAGTCTCAGTATTCAGTGGTGCTTGTGGTGGGTAGCCTTAGCAATTAGCCTTTTCAGTAAGTTGGTAACAGCCAGGAAGCAATAAACAATGCACAGACATTGTCAGACAAAGGCTAAGCTGGTATTCAAACAACATGGAAAGACCTGTAGCCTGATATTGCTTCAGAAAATATCAGCTCAGTGAAACATTGCAGAGTTAGCAAGCCAATTACACCCCTTGTGTTGTGGTGGGTTGGAGACAGGTCAAGTGGCAAGGACCATTTATATGGCCTCTCTTCCCATTCCCAATTCACACAAGGCAAATGGCAGACCAATTAAGAATGTCAGCTTAGAGTAGGAGCTACAACCTCAAAGTAAACACATCATACCCTATTATTAGTATTTTCCAAAGAAAAATTTAAGAAATGCGCACGGCTAAATGTCTGTATTGGAATATGTCCTGTAGGATTACATCTGGATATTGCATTGTATTTTTATATAATAAAAATATGTTTTAAACGGCTATCTTTTTATTTAGTATAATTCAAAATCACAATTCAACAAAATGTACAAACATTACCGTTATATTTCTTTATCAATTGTGTACAAAATATTGAAATTCAGCAAAACGTGCAAAAATACATAATTAACAAATGCTGAATATATTTGGTTCCGCATAATGTAATTGTAATTGAAATTGAAACAGTGTAATTGTAATTGATTTGGAAAATTATGACTGTAATTGTAATTGATTTTTTTTTAAAATGTAATTGTAATTGATATAATTTTGTGTAATTGGACCCAGCCCTGGTGTTTAGTATCTCTTCCAAATGACACAGGCAAAGCCAAAATGGGGTGAATAAAACTGCCCAAGTTTAGAAACGGCAGCAGGGTTCCAACCTGTCTTCTCGACCGACAGTCTGACGTTCTACCACAGCCACCAAGCCATACGAAGTCTTGGATTTTTTAACCTGTAGCACAATGGTTAAGTTAAGGCATGGTTAAGTAGGTAAGTAACTTAAGGTTAGTTATTAAGTCTAAGAGAGTATTTAAGAGACTAAGTCACTTTGGGTCATGGATGGTTCAGCACATAACTGGATCGACCTACGCCGACGGATGGTTCTGCCCAGTCAGTTCAGCCCATGGAGACGGAGGGTTTGGCCCAATATGCTGAAAACCATGTCGGCTTTTAATTCAGCTACGGTTGATTCAGCCATGCTAGTAGCAGAATATTAAGTAGTGGAATTCTAAGAATAGTTGTTTCGGCCAACAACCTGATTCGAAAAAAAAAAATTAAGATTGCACACAAAACACATGCTAATATTGCAATTATACTATATAATTATTATAGAGCAAAATCCACCAAGTAACAGAAAGCACTTGACATAATAAAATAATGATAAAAACTGAAGTAATTAATGCCTAAGGAAATGTGTATTAATTACAAAATTAGCTAGAATTAATTAATTAGAATATTTGTTCGAAAACGCTAATAATTTAGCGTATAACATTTCCCAGTTACAAAATACATGTGGCAAATAGTTAAGTTGGTCAAATAAAAATATAATGAAGGTAATATTAAATAAGGTCCACAGTTGATTCGGCCCATGCGAGCAAGAACATTTCACAGTTCACCGGTTGCGAAAATGACTGGTTCGGCCCAAAACATCCAAATCCTGTCACTATGGCATTAACTAGTAACTTACTAATACTATGACTCTACTATGTATGTGTAACGACTAGGACTAAGTACCATTTTGTACAGGTTACCATATCACGTCAAGATATATCCCTACATGTCTGAAGCAGGTTATAGATGCGTGTGTTTAAATGCTAGGAGTATAGTTAAAAAACAAATTAAACATTATGATAGAAGATACTGACCCTCACATAATTGGTATTGCTGAACCATGGGCCAACACAGACATAACAGATGCTGAATTAGGATTGACAGGATACGTAATGTTTAGGAGAGACAGAATAGGAAGAAGGGGAAGGCGAGTTATTTTATATGTTAAAGAATCTATTCAGGCTTATGAAATAAAACTAGAAAGGGAAGCAGATTGCAATGAAGCTGTTTGGTGCAAAATAGTTTCAGGAAATTCAAAATAAACTATTGGATTAGTTTACCGAAGTCCAAACATAAACAAAGAGGATAACACAAAATACGAAATGCTATAAAGGAAGTTAGTAAAAGGGAATGTATCATAATGGGAGATTTTAACCATGGACACATACAATGGAAATTTCTAGAGAGTACATGGGGTGAGGACCAACAATTTCTATATTTAATTCAGGATAGCTTCCTTACTCAGCACGTGGTAGAACCAACCAGGGAGAAAATGTATTAGATATAGTTTTATCATCACAAAAACAATTAGTGAACAATGTAAAAATATATGACCCACTGGGTAACAGTGACCACAATCAAATACATTTTGATATCAAGGTAAAATCAGAAAGTAAAAATAAAAAACGTATAGGAGAAACTTCCACAAAGGTAACTATAAAGATATGAGAAAATACTTAGCAAAGCTAGATTGGAATAACATGCTGATGAATAAGACCGCAACTGAATGTTGGAATATTCTAAAATATGAAATTGAGAGTATCATCGATAAATTTGTTCCCTTGAAAAAACACTGAAAACGGTCTAGAAAGAAACACTTGTCAAAAGAAGCTATTAGAAAAAATAGTGTTTAAGCAAACTATGTGGATGGTTTATAGGCGTACAAGAAAGGATGAAGACTATGCAAATTACAAGAGGCACTTAACCTAGCTACAACTGAAATTAGAAAATCTAAAAGAACATTTGAAAAAAAATTGGCAGGTAATATAAAAAATAACAGCAAGAGTTTCTATGCTTATGTAAGGAGTAAACAGAAAGTTCGAGATAAGGTCGGACCACTGGACCTCAGTTTTTACCACAGAAGATATCAGCTCACTTCCAGTTCCATTTACTAAATTTGAAGGCAATAAATCAGAACATTTAGGGCAGTTATTTGTAACTCCTGAAATGATTGCAAACAAAATTAAGAAGATGAAAGATAACATATCACCTAGAGTTGATTCAATTCAAAGAAATTGTTGAGCAAATTAGTACACAACTTGCAAATTTTTTTAACTTGTCACTAGAAGAAGGAATAGTTCCTTCAGAATGGAAAGAAGCAAACATTACACTACTATTTAAGAAGGGATTGAGGAACAAGCCAGAAAATTACAGACCAGTGAGTTTAACATCAGTTGTATGTAAATTACTCGAAACATTAATTAGAGACCACATGGTGGAATTCCTTGTAAAACATAATTTAGTAAATACATCTCAATAGTGGATGTTGTCTACTTAGATTGTTACTTAAACTAAAAGCCCATGGTATAGGTAATGATGTAATCAACTGGATATAAAAGTGGCTTACACACAGAAGACAGAGACTAATAGTAGATGGTGAGATTTCAAACTGGAAATTGGTTTTGAGTGGGGTACCACAGGGATCAGTATTAGGCCCTATACTGTTTTTAATATATATAAATAATATAGAAGATGATATATCTAGCAAAGTACTCAAATTTGCAGATGACACAAAAGTATTCAGAAAGGTTACAAATTATACAGATAAACAAAGTTTACAGGATGATCTAGATAAATTAGTTAAATGGTCAGAAAAATTACAAATGTTATTAAATTTTGGGAAGTGTAAATGTATACACATAGGACATGGAATCATGGATGAAGTATATAAAATGGGGGATGCTGTACTAAGTAGAACCACACAAGAAAAGGACTTAGGAGTAACATTTACTGCTGACGTGAAAGTTTCAGAGCAATGTGGGATTGCTGCTTCAAAAGAAAATGAAATTCTAGGGCTAATTATCATGTATGAGGAGAAACAGCTAATTGTACCCCTGTACATCAGCAATAGTTAGACTACATTTGGAATATTGTATTCAAGCATGGCGGCCGTATCGTAAAAAGGACATAGGCAAGCTAGAAAGAATACAATGAAGAGCAACTAAAATTATTCCAGAACTGAGAGACCTTAGTTACGAATGTCGCTTATTACAATGTGGTTTGACAACACTACAGACCAGGAGACTAAGAGGAGACCAAATAGAAGTGTTTAAAATAGTGAATGGTTATGAGGATGTTGATAGGAAATTGTCCTTCAAACTTAAAGAAGGCAGTAGAACCAGAGGACACAAAGCAGCATTAGTTAAGGAGCAGTGTAGGTTGGACATGAGAAAGTACCCTTTCTCACAAAGGGTGATAAATGAATGGAACAAATTGCCAAATGATTGTGTTAAAGCTAGTAGTGTGAATATGTTTAAAAATAGAATTGACAGATATTTGATAAGGGCGGGCTACACATAGATGAGAAAACTGTTGGACTCTCGATGAGCCAATGGCTTCCTTGTCCAATTGCCATCTGGAAGTTGTTGTTTGGCATGGCAATCTTGTTACTTCATTCAGGATAACCCAGACGCAACCACGAATAACAAGATCATCTCGAAGATCCAGATAAGTCTCAACTTTTGAGAATCTTTATTCACAACAATGAACTAGTACATCAAAGAGGAAGCCCACCCTCTTCTTTCACGCAGCATTCTTATATATGTAGAACTATAATCAATAAGTTAACCTTGTCTAAATTCAAAATGATCAGATGCTATTATTATTTATGAAGTAGATAAAGAATCTTAGGTTCTTGTGCCTGGGTTCCCTTAATGGACACGTATCAGATTCATGTTTGACCACAGATTAAGCGTAATTGTCTTGGACATGTATAAGATTAAGCGGACATGAAATCCATTACCTTCCGTGGACACTGAACGTGACCTGGGTTGATCTCATGAATCAAAGGTACAACATATCAGAAAGTTCATAGGCTACTGTGCAAAGTTTATAGAAGCTCAAGAATTACGTAACAATAAATATAACTAGTACTACACAAGCCTTACTAATTTACAATTTGGCAATGACAGATGTAACTAATTTGCAGTAACATTCCTACCCGTGGTCGACGTCCTTGGACTTCGTGTAATCTCTGATCATGGTTAATCGACGACTCATGCACGTCCAAGTCCAGTCCTGACCTACCAGATATGTCAGGCGGTGACAGGTCTGAGCCAACCTGCCAAGGTCTTGCAGGTTGCAAAACGACATGATCTGGTACAGGACATCATCGGGAAGACGAGAGAGAAGCAACGGCGCCGTATTATTTTTGGCCCGTCTTTTCCGGCTCCTATAATTATGACGCCGACGGGAGCTGTCCGCTTTTGTTACCTGGTGTTTGTCTTCTGCCATCTCTGTCGCAACTCTGCGAAAGGAAAACTGTTATACACCAGGTCAAAAATATCTAAGAAATGTGTCTTCGTCGTCGCCGATTCCGTTACACAACATGACAGACAGCGCCCTCTTTCGGATTGGAATAAAATTAGTGGAGTGATCTAGCGAGTTACAGGCAGGTCATACCGTCATACGTGCTCAGTCTCAGGCCAGGGACGCCACGAGGGGTTTAATATTTTAACTTGTTTTAAGTTGCAGACATAGACAAAGGCATTTTCCGCTCAGGAACTAACTTAGTTTATTCCTTTTCTAAAAACTTCCTACAATAATCGCTACAATAAACACTAGGGCGCCTCTAGGCGTTTAACGTTTTAACGCATTACTCGCTAGGTGGCAGCAGCTTACGGTGTACAATAAGCAATATGCTTATAAACAGTATTCTAATACACAATCTATGGGGCCTACATTGGTAATGTCTAGACTTTTATAATAAAATAGCTAAATAAAGCCTATATGTAAGCCTACTGGTTGGGTGATTGGTCCGAACACCACGGAAGAATAATTATTAACAATCTAGGCATTCTGCTTAGATAACATAATTATTCACATGTTAATCAACATGTTAGCTAATATTATTTTATCGATTTAATACATACAGCTGCTAGAAAGCTTCGTGTATAAATACATTCAATAAACGAACACCGCTCAAATGGCGATTGCGGTAACTTTTCATTCGTATGTTACAACAATATGGCAACATTTATTTATAATCATGGTCTTTAATTGTTCCCGTCTATCAGTGTGTATAATTATTTAATAAATATACTAGACAACATATTTAACACAACCAGGAAACAATCTACCCGATATATAAGACTCAGACGGATCCAGAGGGGTGGTCCAGGAGGTCCGGCTCCCCCATTTTTTTAGTTAAAAAAATGTCAACAGAGGACAAAGGCATTGCCAAGAAACAATACAAGGTCAAAAGTGTCGCTTAATTACTACGTTCGAATTCCGACATTTTCAGACACCGATCTAGCACAGGCGATATTATACATGGCATCCAGCGTATGCCCAAAGTTATTCTTAGCATTAACAGTGACGTCGTTCACAGATTCACTGCACACGTACACCGCACGCACATGTACACACATGCACACGCCCACCTCATGTTTGACCATGTCTCCCCGCGAAAGAATGAACATACTATGGGAATGTTTGGTGCTCATAAACATGCTGGGCGCAGTTGCTGGATCGGTGCAATCTACATATTGCACTCGATTGCGCTGCGCAATCCACGGATACCCGATGATCTGGAGATTGCGCACCCATCTGGAGATTGAGCACCCATCTGGAGATTGCGCACCCGTCTGGAGATTGAGCACCCATCTGGAGATTACGCACCAATCTGGAGATTGCGCACCTATCTGGAGATTGAGCACCCATCTGGATATTGCGCAGATCCAGCAAAAACGCGCTGGTCGTTTAATGAAAATCATCTGCATCAGTTCTTCGGATCGGACTTTCAAGATAACAATTGGCATTTTTTAATAGGTAAAAATTTTAACTATCCTATCGTATCATCAATGTCTTTGAATAATCTTAATCATTATAACAAGTAATACACGTTTTAACACGCCCACCTCATGTTTGGGTTAAATTATCTGTCGTTTGGTGAACAAAGACTATTATTTTTTTAATTAAAAATTATACTGTTGATGTTGCATGTCATGCGCATCTTTAAGGGGACAACTCAATGTACGTCATTGTTAATAGAACATTTAAAAGTATGCATGGGTTAAATTATGTGTCGTTTGGTGAACAAAGACTATTGTTTTTGTAATTAATAATTATACTGATGATACTGCATGTCATGCGCATCTATAAGGAGGGAGGGAAGGAGTACTTTAATTTAATTAAGTCAATTTATATAAATTTAAGTAAATTTTTATCAATTTACAGTTTAATATACTCTCTTTACATTGACATGTTCATTTAAATAATTTACAAATAATAGTTAAATTATATGCATATTTCTATTTTTGGGAAAGCCAAATACATATTTAGTTTTGTAATAATTCTAATCTTCTCTGTCTATATATATATATATATATATATATATATATATATATATATATATATATATATATATATATATATATATATATATATATATATATATATATATATATATATATATATATATATATGAAGCGTTAATCGGAACAACAATAACAGGAACATTGTATAAAGCCTGTGCCGACTAGCCATGGTACAAGTGGTGTACTCGTACTCAGCACTCACCCCCCACAATAAAGATATGTAACTAATGTTTTACAATGCAAATAAAAGTTATTACATATACCGCATGTTGTATTTTTTGCAAGGTTAAACCTCCTCACATTTGTTATGTGAGGAGGTTTTTTAGTCCACGTTGCCATTTAGGTGGTGACATGCTATCCGGGAGAAGTGTGTCTGTATACCTACATTACCCCCTCTGGATAAAAGAAATGTATGTTGTGATGTGATACTAGGTCTACTGATTTTGTATAATAGCAAGTGAAAAGATCATCCTATACGCAATTAGCTACATCTTTGGTATTTCTCCTATTCAACACATAAGAAGTGTCAACATGTACGTGACTGAATTATTTTAAATAAACAAGTTGCAGAAAAATTATGTTACATTACTGCAAGGCCAAAATAATAACGATCGTTAGGGGTTTTGTCCGTGAGGAGTTATGTCCCTACTCCATTTGTAACAATATTTAACAAGATTGCCATCCAAGGCAAAGGCCCAGATGGCAAGCGGACAAGGACGCCATGTGCTTATCGAGTCTCCACCTAACTATCCTTTTCACACTAGCCTCCTAATGGAGACAGGCTTTTAATCATTGGTGACCACAGGGCGTTTTTTAACATACAAAGTGGGGGGCAATGCCCCCCCCAGCCCTTTCAATTGCCCCCCCCAGTCAAACCAACTTGCCCCCCCAATGCGTGCCCCCATTCTCCTTAACCAGCCTCTTTTACGTATTAACGTAGGTCTTAATTTGTATTCTTTTTGTTAGTATGTTTTAATTCATTGGTGGCAAAATCAAAAAAGTTCCAAAGTTAAAGAAGGGCAATATGTCTACAGAAGACCAATTTATTGATATGGGAATGTAATAGCATCATAGCAATAACAGTGACGTATTGCCGAATGGCTTCTTCATACAGTGCATGCGAAGAACTGAAAACGTGCTTTGGCATAGCCATACCATAGCCATAGAAGTGTTTACTTATGACGTCAGTGTTCCGGTTCTAGAATAGCTAATGATTATGTATATGTAAATATGTGTACCTGCATGTTACTGTTTGTTTCAATTGTGTATAATTCAACAAGACGTGCCATCACATTTTACACGATTGAGCCGCGTGCAGTCCAGCTCTTTACAGTGATGTTGAAATAGCTGTTAACATAAACCGGTGTCCTGGCCGCGAAATTGCTAAACGTACCCGGTATAGCACAGGCGAGACTAAACCACGCCCATTCGCTATTACCAATGGTCGAGAGCGAGCGGGCGGCGATTAACGACGTATCAACAACCTGTCAGTCGGCTGTTTTTTTTCAAATAATAAATAAACCTGGCAAAGTGTGTGTAATGTCCAACGAAAGCAATTTGAAACGTTTAACAAATATCACAAAATAATCACATTTTAATAATGATCCCTCTTGTAGGTAAGATGATACAAACATCACAACAGCCATAAACCTGTCAGGGTAGATTTTGATTAAGGCAGTAACCTAGCCAATTCATTCACCGCATCTTTGAGAAATCGAAATTTTAAGCATGATAACTCAAATAAGCATAGTGTATACATACTAAACAAATAAACTTTAAAATGTATGAGTAGTTGATAGTGTTCTACATGTGAGATGGAAAGTTGGCGGTCAGCAGGGACTTCAACTTTGGAAAATTGTTACTCAAAAGTTGGTGGTGCACATATTAACATAAAATGTAATCAACATTTGCACATGTCAGTTTTGGAAGTACGTATTTTCTATATTTTGATTTGTTATGCACTTAGCCAACCATTTCATTGATAGACGTGGTATACATGTTTTGTATTACTCTATTTTCTGCCTTAAGCCTATATCTTCAGTATATTTATGTCTAGAGTCTAGAGCATGTCGCCGCTCGGATTGTAATTCCACTCTACAAATGTTTCAAATAGACATGCTTTTCCTGAGTTAGTTATTACATTTAACCATTTAATTTGTCCAGGTCGATATCCTGCCAGTCATGCCTAAGAGAGACAGAAATGCAAAACGAAGACAAGAAGAGCTACAGAAATCTGCCGCAAAATGTCAACTCCTAGACACAATTTTTCGACGCGGCCTCAATGACTCATTACCAGAAATACCCACAATGCCGCCAGGGAACTATGATCCGTCCGCTGCCATCACATCTGATGACACTCCCAAAGATAAAGTGTACCACCAGTCATAGAGGTACTGCCTTCGTCGTGTTCTCGCCCGATAACCAGTTCATCAAGCAGCCATGATCCGTCCACTGCCATCACACCTGACCACACTCCTGGCGACAAAGATCACCACCTTACCCAGACACTTGGAAACCGACAACGCAACTTCACACCAGAGACCGTCAAGTTCCCGCACACCGACGTACACAGGAATTCCTTTAACTATTGCAGATGTTGTCAACAAATTCCCCGAGCTTCGCTCATATTCGGCAAAGAAATGTGGCCGAACAAGGGCTCACATTCTATGTACAACATGTCAGGAGTATGAAGAGATGGCAAAGAAAAGTTCTAAAAATGGCACTATCCCAATCGCAAGAGGCGTCAGGACGGACTGTAGTGATAAGCTGGAAAGGGTCATTGACCATATGACCTCTGAACTGCACATGGCAGCTACAAGCAAGAAGAAGATGGACGAAGCCTAGGAAGAGTGCACAACGTCGCATCCATGGCTACGCGCACTCACTGCTTACAATAAGACTATTTTTGCGATGCTTCTGCGAATGGGCGTCGACGTATACAACGACTCTAATCGAAACGGTCTCCGCCCGATCGTGGCCGATGCGATCTCTGGCTTGTTTGGCGTCGGACCATCTATTGGCCACTATGCGACAAAATGGCGCATATGTGGAATTTGTTCCATTCACGCCCTCGTCTAGCGATCTACACTACAGGGATCCGAACTACTACAAGCAGATGCTGGATGTCATAATACGAACTAGAGAAAGTGCGTCTGTCTCAAATGTTCAACCGATGCACGTGTGCAGATTGATGGCAGCTGTGACAGGCAAATGTTGGACCACAAGTTTGTAAGTGGACGGATGGCTAATAGTGATAGTAGCGTAACGAGTGTGTTCGTCGCCATGCATTCGCCAGAGAAGAACGGCGCCCGTGGACTACTGGAAGCGGTGAACAAAACTTTGGATCTGACCGGAGGTAAAGACACGAAGCTCGTCGGTGTCACCACTGACGGCGAATCGGCAAACACTGGCAGACATGGTGGGTCATGGCGTTTGCTTGCTGACCAAGTGCAGAGAGGTCTGGCAACTTTCTGGTGTGCTGCTCACCGGTCGGACGTAGCCATTGAGTCGGTCGTCAACACTGTACCGGAGCTGGGCATCTGGAAGTCTAATCTACTGAGGCTCGTACGATTCTTCCGGACGCCGAGAAGGATGAAGATGTTGTCAGCACAAGCCGGGAATGTCAAACAGTTCCCCCGGCACCACGAAGTCAAGTTTGCTCAGCACGAGCTGCAGCTGGTGGATGCTGTGCTGAATAACATAACAGTCTGTATTAATGTGTGAGAACAGATGCAGGCACCAGAAAGTACCAGCGATAGAAAGGAGAAGGCTGAAGCCAAAGGGTTTCTGAGAATCTGGAACCACAAACAGAAGTGGATCACCTCACTGATGGGCGACATCCTGGAGATATTTGAAACATTCCAGAAGAAGTTGCAAAGGAGTGATTTGTTCATCAGCGATCTTCTCACTGTGACTGGCGCTGCCGTCAAGAAGTTGAGATTGATGAGGGATGGACTATTCCCGGGAAGAAGAGAGGAGAAAGAGAGTTGCCCAACCGATAGCACCAATGAGGACCTAACACAGCGAAAGTCCAACCAACAGTTCGTTTGTACGAACCGCCGTAATGCACGAACAATCAGACTGGAGGTCGTGCAAGCATCCCACGAATACTTGTCTGAACGCATCCACCCGGAGCAGGAGGACATCATCAAAGACATGAAGGGGTTGGTGATATCACGCAACCTGGGATCATTCGTTGAACATGGCGTGCGTGTCGTAAGGCGTCTTTTTCCAGACGAAGCTTCTTACTTTGCGGATGGGGCAACCGAGCAATGTGAGAACATGATGAATGTGCCGTTCCTGCCTGATGGCTGTGATCTCGGTTGTAAGATGACTGTCAGATTGCGGCAACTTCTGCCAGTCACCACAGGTTCAGTTCAGAAGGTGTTGGCATCTCTGGCTTGCATGAGTCCACACTCTATGCAGACCGAACGGATCGTGAGCCACCACAACCTCGTGGTCGACAATCACCGCACAAGCATGGGTGAGGACACGAGAAACGCCCGCCTCATTGTGGCACTGAATGTTGTGGGCACCGCCTACTTTGACCCTCGACCCGCTGTCGTCAAATTCCTGGAGAAGACCAGAAGATGGGGGCTCCAGGTTATGTAAATAATCATTAATAATGCGTAAGCTGCCCTTTTTAACCATTTGGAGTGCCGTTTTAGGACATTGCCCCCCAGTGAAAATTCAATAAAAAACGCCCTGGGTGATCACTTCACTGACATGGGTTCCAGACTTCTAGCAGTGGACCAGAGGTAAGCTTACTGTCTTTAACAACTGTGTCAATAAACCCACCAAGCAGCAGCGCAGTATGAGTTACACCAGCAGACAGTTTTAAAACACCATTGTTACTTTGAAACGTGTACAGTAGATGGTTCATGGAGTTCTTTACATATAACTGGTCATTGATGTTAATGATAATGAAACTGACAATGCTGGCTTGTAATGATAATGAAAAGTTATGTAGTCCCATAATGATAATAATACATTTCTGTTTTTACGTAATTATTGTGCCAAGGATACTGAATAGATTTAACAAGATTTAACAAGATTTGCCATCCAAGCCAAAGGCCCAGATGGCAAGTGGACAAGGAAGCCATTGGCTTATCGAGAGTCCAACAATGTTCACCTACTTATAACCCGCCCTTCTGATATATGTGTCAACCTTGTTTTTAAACATATTCACGCTGCTAGCAGTTACACAATCTGTAGACAGTTTGTTCCATTCATTTACTGTCCTCTGTGCGAACGAGTGCTTCCTGATGTCCAATCTACATTGATCCTTTACTAATTTTACCTCATGTCCTCTAGTTCTGCTATCCTTCTTGAGTGAGAAAAACATATTTCTATCAATATTTTCATACCCATTCAATATCTTAAAAACTTCAATCTGATCTCCTCTTAACCTCCTTGTCTCTAGAGTTGTTAAACCACATTCTTTCAGGCGTTCTTCATAACTAAGGTCTCTAAGTTCTGGAATCATTTTAGTTGCTCTCCTTTGTATGCGTTCAAGCGTATCTATATCCTTCTTACGATATGGTCTCCATGCTTGTATACAGTATTCTAAATGAGGTCTAACTATTGCTTTATAAAGAGGTATAATTAACTTTTTTCCCTTGTATGTTATGTTTCTTCTAATCAATCCAAGAATTTGATTACCCTTTGAAGCTGCAATACCACACTGCTCTGAAACTTTCATATCAGCGCTTATTGTAACTCCTAAGTCCTTTTCTTTTACAGTAGTACCAAGAACAGTAGCTCCCATTTTATAGTTTACATTCAAGTTCCCATGTCCTGTATGTAGGCATTTACATTTCCCAAAAATTGAACAGCATCTGCCATTTCTCAGACCATTTCACTAATCTGTCTAGATCGTTTTGTAAATGTTGTTTATCACCATCAGTATTAACCTTTCTAAACAGTTTTGTGTCGTCCGCAAATTTCAGTACGTTACTTGTTATACTGTCGTCCAAGTCATTGATATAAATTAAGAATAATATAGGTCCTAATACTGATCCTTGAGGTACCCCACTCAAAACCGATTTCCAATTTGAAACTTCGCCATCTACTACAACTCGTTGTCTTCTGTCAGTCAGCCATTGTTCTATCCAGTCAGTTATGCTATCCCCGATACCATGGGCTTTTAATTTAAGTAGCAATCTTTGATGTGGCACTTTGTCAAAAGCTTTCTGAAAATCTAAGTAGATAATATCTACTGGCGATCCCTCGTCTATCCACTTAGTGATTTCTTCCAAAAAACATAACACATTTGTTAAGCATGACCTCGCTTTAAGGAATCCATGTTGAGATGAATTTAATAATTTATGCTTAACGAGGAAGTCCACCATATGGTCTTTAATTAACCTTTCTAATAATTTACAAATCACTGACGTTAAACTCACTGGTCTGTAATTCTCTGACTTATTTCTCGAACCCTTTTTAAATAATGGTATGATGTTTGCTTCTTTCCATTCAAACGGAACAACTCCCTCTTTTAATGACAAGTTGAATACTCTTGCAAGTGGTATACTGATTTGATCTACTGTTTCCATTGGTAATTTTGGAGGAATCCCATCCACTCCCGGTGATTTGTTATCCTTCATTGCCTTTATTTTCCTAGCTACCAATTCTGGAGTTACAACTAACGGTCCTAAATAGTCAGATTTAGTCCCCTGAAATTTAGCATCAGCAACTGGTAATGAACTAATATCTTCTTTTGTAAACACTGAACTGAAGTAACCATTTAGGTCTTCCGCCATTAAAAACCCCTGTGATATTATATTTCCAGCACTGTCTTCTAGAGGTCCAACCTTGTCTTGTACGTTTTGTTTACTCCTGACATATGCATAAAAACTCTTGCTGTCAGTTTTTATGTTACATGCAGTTTTTGCTCATAGCTTCTTTTAGATTGTCTGATTTCAGTTGTAGCTGCATTAAGTGCCTCTTTGTATTTTGCATAGTCTTCTTCCTTTCTGGTACGCCTATAAACCCTCCACATAGTTTGTTTTAGCATTATTTTTCTAATTGCCTCTTTTTGACACGTGTTTCTTTCTACACCGTTTTCCTTGTTTTCGGAAGGGAACAAATTTATCAATGATACTCTCAATTTCATATTTTAGAATATTCCAACATTCAATTGCAGTCTTATTCATCAGCATGTTATTCCAATCTAGCTGTGCTAAGTATTTTCTCATATCTTTGTAGTTACCTTTGTGGAAGTTTCTCTTGTACGTTTTCTTATTTTTACTTTCTGATTTTACATTGATGTCAAAATGTATTTGATTATGGTCACTATTACCCAATGGTTCAAATATTTTTACATTGTCCACTAATTCTTTTTGTGATGACAAAACTATATCTAATACATTTTCCCTGGTTGGTTCTAGTACGTGCTGAGTAAGAAAGCTATCCTGGATTAAACATAGAAATTGTTGATCCTCAATCCCTGTGCTCTCTAGAGAATTCCATTGTATGTGTCCATGGTTAAAATCTCCCATTATGATACATTCCCTTTACTAACTTCCTTTATAGCGTTTTTATTTTTGTGTTGTCCTCTTCGTTTATGTTTGGACTTCGGTAAACTAATCCAACAGTTAATTTTGAATTTCCTGAAACAATTTTGCACCAAACAGCTTCATCGCAATCTGCTTCCCTTTCTAGTTTCATTTCATAAGCCTGAATAGATTCTTTAACATATAAAATAACTCCCCGCCCCTTCTTCCTATTCGATCTTTCCTAAACATTACGTATCCTGTCAGTCCTAATTCAGCATCTGTTATATCTATGTTGGCCCATGATTCAGTTATACCAATTATGTGAGGGTCAATATCTTCTACCATAATGTTTAATTCGTTTTTCTTATTTACTATGCTCCTTGCATTTAAACATACGCATCTATAACCTTTTTCAGAGATGTTTTTCGGATGATTTGATATTGGTTTATCTGTGCTAGTGGTCTCTTGTTCTGCTTGAGACACCTCTAGGTAACCCCCTGCACTTCTAGTTTAAAGAATGTTTACTTCCAAAAATATTTGTCATTGTACCCAAGTCGCTATCTACTGCTGCTGAAAGTTTGTCCGCGAATACTGCCGCCCCCTTTCCACTTAAATGAAGCCCATCCTTCATGTACATATCAGCCCTCCCAACAAAACTTTCCCATAAATCCACAAATCCAACTTCCTCATCCCTACACAGCCTCTGGACTAACATGTTAATTGCCATCCCCCGACAATTTCGATATTTATGACCCCTCCTGCCCATCACAGGTAAAATCCCTGACAGTATTACCTGCTCAACCCGCGTCTGTTTTAGTGTTCTGACCAACTGCCTATATTTCCTAACTATGGCAGTTGTACCCTCCCTCTCTACGTTATTTGTCCCTACATGTACTAAAACAGATCCACCCTTACCCGAGCCTACGATGTTTTTTACCCTCTCAGTTATCGCCTCTATTTTGGCTCCAGGCAAGCAGACCACCACATCATCTCCCTTGTTTAAGACTCTGTCGGTCTTCCTAACTATCGAATCCCCCACAAACACCCTCGCTCTCTTCCTCACCCCCTCTATCACTGCTGCAGAATAACTCTTCCTTTCGATCCCCTCCATCACATTCTGTCCTGACCCCTTCCCTTCCGTCTCCCCCACTCCCGTCTCCTTCCCTCCTGTCTCCCCTACTCCCCTCTCCTTCACTCCGGTTGTTTTCCCTCCCGTCTCCCCCACTCCCTTCTCCTTCCCTCCTGTCTCCGCTACTCCCCTCTCCTTCACTCCGGTTGTTTTCCCTCCCGTCTCCCCCACTCCCTTCTCCTTCCCTCCTGTCTCCGCTACTCCCCTCTCCTTCACCCCGGTTGTCTTCCCTCCCGTCTCCCCCACTCCCTTCTCCTTCCCTCCTGTCTCCCCTACTCCCCTCTCCTTCACCCCGGTTGTCTTCCCTCCCGTTCCTTTCCTTCCCGTCTCCTTACGTCCTGTCTCCCTATGACCTGTCACCTTCCCTCCTCTCAGCTTCCTCCCAGGCTGAGGTGAGCTCTCCCTAGCATCTCTTGTGTCTTTCCCCACTTTATCGTCTACTGTTCCCTCACCGGAACTACTGGCACAACTCCCTGATCCCTTCCCACCATTGCCACAACGAGCAGTCTCAGCTCTTTCAACTCCACCTCTATTTCCTTCATCCTTGCGCATCCCCTACACTCAAAATTAAAACTATCTGCCTGGACCTCAGCCCAGGACTTTTCGCACCCAGACTTGACGAAATCTACCCAGTTACTACAACTGCCACAAATTACGTGCCTTGTGGCCTTTAACTGTCGTTTGCACGGGGCCATCATACAATTTAGTTTTAATTAGTGTGCTACGTTAGCCTTGAATAAGGCTGTTTTTGTGATCAAAAGAACACTTTAGGCTAAAAATCCTGCCACCTAGCGAATACGGAGAACACTGTGTAACAAAACAACGAAGTGAGTGTGTACTAATTTACGCTAAAGTCCTGCTGTTAATTCCTTTTTACCGAAAACGTTGACTACCACTATGTCAGATATTACCTTATGTATGTAATTTAAGTAAATAAATCACTTTATCTTATATATATATATATTAGCTAATGTAAACGATAGCTCGATGCACGGGTTGAATGACTTGTAAACAAACTCCCTTTTATCACTCGTTGAGTTTGAATCCGGGAAAAAAAAAATACTACCTCTGTTAATAACAACGGTTTCTTAATATATGTCTACAAGAAGTTGGTGAACAATATATGTATAATACTAATACTTATTCTAACCAATATTCACTGTTACTGACTATTCACTGTTATCTAATTTTTCGAATTGTAAACACCCCTATTAACGCTCGCTGAATTCCCTGACAGAATCCGAAACTAACTTACTCTAAAATACTCCCTCTGACTAATAATTAACAAAACCTGTTTCCTAATATATGTCTACAATACGTTTGTGTATAATATATATGCAATAGTAATACTTATTCTATTTGATATTCCACGTATTTCTGTAAATGATCTACACCAAATTCAAGTCGCTGCACCAAGTCCAAGTAGCCGGAAGTTAAGTTGAATACTCTATGATGACTCCATCTCTTTAAGAAAGATAAATAACTGTAAACTGTTGTGTTTTATTTATTACACGTCAAAATCACACTAGCTGTTACAATAGTGTAGCACGTCAATTAATTAATTACTAATATGTTAATTAATGTTACATATTTTGTTGAATGTGTGTATGCGCAATGAAAGGATGCTTTTAATTCACATGTATTATGAGAAAGTAATTAATGTTATTTACTATGAACAATTAAAATTGTTTCTGAGCTATATCTTCTTCTTCCCATTAATCACTGGCAAGGCGGTACTACATCACGATTTCTCCGCAGGATGTTGCTGCGAAAACGGACAACACAGAATCCCTCCCCCTCCCTCCCCATCAGAAGGAAACCAGACATGCAATATCAGCATGATTTAAAAAAACCTTTGTTCACCAAAACGACAGATAATTTAACCCCTGCAATCTTTCAAATTTAATTATATTAACAATGACATGCAATGAATTGTACCTTTAAAGATGTGCATGACATGCAATATCATCAGTTTATGTTTTAATTACAAAAACAATAACCTTTGCTCACCAAACGACAGATAATTTAACCCATGCATTCTTTTTAATTTAATTACGTTAACAATGACGTGCAATGCGTTGTCCCTTTAAAGTTGCACATGCACATGACATGCAATATCAACAGTATAATTTTAATTAAAAAAACAATAGTCTTTGTTCACCAAACGACAGATAATATAAATTAAATGAAATAAAATTTAATTATATTAACAATGACATGCAATGAGATGCCCCCTTGTAGTTGCGCATACGCATAACATTTAATATCAACCAAATAATTTAAAAAAAAAATAATATTTGCAATATCAAATATTTTATTAAATAAAAGAGGAAATATTACGTTACAAGTGACTGTACGTGCTCTACAAATGTTGCGTTTAATATAAAAACTGGGGATATTTAATTTTTTTGTAGAATTCTTTAGTTTAAAAAATTTTTTTTAGCTTACTTTCTCTTTTTTATCTTTTATTTTTTTTACGATGCGTAATTGTACGCGCGATACACACAAAGATCGCCTTCGCGGTTCTGATGGCACCGAGGAGTGAGTAATGCGCAAATCGCACAGGCGCCATGTGTATCATGCAATCGGTTCCGCTGTTTGAAGTGTAAAACGATTAATAGTGGCCTAAAACACAATGTTTTAAAAGAATATATGAACTTTTTTACTGGAACATATGCGGAATGATGCAAGGAACGCATTCAGGTACAAAAATGCTGGAAAAACCGTCGGCATATGCCCTAATAATTTAGGCACAATTTGCATGTAAATGCTTAGTTTTTTGTAAAGCATTATTTTTATAAATTTATATTTTATACAATCAAATAAAACTTGCATACATCTATTACTTCCTAATTAGCATGTATCGTGTGTGGTGATTATTAGCAAATTATTCGATGCAAAGTTGCACATGGAACTTGATTTTAAAAGAAAATCATTCACGAATCATAACCCCTGTAACTTGTAAGAGTCTGATTTTAACTGTACTTGATTGGTTGATCCATTTATTTTAGATGTGTACTGTGTAGATGCATTGAATTGTATGTTAATTAGGGAGGAAATGGTGGTAACGAGTGGAGGCTATACACCATAAACAATTATTAATATAATCAGCATAACAATAACAAGTATGGCAAGTATTACTTGACAAGATTTGTTTTTAATAATTTAATTCCTGTGTGCCACCAACTTAACACATTGGGCACTTGTTATGCTGTACACACATAACAAACATGATACAGTATGATGTTTCGATGTAACACAATAGGCATGAATAATACTATTGATCAACATGCCTAATTAAATAAAAAATATCAATGGTTCAATATTGCCTTCCACAAAACAACAATGTAGCAACTGAAATCCATTGCACATATATTTACTAGCAATCATAGGTGCTGTAACAGAGGATGAGGGCAGCTGCACCCAGGGATATATCAGGGGCAGATGAGACACTTTTTGGCTTCTCCAAATATTAGTGGTGTACATGTGACATTGTTGTTCAAAATTTGCCTTAGTTTCATGCTGTACGTGACTTCAACTCAAACAAATTTTCATGCCCCACCAACACACAAAATATGCTTCAGTTACCTATGCCATACTCGTAGTCAATTTAGTGGGCCAGTGCTAATAACACAAGTAATTTAATTATTTTACATTCCTAATTGCTAGTGTCACTCTAATTTGAAAACTGGATAGAAATGTCATTAACTTGAAAATTCTACGACTGTGACAAGGCTGCTTTTAAGGTAGCCAATTATTAATGGTGGCCAATTCGTGCAAGTTAACAGTATCCATTGTTTGGTTAAATTACATTATAAACATGTTTTAATTGTCTACTGTCTGCAACACATATACATAAGTATCAATCATTCAGATCTTGTTTGGGCTGATTGTACACATTTTTAAATTTATCACACTACATCTGTTACATAACGTAACAATGGTACTAGAACTAGACAAGTTCGAGTTACTTCTTTAACCATACCTTGTAGTAAACATGCATACAGTAATAAATAATATTTCACACATCAGTTGCAAAATCACAGACAATTATCAGTCGAATATACAGTATCATTGTAGGGCCAGTGACTTCCAAGAAGATTATGCACTGCAACAGTTACTCCAGCCAAGAGAACGGCCATCCAGAACCAGAATGAACTTTGCATGACAGCTTCAGCAGAAAGTTTGGCATGTCTAGATCAGCCAAAAATTGTATATCAGGCTGTGAAATCCACATATTACACATGCATGGATTTACGAAACAGTGAACTGTGAATATGTGTACAATGTCATGTGAACAACTTATGAACTTTGCTGCAAAGAGCCTATAATGTCATGTGAACTTCGACATGGATTGGATTTATGAAACAGTGAACTGTGAATATTGCTGCAATGTACTCCTTGTAATTCCTTTTATGATGGGCTGATGTCGACTAGTCTTTGTACTGCTGCACTACTTTGGGTGTAGTCTTTCTCCATGTATTCATATCAGCCTGCAGTGTATGTAAACCAGTTTTGACACTGGACTATAATTTTTTTGCATTATGCATGCAGGGAATATTTCAAACAATTATTTCCCTATGAAAGAACATATTGGTGTTCTTTATAATTGTACAGTAAACACTATAGATTCTATGAATATACTAGCTCCACGTGTCACTGAAAACTGCATCCTCAACTGATTTAGCTGATCTGGTTTGTTGATGTAGTATGTAGTGTGTGAATTAAGTAATATCTGCAAACGGTTTAATTAAAAAGTTAGTATTTTTGTTGAAATCATCGAAACAATTGACTTTAGTCATTCATTCTTGTGGCTGTGCTGATTCAATAGAATGCTATGCCTCACGTAGTCAGTAATGCAAACTCCGTTGCCACCTTTAAGACATTATTAAAGACACATTTGTTCCAACAGGCAACTTTGCACTTTGCAGCATTGATATTCCAGTGACATTTTAGCTATACATTTGATTTATGTATTTTACTTAGTCTACCTATTTATTTAACTAATTTAAGCACCTTATTTATTTTTATTATTAAATCTGTTAGCTCATTTAATTTATTCTTTTATCTGTATTAGCTTATTTTAATATATTTTATTTATATATGTACAACTTTATGTAAATATTTTACTTATATATGTATAAATGTTTAATAATAATAAATGTAGTAAGGCTCAGAATAGTGGATATCCAAAATAGTAAACACTGTGTGAGTCAATGCCGATCATAGGCGTGACTTCCATCCTCTCGCTGATCATGACAAATTTATGAAATTTCACCAAGGGTGAAATTTGTGATTTTTCAGCATTTCGATTTTCACTTATAGGTGCCTCCTCCAAATTAATTTTGCGACAAACTAAACTAGTATCCACTGCAATATGCAAGTTCGCTTGTGCAAATAAACCGGATTTGCGATAGGCTAAATCAGTTGAAGATACAGTTGTAATACTTGTTGATGCATTAAGTTATTTAAATGAACTAGCATGTCATAGTGAATACTAAGTAGGCTTAATTTATGGCAAAATTAATTTGAGAGACAAGGAAAAAACGAATTGAGGAGGCATCTTTAATTATACTTAATTCAGTCACCAAATGATCACATTGTAGTAAAGCCAATTGTGTACACCAAGTACATTTACGAACACCACACAACATAATTATTTATGGCTGAAATAGGTAATTCATCAATGTAAATAGGTCAATGGAGATCAAATAATCAGGTCACTGTAAGATCAGTATTATGGCCAACAATTACAGACTCTGTTGACATGGTAGCACCACAATCCATACTTAATTAAAATAAATAGACCATTAACACACATAATTAGGTCATTAATGCGTATTAAGGTCAATATGTATAGACATTCCACCTTACACTCCTTGACTTACTCATGTCATACATAATAATTTAATTAGGGAATTTTAAACCTAAATAGGTCAATGGTCATAGGTGAAGTGGATAGGTCATTGCAAGGTCATGTCAAATTCACACATTATTAGGTCAACATTTTACGGTCTTAAAACTTTTTATTCCACCTCAATATCGTCATTACTCCATTAGTACATATGCCATTTGCCTTTACATTCAGTGGCAGTGCAGCCCACAAACATCCAGATCACAAGAAATTAACTCTATTCCTAGTACATCTATAAATTATAGCAATGCCGGAGCTCGTTAGGCGGCGCTAGTAGTGCTATGATCAGCAAGTCAACCAAAACGTGTACAGAGGCCCGTTTATAGGGGTTAACTTTAACGGTCCATAGCAGCCTACATAGACCACCTATAATAAAAGTGTGCATATGCCTGTAAAGCTGAATAAACGTTCTTTACTCTGATGTACATCCTGTTTTATTTCTTTAGGCGAAAGTATTTTGTTTTTTAAGGTGAAAATTTCACGATTCTCGCAAATCCGGGATTCACCTTGATTCACGAAAAAACAATTGTATGTCTTTTATTGATCATTTATTAACACAAAAATATTATTTTGATTTTGGCTAGGTCTGGCTAGTAAAGTACTGTACAACTAAAACAACCCCGTATCACTATCCACTGACACAAAGAATTATCTAGCTATTTGAACGTTAGGTGGCGCCACACACATGTCAGAATAATAAATTATGCGATGTCCTAGCCCGCTGTTGTTTCAAGTTCGTCTTTCTCGTCGTAGTTGTTAAAGTTCATAACTATCCAATCTTCAAGTACGTGTGTAAGTAGTAATTGATATATCTAACTATATTATCGTGTAGCAGTTTATGTTTGAAGTTCTGCAGGGTGTTTTGCTCATTTTGGCGGGAGATAAAACATGTAAACAAACTTGCAAAGTAACGGCGTGACTGACCTGTCAAACGATGTCCCAGCACACAAGACGAAGAAAGGCATCCATTACTCACATTAAGCTCAAAGCTGACAGTCTTACATTTGGAATGTTAATATGATTTACACTGTGCTTTCTGACTGTTTTTCATTATAAGTACTATCATAACTGTGGATACGACTTATGTATATGACTACTTAAATATTTGTTTATGCCAAATTTATCTATTTTGGATATGATGATGGGTGAAGGTGTATGAAACTCTAAAAATGATGTATAACTGATCGTTGGTATGCAATATTGTGTCAGAATGGTTATTCAATCAACAATCCACACATATTGATATAATACTTGTAATGATGTACATATTTATAGTAGTTGTTTCTTATTTTAACTACTAATACACCCAGACAATGCAATAAGTTTGACAATAAAAACTTACATTTCATCCTACATGATACAGCTGTGAAAAGGCTTCTGTCAAAATCTGCATAATAGTTCGCAGTTAAAACCTTGTAAACAATATTTTCATATACATAATAATGCTAATGACCTATACATGTCAATCATGCTTAGAAATAGACACCAAGTTTTAAAATGTCTCTGTAAGATATATATTGTTTTTTCTTTTTACCAACTGCCCCTGTATAAATGTGCAACATAAGTGAAAAATAGCACTGTTTACAGTTTTCTTGCAACTAAAATAATGGATGCACTGGTGTGAATGACTCCCACACAGGTTGAGAACATTTAGTACTTCCACAATATATAAAAAAAATTACATTAACATTAATATTAGTAATTTTTTTAAGCCAGGTACACTTTTAATCAAAATAGAAAAAAAACGTGTTTTGGAAATGTTGACGGGGGTATCTTTAAAGTGCTCTAACATGAAAACTAATTAACCTACAGCCACACAACTGATTCCATGATGCATCTTAATAATATATCTTTCCAATGATCAACATCCTACATGATACACTTGTCAAATATTCATCTTGCATCAGCATGTCTTCAGTTTGCAGTTAAAAAAAATCTTGTAAAAAATATTGTTCATATATAGAATAATGCTAATGACCTGTACATGTCAAACATGCTTAGAAGTAGATACTGGGTTTTAAAAATATATCTGTAGGGTATATACTATGTTTGTTTTTTGCTTTCTACCAACCGCCCCTATAAAAATGTGCAAAATAAGTGAAAAATAGCACTGTTTACAGCTTTCTTGCAACAAAAATAATGGATGCACTGGTATGAATGACCCCCACACAGGTTGAGAACATTGAGTACTTCCACAATATGTAAAAAAATACATTAACATTAATATTAGTAATTTGTTTAAGCCAGGTACACTTTTTTAATCAAAATAGAAAAAAACATGTTTTGGTAATGTTGATCCTGTCTTAAAAAAGGACTGCGAACTATCAAAAAATATCAGATAATAAAATCAGAAAGATCACAACATCATGAAAACGCAGTAATACGTCAGATTACTTCATTGATGACGACATAATTGTTGTGTATACCAGTGGTGCCACATGGCGACAATAACAGTCAAAACATGCTTCTGACGACAGACTCTATTCTCGGCGGAATGTGCTTCATCATTAATTAAGTTATGTATTTAACTGAAATTATTTGATGTTGTGAGCTCTCATTAATGATAATATAACTTTCAAAGCATCCAAGTGAGCACTATGTTCAAGGGTGGCAGACCGATTTGACCAAGTACTTTTGAAAAGTAGTTCTACTTTTTACTCAAGTACTTTTTTTACAAAGTACTTTTACTCAAGTAGTTTTTAGGTGAATTACTTTTACTCTCACTCAAGTACAAAATTAAAGCAATTCAGTCTACCCTGCTGACAGCCTACAGCCAGATTGACAACTTACAGCTGGCTGAATACACTGCAGCAGGGTATTGCGTAACACCAGCAACATCCTAAGCAGTCCGTGTACCAGTCTTGCATAATAATTATGATCATAGGGCCAGCGTACTGCCGGTTATATCGTTGGGATGTTCCCATGTTCAGTAGTGGGGGTGTATCGTCGCTTCAGAACTACAATTTGACATATGTGTACATGTACGATCGTTGAATGTATGTGATTATTATATAAGCAGCATTAAGGGGTTTTCTAAGGAAACTCAAACAAGTTTATATATTTATATAGCAACTATATTTAATAGGCTAAGTATGGGATTTCACACCCGAGACAGTCCATTATTCAGTGGGTGTTTAGTGGTTGCAAATTGCAATTGACGCTGAACGGGAATGTCCCTGTAGGTGAAGATAGACCCGGCTTATTCGCAGATTCACAATTTGGTGGCGTAAAAACGTGTGTTGTCCGGCTGGAAACAGAAGGTGCGGCCAGACAATACCTGCCGTAAAGGTCTGCTTCGTTGATTTAACAGTACACGTGTGTGCACAAGGTTGCACTTGCCATTCTTGAGAATATTGCTCGGGAGGTAAGCGTTGTCTAATCAGAAGACAGAGACAAGGAGGTTAAGAGGAGATCAGATTGAAGTTTTTAAGATATTGAATGGGTATGAAAATATTGATAGAAATATGTTTTTCTCACTCAAGAAGGATAGCAGAACTACAGGACATGAGGTAAAATTAGTAAAGGATCAATGTAGATTGGACATCAGGAAGCACTCGTTCTCACAGAGGAAAATAAATGAATGGAACAAATTGTCTACAGATTGTGTAACTGCTAGCAGCGTGAACATGTTTAAAAACAAGGTTGAGACATATCTCAGGAGGGCGGGTTATAAGTAGATGAACATTGTTGGACTCTCGATAAGCCAATGGCTTCCTTGTCCACTTGCCATCTGGGCCTTTGGCTTGGATGGCAAATTTTGTTAAATCTTGTTAGAGAATGACTTATCTGAATACGCTTTTAGTATGCATAGTAAGTTTCGGGAATCCGGTTATATGACCGTACATTTGTTTTATATGCACTTGGACTTGAATGAGTTTGTTCTGCACAGCCCCTTGGGTGACTGACATGAAACATAATTTCAAAGCCACAATACTACACATAATACGTGTAGGCACATTCAGATGTCCTTTATATGCGGATGGGGTGGGCTGGTGGAGCTAAATAGACTGTGCTCACAGCATGCTGACAGGAATGAATTGAAGGGAGTCTTAGTACACCCCTTATTTCTGATGGGAGTAGGTTCCAGACATTGATGTATCTGAAATAAAATGAGTACGCACGTCTTTAATCATTCGTGCTAGTATGTATATGTATTGGCCGGGATTACTGTTTCGAGTGCGGGTGCCTGGGACTATAACTATAAATATAAGGTGTTGTGTTGTGGCAGAGTATTGTTGTTGGGTTATGTTTTATTTTGTAGTTATGGATTGTAGTTATGGAAGCCTCAGATGTAACCACTGAAATGTAGTTTGTGTAATGTTACTAGATCGACCTAAGTATTATTTATAAATATGATGAATGTCCTTATTTGTGAATGACCCTAATTGTAATTAATTGCACTAGCGATACACGCGTGACACGTACTGTGCGTAGTTCGTTGCTTGCTAATTTGTGTTTACTTTCATATAGTAATTCAGATGTATTTACATTATTTTCAGTGTCGAGCTTCGGTACGGCCTAAGTGTCAGATGTGAAGTCGTGTGTCCGCCGGGGTTGTGCCGCGACATGAAGGGTTGATTCGACGTATCTTCAGCACTATGTAAAACGGAGTCGTGATATGTCTTGTTGGGAGACATCCACTATGTCGGCCATTGAACTGTTTGGCCGCTGGCCACCGATTGCTGAGACAATTATCGACCACCTGCCTTATTGCATTGTCAAGGCGATGACTTGTGGAAGTCGCCACGTTATACGGTCGGATAAATGCCGAGAGCCTTCTCATGTAAACCTACTGAATGGATTTTGGAAGTTACTCAAGATTAGTTGTGTGTTTTGCTAATGTCGTATTACCCTTGTATATTTAAGCTTGAAATAAAGTTTATTCAGTTCAACGCCAAATGTAAATGTTTTCGATAAGCAGAGGCTTCTTATTAAATGCAATTGCCCCACATGCCGAACATACTTTACATATTACTATAGCTCATTGATGCACATTATTACAACTCCTCATATACACAATCCTATCCATAATAAGTTATTATATTCCTAAAACAGCTCACGTTTCCTAAACTTCAATCGTCATCTCTTAATAATATTGAGTACGAAGTTGCTAACAGTGTACAGTGATAACTACAGTTAAATTTAAATTAGTGCATCCATGTGTATGTTCAAGTTAGCATAGCTATTACAAACGATTATGTATAACTTTTTGCTGTTCAACAACGTACGGGGGTCATACTCATACACATTGTGTTTGCATTTATACAGTTTATGAGCATCACACAATTAATCAATCTGTGCGGACTGTGTGTATTACATTAAATGGCAAAGAATTGGTTAGGTTAGGTAGATATGCATTTACCAATATTTAATATCCTAAAATGTATTAGGTCATTCACGGATGTGCATCAAACACACGCTTTGCATCAGCAGGTTTCATATCCAATGTGTGTCCATGGCCATTGGCTCAAATTGTTTATCACTCAATCTACTTGCAATGACGTCAAAGCAATATCTCACAGTGAAAGGTTATTAGATCAATATAGTGTAATTATTGACTTGTGAGTCCAAGCCCAAGACCTGAAAAATTACCAAATTCCGACCGATAATTCTAATAAAAATAAACACCCTTGATAAGGATCTTGCCAATTCTTAGTTCTTATCCAATCTAAATATATATATATATTATATACTCCCTCCTTGACGGTGTTACAACTCTCGATATATATATATATAGGAGGAGTATATAAGGAGTGTGTGTGTGTGTGTGCGTGCGTGCGTGCGTGCGTGCATGCGTGCGTGTTTGTGTGTGATGGACAATCATACATCGTTGTTAAAATACAATTTAAAACTTTGACGTAATAACAAAATGTAGTTGTGTAGACAATCGTAGTGTAGGCGCAATGATGTGTTACCAAGATTTACACTGATTAATTGTGCAACTATCGTTCGTGACTGTACTTCCTCTTTCACTCAAAAGCCAGGATGTGTTTTGTCTTGCACTAGAATGTTGATGTATCTCCGTGACGTTTCAACCAGTACAGTGTGCAGTCTGTCGTAGAACTCTAGATTTGATGTATCTCCGTGACGTTTCAACCAGTACAGTGTGCAGTCTGTCGTAGAACTCTTGATTTGATGCATCTCACTGACGTTTCAACCAGTACAGTGTGCAGTCTGTCATAGAACTCTAGATTTGATGCATCTCCTTGACGTTTCAACCAGTACAGTGTGCAGTCTGTCGTAGAACTCTAGATTTGATGCATCTCACTGACGTTTCAACCAGTACAGTGTACAGTCTGTCGTAGAACTGTTGATTTGATGCATCTCCCTGACGTTTTAACCAGTACAGTGTGCAGTCTGTCATAGAACTCTAGATTTGATGCATCTCCCTGACGTTTCAACCAGTACAGTGGGCAGTCTGTCGTAGAACTCTTGATTTGATGTATCTCCGTGACGTTTCAACCAGTACAGTGTGCAGTCTGTTGTAGAACTGTTGATTTGATGTATCTCCGTGACGTTTCAACCAGTACAGTGTGCAGTCTGTCGTAGAACTCTAGATTTGATGCATCTCCTTGACGTTTCAACCAGTACAATGTGCAGTCTGTCGTAGAACTGTTGATTTGATGCATCTCCCTGACATTTCAACCAGTACAATGTGCAGTCTGTCATAGAACTCTTGATTTGATGCATCTCCCTGACGTTTCAACCAGTACAATGTGCAGTCTGTCGTAGAACTCTAGATTTGTTGTATCTCCTGACGCTTTCAACCAGTACAGTGTGCAGTCTGTTGTAGAACTGTTGATTTGATGCATCTCCCTGACGCCTTCAACCAGTACAGTGTACAGTCTGTCGTAGAACTCTTGATTTGATGCATCTCACTGACGTTTCAACCAGTACAGTGTGCAGTCTGTTGTAGAACTCTAGATTTGTTGTATCTCCCTGACGTTTCAACCAGTACAGTGTGCAGTCTGTCGTAGAACTCTAGATTTGATGCATCTCCCTGACGTTTCAACCAGTACAGTGTGCAGTCTGTCATAGAACTCTAGATTTGATGTATCTCCCTGACGTTTCAACCAGTACAGTGTGCAGTCTGTCATAGAACTCTAGATTTGATGCATCTCCCTGACGTTTCAACCAGTACAGTGGGCAGTCTGTCGTAGAACTGTTGATTTGATGTATCTCCGTGACGTTTCAACCAGTACAGTGTGCAGTCTGTCGTAGAACTCTTGATTTGATGCATCTCCCTGACGTTTCAACCAGTACAGTGTGCAGTCTGTCATAGAACTCTAGATTTGATGCATCTCACTGACGTTTCAACCAGTACAGTGTGCAGTCTGTCATAGAACTCTAGATTTGTTGTATCTCCCTGACGTTTCAACCAGTACAGTGTGCAGTCTGTCGTAGAACTCTTGATTTGATGTATCTCCCTGACGTTTCAACCAGTACAGTGTGCAGTCTGTCATAGAACTCTAGATTTGATGCATCTCCCTGACGTTTCAACCAGTACAGTGGGCAGTCTGTCGTAGAACTCTTGATTTGATGTATCTCCGTGACGTTTCAACCAGTACAGTGTGCAGTCTGTCGTAGAACTCTAGATTTGATGCATCTCCCTGACGTTTCAACCAGTACAGTGTGCAGTCTGTCATAGAACTCTAGATTTGTTGTATCTCCCTGACGTTTCAACCAGTACAGTGTGCAGTCTGTTGTAGAACTGTTGATTTGATGCATCTCCCTGACGTTTCAACCAGTACAGTGTACAGTCTGTCGTAGAACTCTTGATTTGATGCATCTCACTGACGTTTCAACCAGTACAATGTGCAGTCTGTCGTAGAACTCTTGATTTGATGCATCTCACTGACGTTTCAACCAGTACAGTGTGCAGTCTGTCGTAGAACTCTAGATTTGTTGTATCTCCCTGACGTTTCAACCAGTACAGTGTGCAGTCTGTCATAGAACTCTAGATTTGTTGTATCTCCCTGACGTTTCAACCAGTACAGTGTGCAGTCTGTCGTAGAACTCTAGATTTGTTGTATCTCCCTGACGTTTCAACCAGTACAGTGTACAGTCTGTTGTAGAACTGTTGATTTGATGCATCTCCCTGACGTTTCAACCAGTACAGTGTACAGTCTGTCGTAGAACTCTTGATTTGATGCATCTCACTGACGTTTCAACCAGTACAGTGTGCAGTCTGTCGTAGAACTCTAGATTTGTTGTATCTCCGTGACGTTTCAACCAGTACAGTGTGCAGTCTGTCGTAGAACTCTTGATTTGATGCATCTCACTGACGTTTCAACCAGTACAGTGTGCAGTCTGTCGTAGAACTCTTGATTTGATGCATCTCACTGACGTTTCAACCAGTACAATGTGCAGTCTGTTGTAGAACTCTAGATTTGTTGTATCTCCCTGACGTTTCAACCAGTACAGTGTGCAGTCTGTTGTAGAACTGTTGATTTGATGTATCTCCCTGACGTTTCAACCAGTACAGTGTACAGTCTGTCGTAGAACTCTTGATTTGATGCATCTCACTGACGTTTCAACCAGTACAATGTGCAGTCTGTCGTAGAACTCTTGATTTGATGCATCTCACTGACGTTTCAACCAGTACAGTGTGCAGTCTGTCGTAGAACTCTAGATTTGTTGTATCTCCCTGACGTTTCAACCAGTACAATGTGCAGTCTGTCGTAGAACTCTTGATCTGCATATTCATTACCACTGTTTGTTGGAACATAGCACTGAATCACACTGACGTTTCTTCCTTTTGACTTGATTGTTGCTGTAATAATTCTTGGTGTCACAGTGCAGTGTTCCATAGTGAAGCACTTGACACGAAGCAGAACGAACGTTCGATACCGAAGAAGGGCGGATCGAAGTGTATGGTTGGAGCGATAAAGTAAGGCTCGATTCAGAGCTTTGAGTTTGTATGTTTACAACTGAATATACGAAAGAGCATCCGAGGATGTGTCCTCCGAGGATGTGTCCTCCGAGGATGTGTCCTCCGAGGATGTGTCCTCCGAGGATGTGTCCTCCGAGGATGTGTCATCCGAGGATGTGTCCTCCGAGGATGTGTCCTCCGAGGATGTGTCATCCGAGGATGTGTCCTCCGAGGATGTGTCCTCCGAGGATGTGTCCTCCGAGGATGTGTCCTCCGAGGATGTGTCCTCCGAGGATGTGTCATCCGAGGATGTGTCCTCCGAGGATGTGTCCTCCGAGGATGAGTGTACAGAGTGTCATCCAAGGATGTGTCCTCCGAGGATGTGTCCTCCGAGGATGTGTCATCCGAGGATGTGTCGAGCGCGCATGCGTGCGTGTGTGTCTGTGCATGATTTTCGTTGTCGTGTCCAGAGCAGATTATGTGTTTCATGTGCCACTTTAGCTGCCTGCCCAGTTTGACGCATGGTCTGGCCATTTTGGTGTTTTGTTTGGCGGTCTGACTTTCAACAGGTTATATTGCTTTCCGATGAGGCAACATCTTGAATTATGGTGTTGGTTGGGTTGTTAATGTCACATCCAGTTTTATGTATACAAACATTGTGTATGAAACAGAATATTACAACAAATTTGATGCATCTTCCAGGTTGATTTTCTCAAAAACAAATATGTAGGATTTAATGAAAATGCTACATATGCGCGGGGACAAAACACAATTGAAGTCAAAGAAAAAGAAAGATTAGCTTAGCACTTGATGTTAACCAATCATTCTGTCTTACCAACAAAACAAACAAACATGTTTAATCATGATTTATTTTTGACAGTGGCATAATTCGGTCATATATGTTAAAGCGGTTTCCATTTTTCTCAGATTAAGCAATAATGACTATGCAACAACACAGCATAAATATTACTGATTCCTGAGTGTACTAATAGTCAAATGATTCCACATAGATGAGATTACAGATGGCCAAAAACATACCCCTGGAAATATTCATATTTAATATCACTAGTCCTGTGATTCAAACAATTGGAACACTTATATTTGTTCCATCACCTTTGATTGGTCGACTGCTGTAAACGAAATCCCAAACATTGTAATATCACTATCTACACACATAAATGATGTTTTTCTAAATCTCATTATTTCAGGTTAATTAAGTAAAAAGTGTTGTCCTAAATGAATTATATATTGTAATGGTGATATTCCAACACCCTTGATTGTTCTGCTGCCACAATAGTTGATGTTACAACAAGTTTCATTGCTTAATGAAATGACTGTTTTACGGGACATTGCAACACTGAATGTATTAATACTCATAACATCTCAGTTGGTTAACAATAATACCTATACAACAAGTATTAGAATCGTAATCTTTAATATTTTCAAAAACACATGATTTGGTGATGAAAAAAATATGCCAGTTCTGTCTATTCCCATTTTTCATTGGATGATTGATTGGTCTGTCAAACTACCATTTCATAAAATTTCTGACAGTAAATATTGTACAGCAACATATGTTAAAAACATGAAGTCTAACTTTGTTTATTTAGATGTACATTGAAATCTAAAATTTGGGGCATTTTAATTATATGAAACCCCCAAATAAATATGTATCGGTTAACCAATGAAAATCGTTGAAAAAAAAATTATTGACAGCACAAATTGATTGACAGCTACCACTGGAAGACTCTAAAAAGCTAGTGTAAAACAACTGAATAATTTGGTTATGTTCTACTATGTTAACAAACCCCTACCTTTTCCACAACTAAGGTGACTTTTCCCAAAGTAGTTTCTACAAAGTACCTGATAAAAAATAATGGTTGTAGAAAAATTCCAGAAGAATGTTGCCTTATAAAAAATTTTCTCAAAAGTAATAACTTCTCTCCCAAGTGAAAGTTGCCAGTGATTCTCATTTGATCTTTCCAATGCTTCTACGTTATGTATATAACACATATGTATATAATAAATAGATATAGTACATATAATACTGCCAAGGTATATAAGCTTGCTGGAAGACATAATCTGTTTGTAATATGTAAAAGTTTGTTCAACACGCGTCTGTTGTGTCACTAATTTGTCACTTGTGTCACTGTGCATCACTTCCGTCAGATGTCAGAGATATGCCGTCAAATCTCACCATGTTGTATAAGAAGCTGCAAATCTGCGCACACAACTGGATCAAACTGGTACGCCTGGGGACGAAACAATGTACAAAATGTACAAACAAGGGACATGCATCATCTATAATAATAATAAATTACTGACAGATGTGTTACTGACAGATACGTTACTGACAGAGATGTTACTTGCATCAAAGTTAATGACACAGAGGTTACTGACAGAGAATATACTGGCAAGCAAGTTACTGACAGAAAAGTTACTGGCATCAAAGTTACTTGCATTGAAGTTAATGACACAGAGGTTAATGACAAAGAAGTTACTGACAAAGGAGTTACTGACAGAGAAGTCATATACAGAGAAGTTACTGACAAAGAAGTTGCTGGCAGAGAAGTTACTGACACAAAACTTACTGACATGGAAGTTACTGACAGAGAAGTTACTGGCACCAAAGTTACTGGCATCAAAATTAATGAGAGAAAAGTTATTGACAAAGAAGTTACTGACAGAGAATTTACTGACAATGAAGTTAATGACAAAGAAGTTACAGGCAGAGAAGTTACTGGCATGGAAGTTACTGACAGAGAAGATACAGACAGAGAAGTTACTGACAGAGAAGTTACTGGCACCAAAGTTACTGGCATCAAAATTAATTTCAGAAAGGTTATTGACAAAGAAGTTATTGATAGAGAAGTTACTGACAAAGAAGTTAATGACAGAGAAGTTACTGGCATGGAAGTTAATGACAGAGAAGTTACTGACAAAGATGTTAATGACAAAAAAGTTACTGACAGAGAATTTACTGATAGAGAAGTTGCATGGTGCATCATTTGGAAATTAACACTTCTAATAAGAAGTAACTGAAACAATTACAGGTACCCATTTCGTTGTGAGCTGTACTCACCTTAGAATAATACAATTTTGCCTCAGTTTCATCTTTCTTGGTGCTGCGTCCAAGATGTAGACAGCGCGCATAGTAGAAACAAGCCATGGCAATGCCCTTACTGATATAAGCAGACACACAGTCCGTCTCGTCTGCAATCTGCTCCACATTGGTCATCTGGGCCACTCTACAACAGAACACATCGGCTCCATGACAATGACCTATGTATATCGATGCACACAAAAATCAGACCTACAAACCTGTGCAGTGGTGCAAATGGGGGCTGTATATGCAAACCTCGAGTCTGATCATCTTGTGTCATATATGTCATGTTATATATTTTAAGCTATATCTAGTTTGAGAGCAAAAGTGTGTTTTACTGAACTGTATTTAAAAAAAAAATATTTTTACTGTCATGTGTTTAATTTAAATGTTTCGGTAGTGAATCATCTTTACGTTATTGCATGTTGTGGAACATGTGTTCCCCACCCCAACATATTTTTATGTGTCCCGTGAACGCCTGATACAGGTATTGGAAACTGTTGACAACTGTTCTTGAGTGTACAGAGTGTCATGGTTGACATATACAGGTGATGGTCAAACTATATCATAACAACTGTGGCTCATTAAAACACATTTGAGTGACCAAGATGTTAGAAAAGATTTAGGTTATACGTCATAAGATGTTAGAAAAGATATAAGTTATACGTCATAAGATGTTAGAAAAGATATAGGCTATACGTCATAAAATGTTAGAAAAGATATAGGTCATACGTCATAAGATGTTAGAAAAGATATAGGTTATACATCATAAGATGTTACAAAAGATACAGGTTATACATCATAAGTTATTAGAAAAGATATACGTTATACATCATAAGATGTTACAAAAGATACAGGTTATACGTCATAAGATATTTGAAAAGATATAGGTTATACATCATAAGATGTTACAAAAGATATAGGTTATACATCATAAGATGTTAGAAAAGATATAGGTTATACTTCATAAGATGTTACAACAGGTATTGATTATACGTCATAAGATGTTAGAAAAGATATAGGTTATACGTCATAAGATGTTAGAAAAGATATAGGTTATACATCATAAGATGTTACAAAAGATATAGGTTATACGTCATAAGATATTAGAAAAGATATAGGTTATACATCATAAGATGTTACAAAAGATATAGGTTATACATCATAAGATGTTAGAAAAGATATAGGTTACACTTCATAAGATGTTAGAAAAGATATAGGTTATACTTCATAAGATGTTACAAAAGATATAGGTTATATTTCATAAGATGTTACAAAAGATATAGGTTATACTTCACAAGATGTTACAAAAGATATAGGTTATACTATGTAAGATAATTTATAATAAAAGTGATCACACTTAATACCATTAACTGGTACTGGGGGCGCAGACTGACCTCATGGCCAAGTCAACGGCCTTGGTGAAGAGCTTTCTCTTGTAGTAGTACGCCACCATGTGACCCATCGCAAACACGTTGCCCCTCTCTGCTGCCTCGCGCAGACAGATGAAGGCAGCCTCGTCATCATTCTTCCCACAGAGGCCTGTCAGGTACATCACCCCCATCGCCCCTGCAATGTAGCAACACAACCCTGTCAGGTACAGCACCCCTATTGCCCCTGCAATGTAGCAACACAACCCTGTCAGGTACACCACCCCATCGCCCCTGCATTGTAGCAACACAACCCTGTCAGGTACATCACCCTCATCGCCCCTGCATTGTAGCAACACAACCCTGTGAGGTACATCACCCTCATCGCCCCTGCAATGTAGCAACACAACCCTGTGAGGTACATCACCCCCATCGCCCCTGCAATGTAGCAACACAACCCTGTGAGGTACACCACCCCATCGCCCCTGCAATGTAGCAACACAACCCTGTCAGGTGCACCACCCCATCGACCCTGCAATGTAGCAACACCACCCTGTGAGGTACACCACCCCATCGACCCTGCAATGTAGCAACACAACCCTGTGAGGTACACCACCCCTATCGACCCTGCAATGTAGCAACACAACCCTGTCAGGTACATCACCCCCATCGACCCTGCAATGTAGCAACACAACCCTGTCAGGTACACCACCCCATCGCCCCTGCAATGTAGCAACACAACCCTGTCAGGTACACCACCCCATCGCCCCTGCAATGTAGCAACACAACCCTGTCAGGTACACCACCCCATCGCCCCTGCAATGTAGCAACACAATCCTGTCAGGTACACCACCCCATCACCCCTGCAATGTACCAACACAACCCTGTCAATGTACCAACATGACAATAATTATTAATATTTTAAACTTCAAATGTAAAAAGCACAGTTGGCTTAATAAATTAGTGCATACTTTTATTAAAATCATCGAAAGAATTGACTTACAAAGTGTGAACAACATTATACCACAGCGTGTAGAGTTCAGAAAGGACTCAACTGCACAAACCTGTTAAGTGCGCTGCGGAGTGACCTCAGTGAAGTACAGGCCCATGTACAAGGAAACATCTGAGGGTGCTGAGGAATTAGGTTGAGAATTAAAGAGACTGGTGAAAGGCAAAGAATGACTAGTTGCAGCTGTAGGGTGAGTTCTTACTAACACAGCTGTAGGGTGAGTTCTTACTAACACAGCTGTAGGGTGAGTTCTTACTAACACAGCTGTAGGGTAAGTTCTTACTAACACAGCTGTAGGGTGAGATTTTACTAACACAGCTGTAGGGTGAGTTCTTACTAACACAGCTGTAGGGTGAGTTCTTACTAACACAGTTGTAAGGTAAGTTCTTACTAACACAGCTGTAGGGTGAGCTCTTACTAACACAGCTGCCGAACACATTGTATTGACCAACCTTGCGATTCGAGACTGCCATTGCCACATGCCTCGGAATGCCAGAAGAATGACTTCTGCAGGTCAGTTTGTTCCTCTTGTGTGTAGAACAGACCAAGGGCGGTCTGTGCCTTGACACTCGCCCTTGGGTTACCATCATCCGCAGCTAGCAGCCAGAATCTAAGCAAAAAGTATATAGTGCGATATTCAGTCATTAGCTTTACACTTCGCCCCCTGGCAGACCTGTTCATGCAACCTGGCATTGTGATGGTGGCCTGCAGATTTAAGGGGGTTTCAACCATGTGCAGGAACACGGTCAAACATTTTAGTTCATTTAACAATGAATGCATGGTACGCCCACAAGTGAATGCATGGTACGCCCACAAGTGAATGCATGGTACGCCCACAAGTGAATGCATGGTATGCCCACAAGTGAATGCATGGTACACCCACAAGTGAATGCATGGTATGCCCACAAGTAAATGCATGGTACGCCCACAAGTGAATGCATGGTATGCCCACAAGTGAATGCATGGTATGCCCACAAGTGAATGCATGGTATGCCCACAAGTAAATGCATGGTATGCCCACAAGTGAATGCATGGTATGCCCACAAGTAAATGCATGGTACGCCCACAACAAGTGAATGCATGGTACGCCCACAAGTGAATGCATGGTACGCCCGCAAGTGAATGCATGGTACGCCCGCAAGTGAATGCATGGTATGCCCACAAGTGAATGCATGGTACGCCCACAAGTGAATGCATGGTATGCCCACAAGTGAATGCATGGTACGCCCACAAGTGAATGCATGGTATGCCCACAAGTGAATGCATGGTATGCCAACAACAAGTGAATGCATGGTACGCCCACAAGTGAATGCATGGTATGCCCACAAGTGAATGCATGGTACGCCAACAACAAGTGAATGCATGGTACGCCCACAAGTAAATGCA
>BSQZ01000073.1:1557500-1667500 GCA_033239005.1 Lamellibrachia satsuma | reverse complement strand
ATATATATATATATATATATATATATATACACAGAGCCACAGTTATATATATATCATGGTATGTCCTGTTCTTGATCTAGTCACATTGTCAAAGTATATTTAATGAAAAAGAAATTATTAATGCTACTGAAAAATCTTCCAATATATATATGTATATATAAATATATATATATATATATATATATATATATATATATATATATATATATATATATATATATACCAGGGTATATATATATATATATATATATATATATATATATATATATATATATATATAAAGGAGCTTTGTAGCTGCAATCATTACAAAATACATAAAACTAGCCCAGTTGCCTGGCATTGCATGGGAGAAAAGGTAAGAGCTGATGACTCCTTACACTTCCCTGTCAAGTTTTGGTAGTGCAATGCCAATGATATCTTCAAATTAATGTACAACTGCAGGTTTCTTGATGCGTTTAGTGGACGTTTGATGTAGATCACGTAACAACAGTTGATGTATAGTGTTGCTAACAATTGCGTGTATTGCTTTGAGTTACAACATTTACATCAAACACCCACATTAGTTCCTTTGACATAATACCCCAACCCTGGGAATTTCAAATATGTTTTAATGTATGAACCCTCACCATGGGCCCCCGGGCATGCCTGTACCCCCTGGCACACCTGTACCCCTTAGGCCCCGGGCAAACATGTACCTCCTGGGCCCCCGGGCACACCTGTACCCCCTGGGCCCCCAGGCACATCTGTAACCCCTGGGCCCCCGGGCATGCCTGTACCCCCTGGGCCCCCTAGCACGCCTGTATCCCCTGGGCCCCTAGCATGCCTGTACCCCTTGGGCCCCTAGCACGCCTGTACCCCTTGGGCCCCCTAGCACGCCTACACCCCCTGGGCCCCCTAGCACGCCTACACCCCCTGGGCCCCCTAACACACCTGCAAAGTGTCAGCTCCATAAATGTGAAACTGAGGGAGATATGAGGTAACAGGCAGGCAGGCAGGCAGGCAGGCAGGCAGGCAGGCAGGCAGGCAGGCAGGCAGGCAGGCAGGCAGGCAGGCAGGCAGGCAGGCAGGCAGGCAGGCAGGCAGGCAGGCAAACTACTTTGTTATGTAGATTAACAAAACAAACCATTTCTATTCCGTAAGCACAGTTTGGAGTACCGGTAGTAAATAACTGAAATGAAAACAACCAGTTTATCTCAATCTATCTGGTCCACCTTTTCCTTGGTTCACGTTTTAGGCTGCCTCTGCTAGGTGGCTATATAGACCGAGTATTTAGTCCACAGATCTCACCTGGTTCGGCTCACAGCCAAGTCCATCATACAGAATGACTCCGAGCTGGAAGCCAGCCTGCAGATCACCCTTGGCCTCTGCTCGCTCAAAGTACTTCCTTGCCTTATCGTACTCTTCCTGCAAACAAACTGTCATATGTCAGAATTGCAATACTAGCTCATAACTATGGCATTGACAAAAATGTATTTAAAAATCTCTATTTAGTGCAGGGAGTGGTAACATAGAGGACTGTCAACTGAGTTTAAAGCTTGCTTTTTTCAACCCTAATTGTCAATCAATCAATCAGATATAGTCTCCACATGTAGAGAAACAAGGAACTCTCCTCTCCTATAGTTGCTTTACTCATTGTAATTATTTTCCATAATCACACTAGTTAGCAGTATAAATTTTTTTTAGTAAATTGATGTTTAAAATTAGTTATTATTTTTACATATTTATTATTATTTAGTAATTATAATTTTATTATTATCACTATATTGTGCAATATTTATTTAAACTAATTATTATTAATAGTAGTAGTTTAATCTATTTATTAGTTTATTTAGCAATTCTAAACAATGTCATTAATTTTTTTATTCTTAGTGCTATCAAATAAAATATATGATTACCCGGTATTACAGTTCAGTGCTACCTGTTCGAAGTACAGCTGTCCTAGTTGGAAAAGAGCCAGGAAATCTCCATCCCGGATCCTCTCCAGGAGGAGTGTCTCCAACTGTTCCATGATTTCTTCATCCGTCTGATTCATGCGACGGATCCCGAGGTTGTCTGTAAGTAGTTGAAGTTGCTTGGTGGGGATGATGCGTTGGCCGTCGACCGTCGTGATCGGCAACTCCTCTTTTGGAAGGTCCAGAGCCATGCCTTTCAAAATTATACAAGTTTTACGTAAAATGGCAATTAGTATATCAAGTTATTTATTATACATTTTCTTTAAGCAAACCTATTAGTTAACCCACACCAAAATGTCAGCAACCATCGGTGGCCTTCTTCAGGAAATTAATTCTAAGACTTAGGATGTTCTTCTTTTGTTCGCCAGATGGTTTGGCAGTTCCACATACGGTGACTGGAAAAAAGTCACAATTTTGCCTAGGAAAACAAGTCACATGAAGAATTATTTTAATAGAAACAGGCAAACTGTGGTGGATGTTGTATATTTGGCATCAGGGTCAGTTTTTATCAGAACTGAAAGTTTGTGCTTTACTTCAATGTTGGTGGGTTAGGCGGATGTTCCACCCGATACCATGAAGGAATTCTGCCACAGTCTTGCGGTCATCTAAGCGATTGATGCACAAGTTGCGAAGGCATTCTTGCAGCTGCACAAACTTGTCTTGGAGGTGGGTTGCCAACAGCATCATGTTGGATGACGGTGCTCACCGTCGCCTGCTCATGCTGAAACCATTTGATGACCCTCCTGGTTGACGGATGGTAGTAACCAATGAGACTGAAGAACATATTGTCCCACCCTTCACAGAAGTTGTTGGTATGAAGATTGTTGTTCATGGTGGTGTCATGCACGTTGCAACATGGTGCAACCTTATAAGGATGACAGCATTTCCGGGCTTGGCAGCTGGCTGTTGGATCTGTTGGAAGGAACCACTGACAAAGGTACGATCGAAGTATATGAGCAACTCTTTGACTTCAGGTGGATTTTGTGGCATGACAGCTTTAATGTCTTCTACTGGCAAGAAGAAGAGAGCACTGATCATGCCACAAATAAGTGAAAGTCAGCGTCGGCCAGGTAGTGTGGGTCCAAGCCCAAGTCCTGAATCTTACGCCAGGTGGATTGCGTAAGATGGTAGAAACAACCCTTGCTGTTGGCGTCACGACCAAAGATGGTAGAAACAACCCTTGCTGTTGACGACACGACCAAAGATGGTAGAAACAACACTTGCTGTTGACGTTACGACCAAAGATGATAGAAACAACCCTTGCTGTTGACATCAAGGTCAAAGATGGTAGAAACAACCCTTGCTGTTGACGTCAAGGCTGAAGACAGCAAGGAAACCTCGCAGCACACAATCCTTGATTTCGGTCACTATGGTTTGCACATTGAGGTCATAGTCTAAGTTGGCACACTTGTCCACTACAGCATGAAACAGTTCTTCGTAGGTCGCCTGAGTCTTGTTTGGAAAGAGAGCACAGACAGTAGTAATAGCTGCATCACCAAAGGGCACCCAGATGATATAAACTTGCTTGAATGCCTTTGGAGCCATGGAGAAGTTACCATCCATGTAGAGTATCAGAGGCAGGTGTCTCAGAACTTCTCTGGTAGCGAACATGAGGATACGGTCGTTTACATTTGGGCCATTATCGTGGAGCAGTAACTCCTCAAGGCCAACTGTCCATATATGGCTGAACTAGTAAGGGATGTATCTACCAGTAAGGGATGTATCTACCAGAATTCAGTTCCTGAAGAAGTTTACCGATGGTTGCTGAAACAATTAACGGAGTTAATGTTGTGTTAAAGGAAAATGTTTAATAGTTTATTCTCCCAACTAACAATGTAACAATCATGTATACATCCAGTATATCAAGTCACAATGTAACAATCATGTATACATCCAGTATATCAAGTCACAATGTAACAATCATGTATACATCCAGTATATCAAGTCACAATGTAACAATCATGTATACATCCAGTATATCAAGTCATGATGTAACAATGTATACATCCAGTATGTCAAGTCACAATGTAACAATCATGTATACATCCAGTATATCAAGATGAAGTCACAATGTAACAATCATGTATACATCCAGTATATCAAGTCACAATGTAACAATCATGTATACATCAAGTCACAATGTAACAATCATGTATACTTCAAGTCACAATGTAACAATCGTGTATACATCAAGTCACAATGTAATAATCATGTATACATTGCAACAAAAACACAAACATTTCTTATGCTGCAATTGGCAGCTTGATATTGTCTAGATTGTGTTTTAACCACTATAAGTACATAAGCAGTGGCAGAAAAAGCTTAGGAGGGAAATAAAGCATTTATGGTGGAAACAATTAAAATAAATGAGTAGGTTGCATACTTTTCTGCAAATCATCAACGTTACCAATACTTAATTATTCAGACCTGTGAAAAATTATTAATTTACTTAAACACCATTCACACTACCTTTAAAGTTTAGTGATAGTCCATTATAATGCTGATCAACACAATCAGTCAAGATTATATTGAAAACTATCCAAAAACAGACATGCAAGTTTTACTCTTCGTCGACAATACATTGGTAAAACTAAGGAGTGCTGTTATGGATTAAGTTGGAAAATTTACCAAGCAAAATTTTTATCTTACCTACTTCTTGGTAACAGCCCTTTGTTTGTACCTGGCTGTGTACTTGACTGTGTACTTGACTGTGTACCTGGCTGTGTACCTGGCTGTGTACTTGACTGTGAAGAAGACTTGTAGTTCTAACCTCCTCTGTCTGCCTCTTCTGGGTATGAGTCAACCCTGTCTAAAGAGGCTCTTCTCCAATGTAGCAAATTTAACCTCTGCAACAAAAAATGCACATAACTAAGCATACTGCTACTGCTGTCAAATAAAATTCACAGCATTGTGGGCTTTTCTAAAATCAAGTGAAAACATTTGCCTATTAGTATTACTAACAACTCATTTGATTCTTCGACTTTGTCCGGTCACACATTTTCCCTCAAGACAAAATAATAGGTTGTTCCAGTTGGCTATGGTAGAGTAGTAAACTGAAAGAATTAACTGTTTGGTAACTAAGTCTAAGAGGAACTGAACATCTTTGGAATGGGTGCAATTGCCAATGGGAATTAAACATAGGAAAACGTGTGACCGGACACATTAATTATAGGCCTCATAGCAGAATGTTTTCTTAAATTGCTTTAAGGTTTAAAGTGCGCTGGTGGCTCATACGTTTCTAAAGATATCTTGTTATAAGTACTGAAAAAATTTTGTGATAATCTGGGCCTAGTCTAAGCTAGGGCGATAATCTGGTGGGTAGTGTCAATTATTCTAAACTCGCTAAGCCACGCGTAACATTTGCCAGTGCCTCACTTGGACCCGGTATTACGTTCTGAGTTATCTTACCAGCATACAGGAATATGTTCCATACTTCTGTTAAGTCAAGGTATGCACCATCCATTCCAGTAAAACATTCAGAGACACTAAAATTATGTTTAGTTTATAAATCATGGCGGCGAGCACCATGACGATAGGTCCATGACCCGACATCGCCACCTAGCGGAATTATACCATATGGTTTGCAACGAATTCGGTAGGGGGCGAAACTTTATCCATCGTTGATCAAAACATGGCATCCCAAATGTGACGTTTGCTGCAAAAACATATTTCTTAATACTGCAGCGATTGTGTTGTGCGGCAATACTCCGAGTTCCAAGTTAAGGAACGAAGAAGCATGAAGTTATCAGCAAAAACGCTGTCAGGTGTTTTGCATGGGCTAAACCGTAATTCGTGTGACTGGTACGTTTATGGCAAAGCCAAATGGGATGACTGTGACAAATTTAATTATGTTTATGACAATTATGTTCGAAAACTTGCGGCCAGCACTGTCAGTGTCAGTGTCGCAGTCGGTGTCAGTCACAGTGGGACGGTCAATGAATGAACTGGAGATGTAGTCCCCGGTTGAACCTCTAGGTCCATCACCAGGTGATGCTTCACGGATTCAGGATATCATCGATATGTCCGACAACGGCTACCTGCACCAGGCCAAGACTTTACATTTACACTGTGTAAAGGCTAAAGCCAGCAAAGGGGACTGATGTCATGACTATTTTTGCTATAATAATATTTGTTTATTATTGCATTGTACATTACACAGTGCATGTCTAAAACTGCAGGTTTTAATATTAGTTCTTCACATCGTATGCACAAAATTATATATTAATCTATTCTCATCAATTTTGGATCACTAATAATATGTTTTCATATTTGCTTTATTGTAAACATCAACCTCAACACCATCTAGAGAGGTCCTTACACATGTTGATTATGGTGTATACATTAATTATTATTAGTTATAAGTGATCTGCATGCAGCATAACACTAGCTCATACAAAGTTTACAGCACTTATTATACAATATGGTGCCAACTTCTGCACATGGTATATTTTTGATGTGATTTAGGAACTTATAAGTTTACACAGATTGGAGATGGAAGTATTCCCACTGTCAGACATGTGTAATTCATGTTTCAGGGGCTGGCAAGGCCTGTTGGCGTATGGCTGCCAAAATCTGGTTGTCATCGTTGACCCTGTTACAGTGCAGGTAAAAAAAAATTGTCTCCAAATGTCTCCAAATTCTTTTGTAAAATTCCACCACTGTCTAATGTCTATAATGTCTATAATGTCTGTAGCTCATTGATATTTCTGAGTGGACTGAGGTAATATAAGATGAACAAAATTGCCCAAGCTTCGTAACAGCAAAGAAACAATTTGCACATACAGGTAAAGCCTTTCTTTGATGAAATTGTTTGAATCTTATTGAGTCTCAATAAGCTAACATTCAACTTTCGTGTGCACTTGCCATCTGGAGCCCATTGCTTCGCATGATAATTTGGTTAAATATAAAAAACAATTATACTTGATTAAACAATAATCAACACATTTCTTGTATATACAAACTCTTATGGTAATGTATTTGGTAAAAAAATTGTCAGTGATATTCCTTGAGTTTTCTTATTGTGAAGTCATAATGATATACTAATTTGTACTATTTGATTCAGGTTGTTCAATGTCTCGACAGGCACAAGGGATATGTCGTCAAGGTATGCTTTTAAAGCAACTTAACCTTTTTTATTATAAACTATGATCAATATTCACTGCATGAAGATTACTTCTTTTTATGAAAATGTGAAGTTAATTGTATAAACATTATACTCTGGAGTACTTTTGGTTTTGGCAAAACTAATTGACCTTGATATGTTTTGTTAATTACCAACATAATACAGGTTGTCATGTGATCTATGACATATATATATATATATAATATATATATATATATATATATATATATATATATATATATATATATATAAAACAAAACTACAAAACTGCACAATGCAATACCAACTTTGGGTAGTTACGTAATTGTATTTTTTATTTTAAGTTTTATTATCGTATTTCCACATTTGGTCGACAACTTTCTTCTGTCATGAAATATAAAATACTTTATGCAGGGAGATAATATTGTTACACATTTCATATCTACAGAAATATTGTTTAATGAAAACATGCCCATTAGGTATATAACGTATACCTAGGTATGTGCACTAAACACTTCCACAATACCACACAGCATTATCCCCATAACATACCTCATTTCAGAATCATAACAGCCACACTCTGCAACATTTTGTATCTTTTCATAGCTTGAACCTCAAGTCTTGTATTAAAGTTGTTGGGGCCACATTACAAATATACATCATAAGAAAATTCATGTTGATAGGGAATGTTTTTGTCATGTGAAAGAGACTATATGGACACCATGTGATTTTCACAATTCAGCAATTTCTTGCACACATCCAACAAGACAAGTTATCTTTTTATTCTCGTAGTTGTTTGAGGCCAAGTCAAAAACCAACTTTAGTGCATTTTCTACAGTTATTAATGCATTTGTCTTCATACACATGTCATATATATATATATATATATATATATATATATATATATATATATATATATATATATATATATATATATATATATATATATATATATATATATGGACTTTACTAGTGAGTGTCTAAATGTTTATATGCTCCGTGCAATATTCAGCTGAAGTGGTCGAGAGAGAACTATCACCATGACATCGCCAACCCGTACTCTCTGTGTCTCGCTTCGGCCGACCACAATGGGCGCATCTTGGTGTGGGATGTCACCCAGGCCACTGTCAAATGTGACTTCTCCGACAGCAGCAAGCCTGTAGCAGGTCAGTGTCACATTGTGTCATCTGACAGTGTCACATTAATGACCTCTGACATGTGTACGGTCATTAGCGTCACATGAACACTGTTTTATTTATTATGCTACTTCTAGATGCTTTGCATCTCAGACACCAAACTCCCAGGGGGCCTTGGTTTTATTTTTTTAAAATTCAACCCGATATTACCCTTTCTGTAAACAATGGATATTACCCTTCCTGTAAACAATGGATATTACCCTTTCTGTAAACAATGGATATTACCCTTTCTGTAAACAATGGATATTACCCTTTCTGTAAACAATGGATATTTCTGTGATAATGTGGTGTATCCTGACATTTCACAGTCAAGTATGAACTACCAACAGGGTTGGCACTGACGAAACAGTAAATACCACAGCAAATACCATGGTATTTACCACCTCGTGAGAAATACCTTTCTGGCATCTAATGCGCCAGAAATCATAAGAAACTATGACAAACTGTCAGAAACCCTTAGAAATACCTTTCAGATCCCCTTATTGCAATATCATTATGCAAGCTTCAGAAATTAAGAAAGATTTTTATTTCATGCGTAGACTGTAATTTAAAATGAATATATTACTGCATTATTATCCTATCACCATTCATATGCAGGTACAACTTTTACTCTGTGTATTATTGTGTTTGAATTTGCTTGATTTGTTGGCTAATAGTTACAGAAATAATTGTGGCACAATGGTTTCACTAGGCAGCTAGCTTTTAAAACAACAGGACAGGTGTCAGTTACAACTGGCTGGGGTGTAAGTGCATACCAGCAGTAACATTAGAGAGGACATAAATGAAATGAGGTTACAACCAGGATTAGCCAGTAAAAGGATCCCGTTACTGCAATATCATTGTGCAGGCTGGGGCTTAATATTAAATAAGATTTCAACTCAGTTCCAGTACTGCCCATAATAAAAGCCATATTACTGCCTTTAGCATATATTGAGGCTCAACCCTACTGACTGGGCTTGAGCTGATAGTGAGCCACAGCCCTACTGACTGGGCTTGAGCTGATAGTGAGCCACAGCCCTACTGACTGGGCTTGAGCTGATAGTGAGCCACAGCTCTACTGACTGGGCTTGAGCTGATAGTGAGCCACAGCCCTACTGAGTGGGCTTGAGCTGATAGTGAGCCACAGCCCTACTGACTGGGCTTGAGCTGATAGTGAGCCACAGCCCTACTGACTGGGATTGAGCTGATAGTGAGCCACAGCCCTACTGACTGGGCTTGAGCTGATAGTGAGCCACAGCCCTACTGAGTGGGCTTGAGCTGATAGTGAGCCACAGCCCTACTGACTGGGCTTGAGCTGATAGTGAGCCACAGCCCTACTGACTGGGCTTGAGCTGATAGTGAGCCACAGCCCTACTGACTGGGCTTGAGCTGATAGTGAGCCACAGCCCTACTGACTGGGCTTGAGCTGATAGTGAGCCACAGTCCTACTGACTGGGCTTGAGCTGATAGTGAGCCACAGCCCTACTGACTGGGCTTAGTTTCTAAACAATGACAATGAACTTGAAGTGAGTGTGTATATCAAGCCAATAATATTATGCTAAATTGGTGTGTAGAGATTGTCCGAATGCTGATAAATTATAAATTATATTAGCAACTTTGAGATGGATTTTAAGGAAAATTGTATGCATGTGCACACAGTGCTAATAACAGTTAAATTGTTGTGTCGAGATTGTCAGATTGGCATAGAATGGTAAATTTTGAATATGTTAGCAATTTTGACTCAGATTATAATAATAACTTATTCATCCAAATACAAATACAATCGCTGTCAGTACAGAGAGAAATTGAGGGTGGGCCAATATAAAAAGTCATTAAATGTCAGATTAGTGACCAGATAGTTGGTATTACACCATTGGTATAAATTTCATTACCATTACATAAAAAACATTGCAGTTGCAACACACTTGATATACAATTTATTGTGTTGTGAAGTGTTTTTTTGGGGGGTTAAAGTGAGCAGAGTGTCAGACTTCAGACGGGCATGGCGGCAGACAACAAACCCTGTATGCCCAGCAAGGCATTCCCTATTGTAGTATTGTCTGTGATTGTCCATAACATGACGGTCACTGATGAATGAGTTAGGCTAGTGTAGAACTGGCAGTAGACAGGTCTGTCATAGGGTTGAGGGCAGCAGTTGTAATATCTCTCCAGTGTGTAGTCATCCACGGGCGGACGATTGCATATCATTTTAATAAAATTGTAATACACTGGTAACATAACACATTATTACAGTTAACATAACACAGTTAGTATAATTATGATTACAATTACCTATCATGTTTATCAACATTGATTACACTGATAACACAATATTATTACAGTTCATAATATTACTATTGATACTGTTACACAATACTCAAATAAAAATTAATAAAAAAAATAACATTACATGATTACATTTAATATTACACAATTTGTATAATGTTTATTAAAATTACATATTGCTTTAATAAAATTTATATAATTGCAATTACGTGATTGGTATAAATGTTATTACAATTACATTTTACTTTAATCTTTGAATACACTAATAACTATGTATTATAACAATTAATATTACACAATTGGTACACATTTTATTACAATGACATGTTACTTTTATCCAAATTGATTACACTGACATTACATGATTGCAATTAATGCCACGCCATTGATATACATTTGATTGCAATCACATTGTAATCAGTTACAATGATTACGTTCCACACCAAACATTTTATATTGTCTTACATTTGTGTTATAAATATATATATATACATATACATATATATATATATATATATATATATATATATATATATATATATATATATATATATATATATATATATATATATATATATATATATATATATATATATATATATATATATATATACATACATATATATATATATACATACATATATATATATATATATATATATATATATATATATATATATATATATATATATATATATTGAGTTTTGGCCTACTTTGACTAATAGCTTGATGTAAAACGCCATAGGACACTGTGAACATGGTGCTATGTAAATTGTATTATGTTATTATGCATGTTGTGAGTGTGGTCACTGTGTCACTGTGTCACTGTGTCACTGTGTCGTTTTTAAAGACATGGAGTGGTTGAACCAACAAGACGCCAGTCACCACCTTCTTGTGGTCCTCCACCCTCCGTACTCTCTCGTCCTGTGGAACGTCACGACCGGAACTAAACTATGGAAGAAATCTTACACAGAGTCTCTCCATTCCGTCTCATTCAACCCCTTCGACTCCAGCAAGCTGGCTTGTGAGTACATCACCCCTGGTCACCACCCCACACCCCAGTACATCACCCCTGGTCACCACCCCACACCCCAGTACATCACCCCTGGTCACCACCCCACACACCAGTACATCACCCTGGTCACCACCCCACACCCCATGTAATGAAGGCACTGTTTCACTAAGTTAAAAGTTCATGAGGAAAATCCAGCATAAAACAGGATCTATCATTAAATTTTATGAGCATTTTCAAAATGTGTTTCACTAAGGTGCTCATAAATCCATTGTAAGCTTAGGAGTGAAGTTGTCATCATAAGTTGTCATCATAAGCTCCACAGATGGCACAGTTGAGCATCACTGATTGAAAAGTTCAATCGACCACTATTCATTGTTTATGGCTTTGATACAGAGGACATTATTTCTGAGACACACTAGTGAAAAGGTTATGTCAATTAGTGACAGTTTTCAGTAACAAAGATTGCAGAGACCGCCATCAACTTCAACCAAGGGAGCGAAATCATTTAGTTTAAGACCAAAATCATTTAGTTTAAGACCAAAATCCTGCTGATGAGTTCATAATATATATTTTAGACTTTAGTTGACTTTTGGGTCTATTTATAATATGTCAAATCCATTTGATTCCCTTGAATCTTTGTTTCAGTTCTAGGAGCTGACTGTATCCTCTTTGTTGACGACTTCTCTGTGTACAAATCTCCATCAAGCAATGGACGCAAGTTTTACGTTTCAACCCCATGTAAGTGCTCTCTAACTATCAGGTAAATCACTAAACAGGTAGGTAATAATAGAACTGGTCTTTTGTAGTATGAAATTACATTGAATTTCATCAGTCAATTTTGAATTATGAATAAAAAATGTCTTCTAAACACAGCTATTGAGATTACAAGTAAGTAATCTCTATAGCTGTGTTTAGAAAAAAATCATGATTCATATTATATCCACCAACTTGATGGACATTTTCACAAAAATAAATGTAACTGCTCGTTTAATCTTATGATTTCTTTCCGGTGCTGGCCTGTACCTGTCCTGATCATTTTTGTTTTATACCCATTGAAACCAATGCTAGAAGTCAGTGAGACAATGCACAAAGTTACAGACAATGCACAAAGTTACGTGCACAAAGTTACGATTAGGTTTTAATAAAAATTACGCTACAGTTGTTGACTCGTCACCTGCACTTAGCATTTTCGTCAAATCCTACGATGTTGTTTTTGAGTAAATCAACATGAAAGATGTTCCTTGTCATTTGTTGCACAAACAAACCGGATGCCATCGTCATACACAGGGATGCTTCCATCACAAGGGACCCTTCCATCAGTGACAGGTCCACATGCTACCAACCAGCCACTGGACATTTAAGCCTGTACACAGCACAAGTGTCATAGTCAGCAAATAAACCCTTTTTGCTTTTCATAAAACAATTTTTTTCAGCATGCAAAAAATCCTCAAAAGTTGGTACCATATCAATATCACTTACCCTTTATTCGTATGACATGAACACGGAAATAACTTAATGATTTGCCCTCTGGTGTCTGTTACAGCAAGCAGTCTGAGTCAGTCTCAGAGCAGTGAGCGGTTGGCGGAGAAACGACCATCAAGGACGGCCCTCAGCAAAAGGATGAGCAACATCCTCATTGGAGAGACAAACAAAAAGTAAACTTACATTATACACAACATCAGTTCAAACACTGGTCATGTCTTCTCACAGGCAGCATGCAGAAATAATGGTAATGATGTTGTCTTATATAGCACCGTTATCCACCTACACAGAGCACTCATGGTACGACACTTGTGCCACCTACACAAGGCACTCATGGCACGACACTTGCTCCACCTACACAAGGCACTCATGGCATGACACTTGCTCCACCTACACAATGCACTCATGGTACGACACTTGCTCCACCTACACAATGCACTCATGGCACGAAACTTGCTCCACCTACACAATGCACTCATGGCACGACACTTGCTCCACCTATACAATGCACTCATGGCACGACACTTGCTCCACCTACACAAGGCACTCATGACATGACACTTGCTCCACCTACACATGGCACTCATGGCATGACACTTGCTCCACCTACACAAGGCACTTATGGCACGACACTTGCTCCACCTATACAATGCACTCATGACATGACACTTGCTCCACCTACACAAGGCACTCATGGCACGACACTTGCTCCACCTACACAAGGCACTCATGACATGACACTTGCTCCACCTACACAATGCACTCATGGCACGACACTTGCTCCACCTACACAAGGCACTCATGACATGACACTTGCTCCACCTACACAAGGCACTCATGGTACGACACTTGCTCCACCTATACAATGCACTCATGGCATGACACTTGCTCCACCTACACAATGCACTCATGACATGACACTTGCTCCACCTACACAAGGCACTCATGACATGACACTTGCTCCACCTACACAAGGCACACATGCTGCTGTTTCGAAGCAATGTTGTTCACTCCACGTTGCTTCAGTTCACTCAGCTGTATAAATGAGTACTTCGCTTGCCTATCGCTGGGCTGAAAATCTGTTTAGCCAAGTTGGCTAATGGTCAAAATTTTCTTTAGTCAAATTAAAACTTAATTTTTATTATTTCTATTTCAGAATAGTGCAAAAACCACGTATATTTATATACGAAACAATCTGCTTTAATCAGTCTATAGTATACATTGCGCTACAGCAGGAAATCACAAAATTGACCGGGTAGTCCACCTTGGTTGACCTTATAAGGTGGGTCTTACTAACTCAAAAAATATTGCTAAAATATTGCAAACTTCACATATTTTGGATTTACTATCAGAAAATAATAACTAAGTTACTACTCTTGATCCCATGCAGTGCATTATGTATACAAATATGGATATAACCTATTTTGTTATTGTTTGAAAACCTGATTAATTGAGTAGATTATTGCTGCCCAAACTGAGACATCTTATATTACGTGATTCAGCACATTTAGCTGATTTAGCTAATTTAGATTTTTGGTAGGCTGGTGTTGATTTGTAAACCTGTGTACATGTTTTAAAAACTTATTAAATCAAACATACATGAATTGGGTAAACCTGGTGTAAAGTGGAGTTATTTAAGTGGATATTTAATGAATTGCACATTGATCGATGTGCACCATTTGGATATGTTAGTGGTGGGTGATAATGGGGGACAGTGTTGACCTCAATGAACAGTGTAAGTGAGGTGCAGTGTAAAGTGCTTTGAACAGTCCCAATGACGAGGCACAGGGCGACAAAAGAACTTGCATTTGCCATATTAATCAGGGTATTTGGGTTTTCACATCAATACAAAATAATTATTTATTTACCCTTATACCAAATAAATACAATGTCAGCACAGAACAATTTAATTGCATGCATTAGTTCAAAGCCTGTGTTTAACTCACAATCATTTCAGGTCCCAGGATGAAGAAGTGGTGGCTCTCAACGAGTGTCTACAACTGGCCTATCACCAGTCCTGTAGAGATCACATGATCCTTGTGTACCCCCGAGAGATCCTCATTCTCGACCTGGCTATAAACCAGACTGTTGGGATCATTCCACTGGAACGGACGGCATCGCCATTTTTCCAGGTATACTGTCGTTAAACATGTCATTATGTGTCACTGTGTCGGTTTGTGTCATGTAGCATCATTCACTATCATATTTAGTGGTAGTCGTTTTTATGATTTTCAGTTCTGCAGCCGTCAAAACAGAACATAAATTGGTAAATTAGTCACAGTTTGTGTCATATTGTCATGTGTCACTATAACAGATTGTGTCATGTTGTCATGTGTCACTGTGATAGATTGTGTCACATTGTCATGCATAGCTATAACACTGTTTGACAGATTGTGTCAGTTTGTCCTCTGTCCTCCGCCAGGTACTGCCCCTGTACCAGCGTGACGTCATGCTGTGTCTCCATGAGAGCGGGTGTGTGACGGTGCGGGTGCGCCGCCGCACCACCAAGTCCCCCCTCACCCCCGCCCCTTGGGACCAGACAGGTGGGTGCACAACATGGCAGTGCCCATGACGACCATTAAAGTTCCCGTCTCAGTAAAATTTGTTTCACTTCTCTTGTTTCAGATTTATTTCGCAACTTATCCAGTATCCACTAGGACATGCTAGTTTATTTGTACAATTGTTTTATTTAATAAAACAATTTACTTTAACCACATTGTTTCATGCTATGGCCATTTGAACCACCATTTAAATTTTTGACTTGCATTCCAGAATATCTGCCCAAACAGATGTACAAGTATAATCATTGTATTAATACTTACAGTAACCAATGATAAACAGATGTACAAGTATAATGATTGTATTAATACTTGCTGTGACCAATGATATACAGATGTGCAAGTATAATCATTGTATTAATACTTGCAGTGACCAAAGATAAACATACGTACAAGTATAATCATTGTATTAATACTACCTGTGACCAATGAGTTATTCATAAGGGTGCTACTGCACGTAATCTTATCATGGGGATATTACTATTTGAATTTCATGAAAAAAAGCAAAAATAAAAATGTTCACCATACCACCTGATAATTACGGCGTGGCTGTATGTCCCAATGTCCAATGGGGAAAATGTAGCCATATATATTAGCTACACAATAAAAAAAATTAATTAAATATGTTGATAACTTTTATTTTTATGATTTGTTTCCAACACCGGACTATGCCGATTCAGACAAGCCCATCAGTCCCATGGCAGTGCGGGATATTGAAGATGGCTAAAATTGCAATGGCAACTTGCTGATATTTACCTCAAAAAAGCTTACAACATCGTTCTAACTGTCTGAACTAGTATAATAACACAATTCACTAATGCTGTCAGGCAATCTGCTGAAATATACATCTGGAAACTTGAAATAATCCAGCCTAATGTGAACTGACACAGAACGAAGTGAGAAAACAAAATGGTGGATTAGTAAATAAAAAGCCCAGACGGCCGACACACACGTGTTTGTAACGACGATGCTCATTCGCTGCATATAGCCTGCTCGCTCATTCACATGTCTTTGAATAGGCCAATCATTGAGCTTTCCAAAGGTATACTGATTTGCATATTTGATACTATGAATTGAAATGTAAAGTTATTCTGTGGAGCGTAGTAAAAGCCTATTAAAAGCAGCCAAATATGGGCACCAACTATGTGATGTGTTTTGTAAGCTAGAACATCATTAGCTATCATCGATTATGATTATGAATACATATGAGACAGAACGAAGAGTGATTCAGCTTTCCATTGATACCATACAAGTGACAAAAATGAAAATTGTTAGTACAGAGTGATACCAAAATCGGCCAGAACCCATTTCGCACTGACCGTGCAGGCCGAATTTGGCCCCGTGGTCACTCCCAGGGTTAAATGAACCTCCTCAGTTAAATTTTTCACCTATTTTGTTTTTGTCTCATTTTGTCAAAATTACCTGTCTTGTATCCACTACAAAACACTAGCTTATTTGTGCAGATTTGTTGTTTAGGTTTGGGGAAATCGTTGAACCAAACTGCTAAATTATTTTTGATCAGATCTGGTCAAAATTCTGTGAAAAAGGGCAAAAGTGGTCTCTCTATTCACACTTTCACAAGTTACCTGATCTAATGATTATTGTTTTGATAATTTTAACAAAAGTCGGTCCGCTTTTATTAAACCGACAGCACATATTACTTCAACGTTGACACTCTACATTTTGGAACACTCATGCATCTGATTTACATTGGGCTAAATGAGTTGAGAAGCTTAAATACCACAGCTCTCGTCCTCTAGATGATGCCCTTCAACCCGTTTCCATGGATGTGACCTACGACCTGCGCTGTCAGTCAGATGCCCTTCGTGTGACGCGCTGCAGCAAAGTATACAGCATCACCTGTAATCCCGTCACTGAACAGAAGGTGGCGCTAGTGATGAGCGATGGACGAACTTTGTTCTGGGAGCTAAAGACGTTCGACCACCAAGTGAGAATATTTATATAGTGGAGTAGGTTACCCTAATGCATAATTTGTTTTCAGTCAGCTATTCTGAATGTCTACATCTCAACCATTACAAACACACAGTCAGCCTTTCTGCGTGTCTACATCTCGACCATTACAAACACCCAGTCAGCCATTCTGCGTGTCTACATCTCGACCATTACAAACACCCAGTCAGCCATTCTGCGTGTCTACATCTCAGCCATTACAAACACCCAGTCAGCCATTCTGCGTGTCTACATCTCAGCCATTACAAACACCCAGTCAGCCATTCTGCGTGTCTACATCTCAGCCATTACAAACACCCAGTCAGCCATTCTGCGTGTCTACATCTCAGCCATTACAAACACCCAGTCAGCCATTCTGCGTGTCTACATCTCAGCCATTACAAACACCCAGTCAGCCATTCTGCGTGTCTACATCTCAGCCATTACAAACACCCAGTCAGCCATTCTGCGTGTCTACATCTCGACCATTACAAACACCCAGTCAGCCATTCTGCGTGTCTACATCTCAACCATTACAAACACCCAGTCAGCCATTCTGCGTGTCTACATCTCGACCATTACAAACACCCAGTCAGCCATTCTGCGTGTCTACATCTCGACCATTACAAACACCCAGTCAGCCATTCTGCGCGTCTACATCTCGGCCATTACAAACACCCAGTCAGCCATTCTGCGCGTCTACATCTCGGCCATTACAAACACCCAGTCAGCCATTCTGCGCGTCTACATCTCGGCCATTACAAACACCCAGTCAGCCATTCTGCGCGTCTACATCTCGGCCATTACAAACACCCAGTCAGCCATTCTGCGCGTCTACATCTCAGCCATTACAAACACCCAGTCAGCCATTCTGCGCGTCTACTTCTCAGCCATTACAAACACCCAGTCAGCCATTCTGCGCGTCTACATCTCAACCATTACGAACACCCAGTCAGCCACTCTGCGCGTCTACATCTCAACCATTACGAACACCCAGTCAGCCACTCTGCGCGTCTACATCTCAACCATTACGAACACCCAGTCAGCCACTCTGCGCGTCTACATCTCAACCATTACGAACACCCAGTCAGCCACTCTGCGCGTCTACATCTCAACCATTACGAACACCCAGTCAGCCACTCTGCGCGTCTACATCTCAACCATTACGAACACCCAGTCAGCCACTCTGCGCGTCTACATCTCAACCATTACGAACACCCAGTCAGCCACTCTGCGCGTCTACATCTCAACCATTACGAACACCCAGTCAGCCACTCTGCGCGTCTACATCTCAACCATTACGAACACCCAGTCAGCCACTCTGCGCGTCTACATCTCAACCATTACGAACACCCAGTCAGCCACTCTGCGCGCTACATCTCAACCATTACGAACACCCAGTCAGCCACTCTGCGCGCTCTACATCTCAACCATTACGAACACCCAGTCAGCCACTCTGCGCGTCTACATCTCAACCATTACGAACACCCAGTCAGCCACTCTGCGCGTCTACATCTCAACCATTACGAACACCCAGTCAGCCACTCTGCGCGTCTACATCTCAACCATTACGAACACCCAGTCAGCCACTCTGCGCGTCTACATCTCAACCATTACGAACACCCAGTCAGCCACTCTGCGCGTCTACATCTCAACCATTACGAACACCCAGTCAGCCACTCTGCGCGTCTACATCTCAACCATTACGAACACCCAGTCAGCCACTCTGCGCGTCTACATCTCAACCATTACGAACACCCAGTCAGCCACTCTGCGCGTCTACATCTCAACCATTACGAACACCCAGTCAGCCACTCTGCGCGTCTACATCTCAACCATTACGAACACCCAGTCAGCCACTCTGCGCGTCTACATCTCAACCATTACGAACACCCAGTCAGCCACTCTGCGCGTCTACATCTCAACCATTACGAACACCCAGTCAGCCACTCTGCGCGTCTACATCTCAACCATTACGAACACCCAGTCAGCCACTCTGCGCGCTACATCTCAACCATTACGAACACCCAGTCAGCCACTCTGCGCGCTCTACATCTCAACCATTACGAACACCCAGTCAGCCACTCTGCGCGTCTACATCTCAACCATTACGAACACCCAGTCAGCCACTCTGCGCGTCTACATCTCAACCATTACGAACACCCAGTCAGCCACTCTGCGCGTCTACATCTCAACCATTACGAACACCCAGTCAGCCACTCTGCGCGTCTACATCTCAACCATTACGAACACCCAGTCAGCCACTCTGCGCGTCTACATCTCAACCATTACGAACACCCAGTCAGCCACTCTGCGCGTCTACATCTCAACCATTACGAACACCCAGTCAGCCACTCTGCGCGTCTACATCTCAACCATTACGAACACCCAGTCAGCCACTCTGCGCGTCTACATCTCAACCATTACGAACACCCAGTCAGCCACTCTGCGCGTCTACATCTCAACCATTACGAACACCCAGTCAGCCACTCTGCGCGTCTACATCTCAACCATTACGAACACCCAGTCAGCCACTCTGCGCGTCTACATCTCAACCATTACGAACACCCAGTCAGCCACTCTGCGCGTCTACATCTCAACCATTACGAACACCCAGTCAGCCACTCTGCGCGTCTACATCTCAACCATTACGAACACCCAGTCAGCCACTCTGCGCGTCTACATCTCAACCATTACAAACACCCAGTCAGCCATTCTTCTCACCTAACTACTTTTCATGCACATTTTCAGGGAACGTCCAGATTTCAGGACAGCACGCCCCTGTACACCCCGGGACCCACCCTGCCTCAGGGTGGCCCTCCACTTCCCAGCTTTGCCCTATCGTCCCACCTGAACCTGTTCCCGGCCAACCCTCAGCCCCGTCTCTCCCTCTGTGACCTCATTGAGTGCACACAGACGTTTACAACAGAGAACCCTGCCCCAGAGAATCGCCACGGGGTACAGCTCAAGTTCGTACTGACAGGCATGTTGACTGGGGTAGCAGCCCCACCCCTCGTTCTGCGGATGTGTCCGCCCCTTACCACCAAGAACTGGGCCCATTATAAGCCTTTGCTTGCTCTAGGTGGGTTGTCACTTCTCATCTTATTTTTGCTGTGACTACTTTTTATTTATTTTGTATGTTTTAATGTTGAATTGTATTGTACATGTTGGATGTGCGTGCGTGCGTGCGTGCGTGCGTGCGTGCGTGCGTGCGTGCGTGCGTGCGTGCGTGCGTGCATGCGTGCGTGTTTGTTCATTGGTTGCTGGATTGACTGTACATTTCTTGTGCACAGAAGTCACCTCCTCATTATATGCTGCCTTGTCGTGTTTCAGGTGCTCCCTCTGGTGTCGTCCAGGTGTACAATGTGTCAAGCGGAGAACTAACTCGAGAATTCAGCATCCACACATCGAATGTCAAGTAAGCAGTCTGTTGCCATACTCATGCAAGCCAACTGTTACAGTTTACACATAGCTCTTATGGATATCTTAAATGTGGTAGTCGTATAGGTGACATTGAGCATAGGAGACGTTCCTTGAGAGGTTATGTGTTTTGAACAAGACGTTCTGTAGCAGGATATGTCTTGCCTCTGGCAGGTAGTTGCAATGTCGGATTTTTTATTTAATTAAAAAAAATTTTAATCTATTATATAACTCCCATTTGTTTCAACTGTTTTTAGTATTACGATTGGTGATATGTAATGTTTAGTCCATGTGTGATTGGGTGCATGAGTGTATGTTTGTGCTAACGCCACAATACTACAAATTCCTTGTACTTGCTACTTGGTAATAAAACGTATCTTATCTTATATGGCCTGCATTTGTTAAATTGGTCAGTTCACTACACGTGTGAAAAACGACTCTTGCAAATATTTTAGCTGTGCGCAGTCAGTGTGCCAAAGTCTCGCAAAGTGCAAACGGTATATACTAGTTTGCACCACAATATATACTAGTTTGCACCACAAGCTTTTTTTGAGCAACATGCAAAATTACTAGCGTTCTTTTTTCATCATCATGCTTCTTTACATTTGCCAAGATAACAATTTAAAAAGTAATAAACCACGTGTTTCTATGAAATATTATCATCTAAAGCACCTGTTGAAGCTCAGTGTCTAGCAGTGGTTTCTCTTGCAGGGGGCTAGAGTGGGTGAGTCTGCATTCCTTCCTCTCTCACTCCTTCCTTCAGGCCGGGAGCAGCCCTGTGGGGAAGAACGAGATATGTCTGACGGACATCCGCACAGGTAACTCGTGTAGGGGACACATAACTTCTTTCCCCCAGCAGGAGCCCACTCATATAGGGTACGCAAAACATTTTCTCCCCAGCAGGAGCCCACTTGTGTAGGGGACACAGAACTAGAATATTTCCCTATTGAAACCAGGGGAGCAGTTATCCATGACATTCTGTTCTGTGGCAAAATTACAATTCAGATTTATGAAAACATCCCATTTTGTAGTTTGTATGTTTGCTATCATTTATCAACCCTGAATCAACTTTTTTTATTGGATTATAAGCATGATTACATACTAATTAATTTTTTTTTTTGCAGGAATATGGCCAATCTCAGAGAAGTTTACAAACGTGTAACTATGTCAAAGTAAATGTTGGTGAAGCAAAGATTGTTGTAGTATTGAGCTGACTGTTGCAGGCAGGACAGTGGTGAAGCAAAGATTGTTGTAGTATTGAGCTGACTGTTGCAGGCAGGACAGTGGTGAAGCAAAGGTTGTTGTAGTATTGAGCTGACTGTTGCAGGCAGGACAGTGGTGAAGCAAAGATTGTTGTAGTATTGAGCTGACTGTTGCAGGCAGGACAGTGGTGAAGCAAAGATTGTTGTAGTATTGAGCTGACTGTTGCAGGCAGGACAGTGGTGAAGCAAAGGTTGTTGTAGTATTGAGCTGACTGTTGCAGGCAGGACAGTGGTGAAGCAAAGGTTGTTGTAGTATTGAGCTGACTGTTGCAGGCAGGACAGTGGTGAAGCAAAGGTTGTTGTAGTATTGAGCTGACTGTTGCAGGCAGGACAGTGGTGAAGCAAAGGTTGTTGTAGTATTGAGCTGACTGTTGCAGGCAGGACAGTGGCAGTGCGCAGCAACAGAGAGGATGAATCTCCAGTGGAGATGATCAAGATGTCTTATCTCAAGTAAGTATTGCTTCATTCAGTGGCAGATTACAATTGATTTGAATGGTGTTTAACCACTGCGTAGGGAGTGGTATGGAGCAAATGAAGCCAGGGCCATCTTGTGGAATAGATGACAGACCACAGCTACGATGAGTCCCTAGGAAAACAAGGATTGTGCGTGATGAGTGAATTTTTTCCGAGCATTGTTACATCGGATACATTAGTAAAGTTAATGTTATCTGTACAACTGCATTAAAGCTTTCATTTGATGGCAATGAACAGACATTGACCGCTCATGTATCACTACAGGCAATGAACAGACACTGACCGCTCATGTATCACTACAGGCAATGAACAGACACTGACCGCTCATGTATCACTACAGGCAATGAACAGACACTGACCGCTCATGTATCACTACATTAGCTAGATCACTCACCAGGCTGGGTCCAAGTTGAGGGGTATTGGCTTTGAGTAAGTTTTTCTTAAAAAAAAGAGCCTTGTTTACATTTATTGACTGTCTGAAAGAAGATGTAGGACTGGAGGCAGGAGAGACGTAGGACTGGAGGCAGGAGAGACGATGGACTGGAGGCAGGAGAGATGTAGGACTGGAGGCAGGAGAGACGTAGGACTGGAGGCAGGAGAGACGTAGGACTGGAGGCAGGAGATATGTAGGACTGGAGGCAGGAGAGACATAGGACTGGAGGCAGGAGAGATGTAGGACAGGAGGCAGGAGAGACGTAGGACTGGAGGCAGGAGAGACGTAGGACTGGAGACAGGAGAGACGTAGGACTGGAGGCAGGAGAGATGTAGGACTGGAGGCAGGAGAGATGTAGGACTGGAGGCAGGAGAGACGTAGGACTGGAGGCAGGAGAGATGCAAACAGCAATGAGGGATAGAGGCATCTACAGCTAGTGTCATACATAAGGAGAAAAAGAAAGTACTCGTAACAAAGTTTCACGTACAAGATGGTCTCCAGATGAGTAATTTTGAGGAAAGTGCATAAAATAAGGCAGCTCAGAATATATATCAGCTGTTATGTTTAGGCAACACTTATATTTAGTGTTTTTGGAGTTACTTCTTAGTATCTTGTTGTTTGTATTGTAGACAGTACTTCTTAGTATCTTGTTGTTTGTATTGTAGACAGTTCTTCTTAGTATCTTGTTGTTTGTATTGTAGACAGTTCTTCTTAGTATCTTGTTGTTTGTATTGTAGACAGTTCTTCTTAATATCTTGTTGTTTGTATTGTAGACAGTACTTCTTAGTATCTTGTTGTTTGTATTGTAGACAGTTCTTCTTAGTATCTTGTTGTTTGTATTGTAGACAGTACTTCTTAGTATCTTGTTGTTTGTATTGTAGACAGTACGTCTTAGTATCTTGTTGTTTGTATTGTAGACAGTACTTCTTAGTATCTTGTTGTTTGTATTATATACAGTTCTTCTTAGAATCTTGTTGTTTGTATTGTAGACAGTTCTTCTTAGTATCTTGTTGTTTGTATTGTGGACAGTTCTTCTTAGTATCTTGTTGTTTGTATTGTAGACAGTTCTTCTTAGTATCTTGTTGTTTGTATTATAGACAGTATTTCTTAGTATCTTGTTGTTTGTATTGTAGACAGTACTTCGTGCTGCTCTTCAAAGACAAGCCGTTTGAGTTGTGGGATGTGCGTTCTTGCACTCTACTACGTCAGATGCCCAAGAACTTCCCCCTCGTAACTGCCCTGGTCAGTCCAGCCATCGTATCATAATGTGCCATGATCATATCAACAGTACATGTAATGTGACCTCAGATGAAGTTTGTCTGACCTTGAGAACAAATACGACTGTGAATGGTGCATCAGTGTAACATGTCTACTCAGTCTCATAGGTCATTTTATAGCAACCCACATTTATGTTAGAATATTATGTCAGAATATTGTAGGTAAATATGGACAGATAAACCACATTCATAAATCACAGTTCCATCTGAGATGACTTGTCTCGGGGTGAGCAATAGTAGAAATAAAAATTTTCAAAATCAATACCAGTCCTTCATGTGCATACTTGTGTAGTAACCACCATGATATTATATTGTTAAGAATCTCTTCATGAACTTGAAAAAGCTATGTAGGACAGACAACAGTGGAGATGTATAGTGAACAACTATGATGGAACCTGCCCTCCGGACGACTAGATGAAGAAGGAATCTCAGAGTCTCAGACAATAACATGTCAATGCAGACAGGTCACAAAAACGCTTATGATTGTGGCCTGTCCTGTTCTCAACACTCAACCAGTGCCACGTAGAGCCCATTGCCATGGATACACCTAACTCATGACAGTGAGGATATATTACGTCCTCAACAGTGGGGACAATCAGTGCATTATAGTGAGTGGTCTGGCTGTGTTCAATGTATGTTGCTATGGTTACAGGAGTGTTCAGTGTATGTTGCCACAGTTACAGGAGTGTTCAGTGTATGTTGCCATGGGTACAGGAGTGTTTAGAGTATGTTACCATGGGTAGAGGAGTGTTCAGTGTATGTTGTCATGGGTACAGGAGTGTTTAATGTATGTTACTATGGTTACAGGAGTGTTTAGTGTATGTTACTATGGTTACAGGAGTGGTCTCCGTCGCATCACTCCAAGAGTACAAAGAAGTCACCGGTGTCAGAGACTAACAGTCTGACGAACCTCTGTACCGAAATCAATGCCACGTCATCTATGACCTCACTTGACCCCAGCTCTAGGTAACTGACCTGTCCAAACTTAGTGTCACAGGTGTTGACATTACTACTTTTGGGCAGGAAATACTGCTTTGTCCCCTTGTTTCTATTCCTTGTTTCTATTCCTTGTTTCTATTCCTTGTTTCTATTCTCCAGTCTTTTGGACACAATGTCCTGCTTTTCTATTATTTAAAAAAATAATTGTAAAATCTATCTGGTTGTTGCACTCGAGGCCATTCTAGGCACACAATTCCAGTCTAGGTACACAAGGCCACTCAAGGGACACAAGGCCATTCTAGGCACACAAGGCCATTCAAGGGACACAAGGCCATTCTAGGCACACAAGGCCATTCAAGGGACACAAGGCCATTCTAGGCACGTTATTTCTCTGGTCTCGAGAGATTTCATATTTTCTCGTTCGTGTTCACCATGAACGAGAACAGCAAATCAAAATGGTGACCCATAATACCAACACATAATACCAACACATAATATCAACACATAATACCAACACATTTGGCTAAAATGACAACAGTTGAATGTAGGTAAATGTTTCCTATTTTTCCATGAGCAGATGTTGACACTTGTATGTGGTGGTCACTGCGTGGTGGGCACTGCGTGTTGGTCACTACGTGGTGGTCACTGCATGGTGGTCACTGCGTGGTGGGCACTGCGTGTTGGTCAATACGTGGTGGTCACTGCGTGGTGGTCACTGCGTGGTGGTCACTGCGTGGTGGTCACTACTTGTTGGTCACTACGTGGTGGTCACTGCGTGGTGGTCACTCTGTGTTGGTCACTATGTGGTGGTCACTACGTGGTGGTCACTGCGTGGTGGTCACTGCGTGGTGGTCACTGCGTGTTGGTCACTACGTTGTGGTCACTACATGGTGGTCACTACGTGGTGGTCACTGCATGGTGGTCACTGCGTGGTGGTCACTGCGTGTTGGTCACTACGTGGTGGTCACTGCGTGGTGGGCACTATGTGTTGGTCAATACGTGGTGGTCACTACGTGGTGGTCACAGCGTGGTGGTCACTGCATGGTGGGCACTACGTGGTGGTCACTACGTGTTGGTCACTACGTGGTGGTCACTGCGTGGTGGGCACTACATGTTGGTCACTACGTGGTGGTCACTACGTGTTGGTCACTGCGTGGTGGTCACTGCGTGGTGGTCACTGCGTGGTGGGCACTACGTGGTGGGCACGACGTGGTGGTCACTGCGTGGTTGTCACTGGGTGGTGGTCACTACGTGGTGGTCACTGCGTGGTGGTCACTGCGTGGTTGTCACTACGTGGTGGTCACTGTAACCTTACTGTTGACAGAGCTACACTAGAGATAGATAGTGTGAAAGACAACTCTGGCAAAGAAAACAATGCTTGATGGGTTCAAATAAGCAACTAAATACAAACATACTTAGACGGAACTGGTGTTCTGTAATCGCTGAGATATAATAACTTCTATTTTGGATGTTGAACAAAATAGCGCGGTATCCAGTCCTTGGGACTGCTCAAATCTCTTTACACTTCACCCCCTGGCAGACCTTACACTTCACCCCCTGGCAGACCTTACACTTCACCCCCTGGCAGACCCTACACTTCACCCCCTGGCAGACCTTACACTTCACCCCCTGGCAGACCTTACACTTCACCCCCTGGCAGACCCTACACTTCACCCCCTGGCAGACCCTACACTTCACCCCCTGGCAGACCTTACACTTCACCCCCTGGCAGACCCTACACTTCACCCCCTGGCAGACCTTACACCTCACCCCCTGGCAGACCCTACACTTCACCCCCTGGCAGACCTTACACTTCACCCCCTGGCAGACCTTGCACTTCACCCCCTGGCAGACCTGTTCATTTCGATGCCATCTTAACTTCTCTGGGAAACATCTACCATGCTGCAATTACCGCGTGAAGACTTTGTTCACATAGCCACCTCTGTCTGTTGCCATTTATACAGCTGAGTGAACTGTGTGTAGCCAGGTACTCATTTATACAGCTGAGTGAACTGTGTGTAGCCAGGTACTCATTTATACAGCTGAGTGAACTGTGTGTAGCCAGGTACTCATTTATACAGCTGAGTGAACTGTGTGTAGCCAGGTACTCATTTATACAGCTGAGTGAACTGTGTGTAGCCAGGTACTCATTTATACAGCTGAGTGAACTGTGTGTAGCCAGGTACTCATTTATACAGCTGAGTGAACTGTGTGTAGCCAGGTACTCATTTATACAGCTGAGTGAACTGTGTGTAGCCAGGTACTCATTTATACAGCTGAGTGAACTGTGTGTAGCCAGGTACTCATTTATACAGCTGAATGAACATGGCGAACTTGCCACTGTTGTTTACATGGCGAACATGCCACTGTTGTTTACATGGCGAACTTGTCACTGTTGTTTACATGGTGAACCTGCCACTGTTGTTTACATAGTGAACCTGCCACTGTTGTTTACATAGTGAACCTGCCACTGTTGTTTACATGGCGAACTTGTCACTGTTGTTTACATGGTGAACCTGCCACTGTTGTTTACATGGTGAACCTGCCACTGTTGTTTACATAGTGAACCTGCCACTGTGGTTTACATGGTGAACCTGCCACTGTTGTTTACATGGTGAACCTGCCACTGTTGTTTACATAGTGAACCTGCCACTGTGGTTTACATGGTGAACCTGCCACTGTGGTTTACATGGCGAACCTGCCACTGTTGTTTACATGGCGAACCTGCCACTGTTGTTTACATGGCGAACTTGCCACTGTTGTTTACATGGTGAACCTGCCACTGTTGTTTACATGGTGAACCTGCCACTGTTGTTTACATGGTGAACCTTCCACTGTTGTTTACATGGCGAACTTGCCACTGTTGTTTACATGGCAAACCTGCCACTGTTGTTTACAGGGCGAACCTGCCACTGTTGTTTACATGGTGAACCTTCCACTGTTGTTTACATGGCGAACTTGCCACTGTTGTTTACATGGCAAACCTGCCACTGTTGTTTACAGGGCGAACCTGCCACTGTTGTTTACATGGTGAACCTTCCACTGTTGTTTACAAGGTGAACCTGCCACTGTTGTTTACATGGTGAACCTGCCACTGTTGTTTTCATGGTGAACCTGCCACTGTTGTTTACATGGCGAACCTGCCACTGTTATTTACATGATGAACCTGCCACTGTTGTTTACATGGTGAACCTGCCACTGTTGTTTACATGGTGAGCCTGCCGCTGAAATGCCCAGGAATGCGGCATCTGGGATATTGACATGTCATAGATGTGTGCTGTTTTTGCTAGGCCGAGCAGTCAGCCTGCAGTGACGAGCGGGCCATCACGCGAACACTTCGTCTTCACCGACACCGACTCTCTCCTTTATCACTTCATTGTGGAGGGCAGCGTCATTAAAGATGGCTCCAAGATCCCACCAGATGTGAGTGAACTGCTTCTTGTCAGGCGAGCGTTCGTGCAAGTGTATAGGCAAAGGCAAACTATATATTTCTGACAACACACCCTTTATATTTGTCAAAAACACACCCTTTATATTTCTCAAAAACACTGTATTTATCAGACACAATATTTATATTAATAAAAAACAAACTCTATATTTATCATGGCACATCCTTTTTATTTGTTAAAGACATACTCTTTATAAGTCATGTCTCGCCCATATGTTCTTCAGTAAGGAATCTGTTCTTTAGTAAGGAATCTGTTCTTCAGTAAGGAATCTGTTCTTCAGTAAGGAATCTGTTCTTGAGTAAGGAATCTGTTCTTCAGTAAGGAATCTGTTCTTTAGTAAGGAATCTGTTCTTCAGTAAGGAATCTGTTCTTTAGTAAGGAATCTGTTCTTCAGTAAGGAATCTGTTCTTTAGTAAGGAATCTGTTCTTCAGTAAGGAATCTGTTCTTCAGTAAGGAATCTGTTCTTTAGTAAGGAATCTGTTCTTCAGTAAGGAATCTGTTCTTTAGTAAGGAATCTGTTCTTGAGTAAGGAATCTGTTCTTCAGTAAGGAATATGTTCTTTAGTAAGGAATCTGTTCTTCAGTAAGGAATCTGTTCTTCAGTAAGGAATCTGTTCTTCAGTAAGGAATCTGTTCTTTAGTAAGGAATCTGTGAGTGATGTGAGTCGGCCATTTCAGAACATTGCCATTGTATCATGTATTGACTGTTATCAACCATGCAAACGATTACTACATAAGAAATATTTTTTGGTTGATTTCATTACATCTCAACCAACGTGTTCACCACATATCCTTCCATTTAGAGCCCTCACATTATTTTTCTACAGTAATGTTTCCACTAAGGTGAATTTTTTGTTTTACTACCAGTTTTTGTAATCTTATAATTATAATAAAAGATAATGCATTCGTAGCCATAACCAAATTTCTGTTGTACAGATTGTATCAGATTTTTACGGTGTCATTGTAATCATCGTAGCAGTTGGAATGTTCTAAGCTGTTCTTGAGTAAGGAATCTGTTCTTGAGTAAGGAATCTGTTCTTTAGTAAGGAATCTGTTCTTTAGTAAGGAATCTGTTCTTTAGTAAGGAATCTGTTCTTTAGTAAGGAATCTGTTCTTCAGTAAGGAATCTGTTCTTTAGTAAGGAATCTGTTCTTCAGTAAGGAATCTGTTCTTCAGTAAGGAATCTGTTCTTCAGTAAGGAATCTGTTCTTCAGTAAGGGATCTGTTCTTCAGTAAGGAATCTGTTCTTCAGTAAGGAATCTGTTCTTCAGTACGGAATATGTTCTTGAGTAAGGAATCTGTTCTTCAGTAAGGAATCTGTTCTTCAGTAAAGAATCTGTTCTTCAGTAAAGAATCTGTTCTTCAGTAAGGAATATGTTCTTGAGTAAGGAATCTGTTCTTCAGTAAGGAATATGTTCTTCAGTAAGGAATATGTTCTTCAGTAAGGAATATGTTCTTCAGTCAGGCCTTTTATTTTTATTAGTTAGTTTACAGATTTCTAACACAAAAACAGGTCAGTTGGTCAAAAAAAGACAACAAATAGTATTATGTTGGCCTAATGTATTCAGATTCTTAAGATAATTCGGAACTATATATACCATATGATATGGTACGCAAAAATAATTCACAGATATGCTGTCCGAATCTTTATGTATGCAAACGAGTCCTGACGTCTTTTCCCGTTAATTAAACATCCCTTTATTTACGCCACTGACTGATGTTCTTACCTCATGTTTTCTATTCCAATGCATTCATTCAGTCATTCTACCTGCAAAAAACATACATTGTTTTAACATACTGCGCTCTTTTGCGGTCCAAATACAATCGCCGGTGAGCGATAATATAAGTGATGTTCACTGCAGAAGACGCTGATGCAATGCGAAGCTATTTGGACCAAAAAAGTGTGCAAACACACAGTATTTGAGAAAATGGCCACGGAGAAAAGTTTTTTATGCAAGAACATAAATGTTGAGTCGGATGATCCATTAACTAACTAATAAACAATAAAAGGCCTGATCCATTTTCTTCAGTAATCCACATATTTTTGTACGAACAATTTCAACATGCTGTAAATTACTTCATAATTCCATGATTCTTCAATTCGCATGTTTCGTTAATCCAGCCAAATCCAGAGAACCAAAGTGTGTGGATAAAAAATCTTGACTGTAGTTTGTATAACATACACTGTAGCAGCAGAGTTGTTGATGTCACCTCCCTGTCTGTAGTTTGTATAACATACTACAGCAGCAGAGTTGTTGATGTCACCTCCCTGTCTGTAGTTTGTATAACATATACTATAGCAGCAGAGTTGTTGATGTCACCTCCCTGTCTGTAGTTTGTGTAACATATACTATAGCAGCAGAGTTGTTGATGTCACCTCCCTGTCTGTAGTTTGTATAACATATACTATAGCAGCAGAGTTGTTGAAGTCACCTCCCTGTCTGTAGTTTGTATAACATATACTATAGCAGCAGAGTTGTTGATGTCACCTCCCTGTCTGTAGTTTGTATAACATATACTACAGCAGCAGAGTTGTTGATGTCACCTCCCTGTCTGTAGTTTGTATAACATATACTACAGCAGCAGAGTTGTTGATGTCACCTCCCTGTCTGTAGTTTGTATAACATATACTACAGCAGCAGAGTTGTTGATGTCACCTCCCTGTCTGTAGTTTGTATAACATATACTACAGCAGCAGAGTTGTTGATGTCACCTCCCTGTCTGTAGTTTGTATAACATATACTACAGCAGCAGAGTTGTTGATGTCACCTCCCTGTCTGTAGTTTGTATAACATATACTACAGCAGCAGAGTTGTTGATGTCACCTCCCTGTCTGTAGTTTGTATAACATATACTACAGCAGCAGAGTTGTTGATGTCACCTCCCTGTCACCTTGGTTGTGTCACATGTCTGATAGTGTCTCCACTGTCTCCCCTCCCTCTAGGGCAGTATGGGAAGTTGTTGATGTCACCTCCCTGTCACCTTGGTTGTGTCACATGTCTGATAGTGTCTCCACTGTCTCCCCTCCCTCTAGGGCAGTATGGGAAGTTGTTGATGTCACCTCCCTGTCACCTTGGTTGTGTCACATGTCTGATAGTGTCTGCACTGTCTCCCCTCCCTCTAGGACAGTATGGGAAGTTGTTGATGTCACCTCCCTGTCACCTTGACTGTGTCACATGTCTGATAGTGTCTCCACTGTCTCCCCTCCCTCTAGGGCAGTATGGGAAGCATCACGTGCATTGTGTGGAAGGGGGAGACACTCGTGCTGGGAGATGTTGACGGCAACCTCAACCTGTGGGATCTGAAGGCCCGCGTCTCCAGGTAAGATGTGTGAAGTGGATCATTAAACAGATCATTGTGACCATCATAGATCATTCTCAACATCACAGATCATGCTCAACAACACAGATCAAGCTCAACATCACAGATCATGCTCAACATTGTGTTTAATATAGTGATGATGATGATCTGTTGATTATGATGATTTGTGGGATGAGGATGATCTGTGGGGGTGAGGAGATTAATCAGTGGCAGTGAGGATGATCTGTGGTGGTGCTGATGATCTATGGAGTGAGGTTATTTTGAAGTGGCAAGAATGATCACTATAGGTCATAGTGACCCCCACAGATCATCCTATGGTGCCTCACCAGTACAAACCCCTGTGTCTGCCTCACGTTGCTTGGTGGTTGCTGGAGACACACGTAGAGTGAGGTGGTCGTGTACACCTGTCCCACTGCAGTGATGTGTTTGCAGGGCAGTGCCAACCCACCGTGGCTCTGTGAGGAACCTCAAGTTTGCTCCAGGGCGAGGCAACATGATGTTGCTGGTGCTCTACAGTGACGGGACAGACGTGTGGAACACGCATGATGTGAGTCGGCCATTTCAGAACATTGCCATTGTATCATGTATTGACTGTTATCAACCATGCAAACTATTACTACATAATAAATATATTTTTGGTTGAATTTCATTACATCTCAACCAACGTGTTCACCACATATCCTTCCATTTAGAGCCCTCACATTATTTTTCTACAGTAATGTTTCCACTAAGGTGAATTTTTTGTTTTACTACCAGTTTTTGTAATCTTATAATTATAATAAAAGATAATGCATTCGTAGCCATAACCAAATTTCTGTTGTACAGATTGTATCAGATTTTTACGGTGTCATCGTAATCATCGTAGCAGTTGGAATGTTCTAAGCTGTTGTAACTGTGACGGTGGTGATGGTTTGTAACTGTGACTGTGGTGATGGTTTGTAACTGTGACTGTGGTGATGGTTTGTAACTATTACTGTGATGATGGTTTGTAACTGTGACTGTGGTGATGGTTTGTAACTGTGACTGTGGTGATGGTTTGTAACTGTGATGGTGGTGATGGTTTGTAACTGACTGTGGTGATGGTTTGTAACTGTGACTGTGGTGATGGTTTGTAATTGTGACTGTGGTGATGGTTTGTAACTGTGACTGTGGTGATGGTTTGTAACTGTGACTGTGGTGATGGTTTGTAACTGTGACTGTGATGATGGTTTGTAACTGTGATTGTGGTGATGGTTTGTAACTGTGATGGTGGTGATGGTTTGTAACTGACTGTGGTGATGGTTTGTAACTGTGACTGTGGTGATGGTTTGTAATTGTGACTGTGGTGATGGTTTGTAACTGTGACTGTGGTGATGGTTTGTAACTGTGACTGTGGTGATGGTTTGTAACTGTGACTGTGGTGATGGTTTGTAACTGTGACGGTGGTGATGGTTTGTAACTGTAATGGTGGTGATGGTTTGTAACTGTGACTGTGGTGATGGTTTGTAACTGTGACTGTGGTGATGGTTTGTAACTGTGACTGTGGTGATGGTTTGTAACTGTGACTGTGGTGATGGTTTGTAACTGTGACTGTGGTGATGGTTTGTAACTGTGACTGTGGTGATGGTTTGTAACTGTGACTGTGGTGATGGTTTGTAACTGTGACTGTGGTGATGGTTTGCAGCTTGAGCTGGTGAGCAGTGTCAAAAGTCCGCGAGACGTGCCCCGGGTGTCTGACATCGACTGGGCAGCGTCTGACAAACCTGTCCTCGCTTGTGTGGACGGCTGTGTACGGGTAATGGACGTCAAGTTCACGACCGGGTCGTCGTGTCTCAGGGACAGGCAGCTGTGTGGTAAGTTGACATGTGACACCGCAACCATTGTGAACCAGGGCTTGTGTTTCATCATCTCCATGGATGGAATGACGATCCATCTGTGGTGATGTTTTCTCATCACATACACGTCAACCCTGAGTGATGCACACCTGTAAGACTGGTGTCAACCCTGAGTGATGCACACCTGTAGGACTGGTGTCAACCCTGAGTGATGCACACCTGTAACAAGATTTAGTAAGATTGCCATCCCAAACAACAAGTTCCAGATGGCAAGTGGACAAGGAAGCCATTGGCTTATCGAGAGTCCAAAAATGTTATCATATATGTGTAGCCTGCCCTTATCAGATATCTGTCAATTGTATTGTTAAACATATTCACACTACTAGCATTAACACAATCATTTGGCTGTTTGTTCCATTCATTTATCACCCTCTGTGAGAAAGAGTACTTTCTCATGTCCAACCTACACTGCTCCTGAACTAATGCTGATTTGTGTCCTCTGGTTCTACTGCCTTCTTTGAGTTGGAAGAATATATTCCTATCAACATCTTCATAACCATTCACTATTTTAAACACTTCTATTTGGTCTCCTCTTAGTTTCCTGGTCTGTAAGACTGGTGTCAACCCTGAGTGATGTACACCTGTAAGACTGGTGTCAACCCTGCATGATGTACACCTGTAAGACTGGTGTCAACCCTGAGTGGTGCACACCTGTAAGACTGGTGTCAACCCTGAGTGTTGCACACCTGTAAGACTGGTGTCAACCCTGAGTGGTGCACACCTGTAAGACTGGTGTCTACCCTGAGTGGGGCACACCTGTAAGACTGGTGACAGAAATGCATAAGATCTGCAAACGAAACTGTTATTATTAAGCATAATTACCTCTCAAGAAAGTTTGTGTTCTTTCTGAATATTTCGACTGCATCTCGCAGTCTTCTTCAGCAGACTGAAGTTACGGATGTGTCACATGACCAATATCATGTGACACAAGCTGGAGTAGGACTGGTGGGAGCTCCTGGCCAACGTCTCGGTTCAGCATAGGTTTCTTTCTGTGGATGTTAATCGCCTCCTTTATTTTTCTCTTGTGTCAGTTCTCCTCGTGGTCTAGAATATTAACATCTTTCATAGAGCATTGATGGCCTGTGTTCAGTTTGTGTTCACTTATAGCTGATAGGGGTTGGCGACAAGATAGATGTTCTTTGATTATTGTGCCAAGTGTTCTGGCTGTTTCTCCTATATAGTGTTGGTCACATTCTGGGCATTGTATGTCATATACTACCCCATACTTTGCTGCCTTTGCTGTTCTGTCTTTTGGGTGTACCAACAGTGATGTCAGGGTGTTGATAGGTTTGTGGTAAACCGGGATGTTATAGGACTTGAAAATCCTTGCTACTTGTTCTGATAGTTGACTAATGTAGGGCAGACCTATGGCATGTTGTCTTCTGCTGGTTTCTGTGGTAGTGTTCTCCTTCCTTCTCATTGGTTGCGTGGTGTTAAACATCCAAGTTTTGTAACCGTTTGCTTTCAGTACTTTCTTGATGTGGTCCACCTCTGTGTTCTTGTCCTCCTCTTCTGTTATCAGGTTTTCTGCCCTTTGTAGGAGTGTCCTTACCACTGATCGTTTGTGTTCTAGGTGGTGATTAGAATCCCAGTTCAAATATTGGTCCGTGTGGGTTGCTTTCCGATATATCTTGACCTTGGTTGATCCATCATCATTCAGGCATGCACACATGTCTAGAAAGGCTAACGTATTGTCCTGTTCTGGTTCTACCGTGAACTTAATGTTCTCATCCATTGAATTCAGATGGTGTGTGAAATGTTCTACTTCGCTCTCTTGTAATACTGTGAATGTGTCATCTACATACCTCAACCAGATGTCTGGAGGATGAGGTGCTTCTCTGATGGCTCTTTCTTCAAAATGTTCCATGTATAGGTTTGCCACTATCGGAGAGACCGGTGAACCCATGGCTGCTCCCTTCTTCTGTTTGTAGAATACTCCATCATAAAGGAAATATGTGATGTTCAGACAGATTTCTAACAGTGTGATGATCTGATTTACTGATAGTTCACATCTGTCTTTCAGTGTTGTATCCTGGTTTAGTCGGTCCTTTATCACTGATACTGCCTCTGTCACAGGGATACTCGTGAACAGGGCTGTCACATCAAAAGACACCATTTTCCTCCCTGGTGGAACTTCCAACTCTTTGATCTTCTTTACAAATTGTGTGCTGTTTTTCACAAAATGTTCTGTTTTTCCAACTAGTGGGCTCAAAATGCTGGCTAGGAACTTTGCCGTCTTGTATGTGATGCTACCTATACTTGATACTATAGGTCTTAATGGTACATTGTTCTTGTGGACCTTAGGCAATCCATAGAATTTTGGGACTGCTTCAGATGTAGGGTAGATCCTGTAGTATAGGGCATCTGAGATCGTCTTGGTTCTTTTCCACTCTTTCATGGTGTTGACTAGTTTACTTTTGTAAACTTTGGTGGGGTCCCTTTCCAATTTCTTGTAGGTGGTTTCATCTCCTAACAGTCCAGCAATTTTTGCGTCGTAATCTGTGGCCTTCATAATCACAGTTGCTCTACCCTTGTCTGCTGGTAGAATCTTAATTGTCTTGTCGCTACGTAAAGTTTGAAGTGCTTTCCTCTCTTCCAGTGATATGTTAGATCTTTTTTTTCTTGGTTTTGTGTTTCATCACGGCTTTAGCTACCTCACATCTCAACCCATCGGCCCTGTGTTTTTCTTTGATGTTCTTACATGCTAGTTCTGTTGTCATTATCAGATCGTCTATGGGAAAGTTCTATGGGGTAACCGCAAAATTTAAATCTTTCTTCAATAGGCTGACTTCGTCACTGTCTAAATGTCTGTTCGCTAGATTAATGACCCACCTCTGTGATGTTGTCCGGGTCATCTAGTTGTGTACTGTCCACTCCGTGTTGTTGTTTGGATAACAGTTGATCATATTTTCATTGTTGTCTTTCCCACGTTTCCTGGAAAGTAGTTTCGTGCGCATGCTCGATGAACGCTGTCACTTCCTCCATTTCCGTTTCTGTTAGTTTCGTACGTAAGTTCGCTTCTAGCAATTCTTTTTCATCTTGTAATTTGTTCACCGTAAAATGGCACTGAGAAATTCTAATGTTTAACAGCTTCTTCTCTGCTTTTCTCAGGATTGTTGACCCTTCTATTCCCTTCACCGTCGATCGTAGATGTAAGCTCTTTGGAATTACGTTGTCATGGAGACAACGAGTATTGAAATGGCAGTGGTTCTTCCAGCAAGCTACCTTCCTCGTCGTTTTCTCCAGCCCCCTTAACGTTTTCACAACCTCTCGTTCATGTTGTCGAATGATCCTCGAATGGATACATGATCCGGTTTCTTGGTTATTAATATTAAGCATAATTACCTCTCAAGAAACTTTGTGTTCTTTCTGAATATTTCGACTGCATCTCGCAGTCTTCTTCAGCAGACTGAAGTTACGGATGTGTCACATGACCAATGTCATGTGACACAAGTTGGAGTAGGCCAGGAGCTCCCACCAGTTAGGTATTCGCTGCCATTTCACAAATGCGGGTCGTATCCCATAATGCAAAGATACCTTGTTCAAAACGCAAAACCGTGAGGAATGTCTTCTATGCTCATAAGACCATCAAAGGAATTACAGTTAAATTGTAATAGTTGACACCTATGTAAAACAGTTACAGTTGGTGGATACATCTGGACAAACCTGGACTTGAACTATGGCCCAGTTGCTGCATTAATGTCTGACATTGTGTACCCGTGTTTTAGTCATGTCTGGCAGCTGATTTAATGAGTTACATTCATTATAAATCTGTCTGACATTGATACATTATTCATATTGACAACACTGACATGTCACCTGGCATGACACAATGTGTCAATATGACACAATGTGTCAGTTCGTGTAGCAATGTCACCTACATGACATCATCATCTTTTGTGTCACCCACATTTAATTATATACACAAAATGTAATGTCATTTCTGCACATCACGCTAGCATGCAATAGGGTACAATGTGTATATGCATTGTATCATTGTATCACCTGTGGTTTGTATTAATTAGCGTGTCTCCATTGTGTTTGTTTACTATTCCAGAACCTGTCCTTTGTCCCCACATTCTCCCCCCGAAGGCAAGCCTCACCTTGAAATGTCTCCTGCAGCACCAGCCCTGGAACCAGCATTATGAATTACACATCAGGGAAACAGAGGAGAACGCTGACATCTACCAGCTGATTAACGAACAACTTGAGATCATTGATAGGTATCATTTTATAATTGCTTGATCATTCTTCACTCAAGATTGATAATGTGGTGGTTGTGGTAGTCGCTGGACCTGTTCTGTGGTTTGGCCTAGTAATGTCAGCTATGTGTTAGTAGTAGTGCATGTCAGTAAGCAGATATTCAGGTGTGCAGGCGTGCGTGCGTGTGTATGTATGTGTGTATGATATATAGTATTGTGTACACTTGACAGTGATATGTCTCTGTGGCTGGGCTGACAATGGAATGCTCTGTCTACTGCAGTGAGAGAAGTGAGCTCCGTCTCTGTGGCTGGGCTGACAATGGAATGCTCTGTCTACTGCAGTGAGAGAAGTGAGCTCTGTCTCTGTGGCTGGGCTGACAATGGAATGCTCTGTCTACTGTAGTGAGAGAAGTGAGCTCCATCTCTGTGGCTGGGCTGACAATGGAATGCTCTGTCTACTGCAGTGAGAGAAGTGAGCTCCTTCTCTGTGGCTGGGCTGACAATGGAATGCTCTGTCTACTGCAGTGAGAGAAGTGAGCTCCTTCTTTGTAGCTGCGCTGACAATGGAATGCTCTGTCTACTGCAGTGAGAGAAGTGAGCTCCTTCTCTGTGGCTGGGCTGAATGCTCTGTCTACAGCAGTGAGAGAAGTGAGCTCCTTCTCTGTGACCTGGCCAAATGCTCTGTCTACAGCAGTGAGAGAAGTGAGCTCCTTCTCTGTGGCTGGGCTGACACTGGAATGCTCTGTCTACTGCAGTGAGAGAAGTGAGCTCCTTCTCTGTGGCTGGGCTGACAATGGAATGCTCTGTCTACTGCAGTGAGAGAAGTGAGCTCCTTCTCTGTGGCTGGGCTGACACTGGAATGCTCTGTCTACTGCAGTGAGAGAAGTGAGCTCCTTCTCTGTGGCTGGGCTGACACTGGAATGCTCTGTCTACTGCAGTGAGAGAAGTGAACTCCTTCTCTGTGGCCTGGCTGACAATGGAATGCTCTGTCTACTGCAGTGAGAGAAGTGAGTTCCTTCTCTATGGCTGGGCCGAATGTTCTGTCTACAGCAGTGAGAGAAGTGAGCTCCTTCTCTGTGGCTGGGCCGAATGCTCTGTCTACAGCAGTGAGAGAAGTGAGCTCCTTCTCTGTGGCTGGGCTGACACTGGAATGCTCTGTCTACTGCAGTGAGAGAAGTGAGCTCCTTCTCTGTGGCTGGGCTGACACTGGAATGCTCTGTCTACTGCAGTGAGAGAAGTGAGCTCCTTCTCTGTGGCTGGGCTGAATGCTCTGTCTACTGCAGTGAGAGAAGTGAGCTCCTTCTCTGTGACCTGGCCAAATGCTCTGTCTACAGCAGTGAGAGAAGTGAGCTCCTCTAATGCTGGGCCGAATGCTCTGTCTACAGCAGTGAGAGAAGTGAGCTCCTTCTCTGTGGCTGGGCCGAATGCTCTGTCTACAGCAGTGAGAGAAGTGAACTCCTTCTCTAATGCTGGGCCGAATACTCTGTCTACAGCAGTGAGAGAAGTGAGCTCCTTCTCTGTGGCTTGGCTGAATGCTCTGTCTACTGCAGTGAGAGAAGTGAGCTCCTTCTCTGTGGCTGGGCTGCAGAGAACTGCAGAGAGAGAGAAGTGCAGAGAAGTGAACTTCTCTGTGGTTGGGCTGACAATGGAATGCTCTGTCTACTGCAGTGGGAGACGTGAACTTCCCTGTGGTTAATCCTGGTACCAGTGTACCACTTGTACCATGGTTAGTCCTGGTACCAGTGTATCACTTGTACCATGGTTGGTCCTGGTACAAATGTACCACTTGTACCATGGTTAGTCCTGGTACCAGTGTATCACTTGTACCATGGTTAGTCCTGGTACCAGTGTATCACTAGTACCATGGTTGGTCCTGGTACCAGTGTATCACTTGTACCATGGTTAGTCCTGGTACCAGTGTATCACTTGTACCATGGTTAGTCCTGGTACCAGTGTATCACTTGTACCATGGTTAGTCCTGGTACCAGTGTATCACTTGTACCATGGTTAGTCCTGGTACCAGTGTATCACTAGTACCATGGTTGGTCCTGGTACCAGTGTATCACTTGTACCATGGTTAGTCCTGGTACCAGTGTATCACTTGTATCATGGTTGGTCCTGGTACAAATGTACCACTTGTACCATGGTTAGTCCTGGTACAAATGTATCACTTGTACCATGGTTAGTCCTGGTACCAGTGTATCACTTGTACCATGGTTAGTCCTGGTACCAGTGTATCACTAGTACCATGGTTGGTCCTGGTACCAGTGTATCACTTGTACCATGGTTAGTCCTGGTACCAGTGTATCACTTGTATCATGGTTGGTCCTGGTACAAATGTACCACTTGTACCATGGTTAGTCCTGGTACCAGTGTATCACTTGTACCATGGTTAGTCCTGGTACCAGTGTATCACTAGTACCATGGTTGGTCCTGGTACCAGTGTATCACTTGTACCATGGTTAGTCCTGGTACCAGTGTATCACTTGTATCATGGTTGGTCCTGGTACAAATGTACCACTTGTATCATGGTTGGTCCTGGTACAAATGTACCACTTGTACCATGGTTAGTCCTGGTACCAGTGTATCACTTGTACCATGGTTAGTCCTGGTACCAGTGTATCACTAGTACCATGGTTGGTCCTGGTACCAGTGTATCACTTGTACCATGGTTAGTCCTGGTACCAGTGTATCACTTGTATCATAGTTAGTCCTGGTACAAGTGTATCACTTGTACCATGGTTAGTCCTGGTACAAATGTATCACTTGTTCCATGGTTAGTCCTGGTACAAATGTATCACTTGTACCATGGTTAGTCCTGGTACCAGTGTATCACTAGTACCATGGTTGGTCCTGGTACCAGTGTATCACTTGTACCATGGTTAGTCCTGGTACCAGTGTATCACTTGTATCATGGTTGGTCCTGGTACAAATGTACCACTTGTACCATGGTTAGTCCTGGTACCAGTGTATCACTTGTACCATGGTTAGTCCTGGTACCAGTGTATCACTAGTACCATGGTTGGTCCTGGTACCAGTGTATCACTTGTACCATGGTTAGTCCTGGTACCAGTGTATCACTTGTATCATGGTTGGTCCTGGTACAAATGTACCACTTGTTCCATGGTTAGTCCTGGTACAAATGTATCACTTGTTCCATGGTTAGTCCTGGTACAGATGTAACACTTGTTCCATGGTTAGTCCTGGTACAAATGTATCACTTGTTCCATGGTTAGTCCTGGTACAAATGTATCACTTGTTCCATGGTTAGTCCTGGTACAAATGTACCACTTGTTCCACGGTTAGTCCTGGTACAAATGTATCACTTGTTCCACGGTTAGTCCTGGTACAAATGTATCACTTGTTCCACGGTTAGTCCTGGTACAAATGTATCACTTGTTCCACGGTTAGTCCTGGTACAGATGTAACACTTGTTCCACGGTTAGTCCTGGTACAAATGTATCACTTGTTCCACGGTTAGTCCTGGTACAGATGTATCACTTGTTCCACGGTTAGTCCTGGTACAAATGTATCACTTGTTCCACGGTTAGTCCTGGTACAAATGTAACACTTGTTCCACGGTTAGTCCTGGTACAAATGTATCACTTGTTCCATGGTTAGTCCTGGTACAGATGTATCACTTGTTCCACGGTTAGTCCTGGTACAGATGTATCACTTGTTCCACGGTTAGTCCTGGTACAGATGTATCACTTGTTCCACGGTTAGTCCTGGTACAGATGTATCACTTGTTCCACGGTTAGTCCTGGTACAGATGTATCACTTGTTCCACGGTTAGTCCTGGTACAGATGTATCACTTGTTCCACGGTTAGTCCTGGTACAGATGTATCACTTGTTCCATGGTTAGTCCTGGTACAGATGTATCACTTGTTCCATGGTTAGTCCTGGTACAAATGTATCACTTGTTCCATGGTTAGTCCTGGTACAAATGTATCACTTGTTCCATGGTTAGTCCTGGTACAAATGTATCACTTGTTCCATGGTTAGTCCTGGTACAAATGTATCACTTGTTCCATGGTTAGTCCTAGTACAAATGTAACACTTGTTCCATGGTTAGTCATCATCTCAGGTTTCTATTTCTGTACCCCACGTAATCTTGAAGCTAACATATTTGTATTATCTGTTCCCTTTTTGTAAAATAACTTTTATTCCTTATATAATATATACATACATTGCATATATGTAAATATATATATGTTTCAGTGACTTGAAGATCTACCTGCCCTGCTGTCAGTTTGGCACAGCACAAAGATGTCTGCTCACAGCCAGGTGGGATGGTCTATGCAATATTGTTTTATTTCTGTGTGCACATATATATACCTACATGCCAAGTCATATACGTTAGAATCAGCTTTCTCCATAGTCTGTGTTACTCTGGTGTAAGATATGTACATACATGCCAAGTCATATACGTTAGAATCAGCTTTCTCCATAGTCTGTGTTACTCTGGTGTAAGATATGTACATACATGCCAAGTCATATACGTTAGAATCAGCTTTCTCTGTAGTCTGTGTTACTCTGGTGTAAGATATGTACATACATGCCGAGTCATATACTTTAGTATCAGCTTTCTCTGTAGTCTGTGTTACTCTGGTGTAAGATATGTACATACATGCCAAGTCATATACGTTAGAATCAGCTTTCTCCGTAGTCTGTGTTACTCTGGTGTAAGATATGTACATACATGCCAAGTCATATACATTAGTATCAGCTTTCTCTGTAGTCTGTGTTACTCTGGTGTAAGATATGTACATACATGCTGCGTCATATATGTTAGTATCAGCTTTCTCCGTAGTCTGTGTTACTCTGGTGTAAGATATGTACATACATGCCAAGTCATATACGTTAGTATCAGCTTTCTCCGTAGTCTGTGTTACTCTGGTGTAAGATATGTACCTACATGCTGAGTCATATACATTAGTATCAGCTTTCTCCGTAGTCTGTGTTACTCTGGTGTAAGATATGTACCTACATGCCAAGTCATATACGTTAGAATCAGCTTTCTCCGTAGTCTGTGTTACTCTGGTGTAAGATATGTACATACATGCCAAGTCATATACGTTAGAATCAGCTTTCTCCATAGTCTGTGTTACTCTGGTGTAAGATATGTACATACATGCCAAGTCATATACGTTAGAATCAGCTTTCTCTGTAGTCTGTGTTACTCTGGTGTAAGATATGTACATACATGCCGAGTCATATACTTTAGTATCAGCTTTCTCTGTAGTCTGTGTTACTCTGGTGTAAGATATGTACATACATGCCAAGTCATATATACGTTAGAATCAGCTTTCTCCGTAGTCTGTGTTACTCTGGTGTAAGATATGTACATACATGCCAAGTCATATACTTTAGTATCAGCTTTCTCCGTAGTCTGTGTTACTCTGGTGTAAGATATGTACCTACATGCCAAGTCATATACTTTAGTATCAGCTTTCTCCGTAGTCTGTGTTACTCTGGTGTAAGATATGTACATACATGCCAAGTCATATACTTTAGTATCAGCTTTCTCCGTAGTCTGTGTTACTCTGGTGTAAGATATGTACCTACATGCCAAGTCATATACGTTAGTATCAGCTTTCTCTGTAGTCTGTGTTACTCTGGTGTAAGATATGTATATACATGTCGAATCATATACATTAGTATCAACTTTCTCTGTAGTCTGTGTTACTCTGGTGTAAGATATGTACATACATGTCGAGTCATATACATTAGTATCAGCTTTCTCTGTAGTCTGTGTTACTCTGGTGTAAGATATGTCAGATATTTCTTTTCTTGGTGCCAACTATATTGTCTGTTGAAGGCTTGTGCTGAATGCCCTGACAGAAGGTATATGTTGCAGACTCTTTGGGGATGAGCTGGACGTGACGTTCTGGACAGTGGCTCTCCACTTCCTGCGAGCGGAGAAGGCGTCACCTCACACTAAGGTCAGTGAAACAGTGGCACTAACTGGAGTGAACATGCTGGTTGAATCCAGTTTTTGACCTCAAAAGTCACATAAAAATTGTCACAAATTTAGCATCCTCCTAAATTGAGGCATTATGAATCCTTGGGCGGATGTCTAGCGTGAGGGTTAGGCACATGAACAGAAGTGTACGTGTGACGTTTAGTGTGGCGTGACTCCCAGTGTATCAGTACAGAGAGGAATGCCCTACAACATACTAAATGTACATAGACATGGACGTTTGATTTAATATTAGTTATACACACCTATGTTGTACCTGTGAACTACGAATTAATGCAGACATGCAACGAATATAAAATAAATGTATGCGTAATAGGTGGGGGGGTCTTTCTCAAAAAACAACATAGTTTGAGCAGGGGTTTACAGGCCTGTATTACTAAGCTTGACAAGGGGGTGAGGGGGTTTCAAAAAAGTAAAAAAAATAGCGTGATGTTATAATCAACCACTTTTTCTTGCAGGAGAACTCTGTGTCCCAGTCGCAATCTGAGGGAGACTTGTTCATTCCAAATGCGCCGGTCAGGAATGGCAGTGCCGACCTGGTAAGCCTGGAAGATGATGACAGTTCAAGGTCGTGGTCATTCCTCAAGGACAGACCGCTGGAGGCACGCTTTGACCTCTTGTGTGACTCCAGTACCTTCCAGGTCAGTTCAGTGTCCATCGCCTGCTAAAGCATTTATAGGTTTACGGGTGGTCATATAATTTGTCAAAGTCAAAAAAACATTATGTATTGGTAGGTGGTGATTTGGTCAGCACCACGTTTGTCGGAACAAATAAATAAATCCCAGCAGTTCCCTAATGATAGAAACTGGTGTTAATACACATTGACACAACTGTGGACGTCATAACCAGGCAACGTGAAGGGCAGTGTCTTTATAGCCATGTCACGTCAGTTGAATCTGTTTGTTGGCATTTCTGCATTTTTTTAATTTTTAATATATTTTTTAATGTTTGAAAAAATGCATCAGTAAATATTGAAACTTCTTGTTATGGTTTATATTCATGGTTGCATAACCTTGATCTATATTTTATGACTAGGAAGCCGACGGCTATTTACTGTTTGATTGGAAATATGCGCATAATCTAATGTCCCATGTTTTGGCGAGGTGGGTGGTTATCTGAAGCAATATTTGAGTTTATTTGGACTTTGAGATCATCCCCTGTGTGAATCTATAATTTATTGTGAAACAAGAGTCTCTAGTTGTAATGTGTTGGGTAGCAAATGATGTGATAACATCACAGAGAGTGTACACTTGTTTTTATTAACTCATACGGAACTTGTCAACAGTTTCATAAAATTAAAATGCCCAAGTTCTCTTAATTTTTCATCTCGACATACGTATAAATTAATTTTATTTTCTAATCTTTATTACTGTAATTTATTTATGATCTGAAATGGTATAAAACGTGAATTTGATAGACCAATGAAAAACAACGAAGTAGTCTAAATTTACAGTAATCATTTAAACAAAAATCATTGTTATGTTGACTGTTTGTTTCCACATGTATAAACAAATTTAAAAACAAATTGAAATGTTTGTCTGCCAAAATAAGACATTCGGGGTGTTGACTGGGCAACCAGGATATAATCCTGAGAGACTCACGTACTTGAATTTTCCCAAAGATGTGACCATTGATTTGATTTGAGCTTTGCTGAAAGGTCACGATGGGTTCACCTGCTGTCAGTCGCTGATTGGTCACTGCCTCAAAATCGCAGCCGACTGTTGGCCAAATATTCCATCGACATAATCATAGCCACAAATTGGCCACGTTAATCGGTGTCATGAGGGAGTTTACATGTCCAACTCTTGCACCAAAATATGATGCAACACCAGGTAGGCCGACCAATTGATCAAATAATCCCTAGTGTAAATGCACTTTTATAAATGTTTATGTTGTAGAAACAAGAGTTGGGCAGACTGAGCCTCCATGACAGCAAGCGAACCACGTATGATCAGACACGCAAGTGCGTTGAAAACCTGATACTACTGGGTCAGACCGACCGAGCTGTCCAGTTGCTATTGGAAACGGAGGCTGACAACGAGGGTTACTATGTGGACAGTTTGAGGTACGGAGTCAGCTGCAAAGTCTAGAATTCGATATCTTGTAATGATATTATCGATAGAGTCTTAACCATCCAAGTGTGTGTTTAACGCTGTATAGTGAGACCCCAGTTCAGGTGATGGTGCTTAAGTAAGATCACCAGGAGAACACAAGTTGCACATGTATTATGTAAATATACATTGTGTAAGGTTTTGTCATCTTTTACCCCACTGTCACATTTTCACCCACTGTCACAATTTCATTCACTGTCACGTTTCACCCCACTGTCACATTTTATCTCACTGTTGCATTTTCACTCACTGTCACATTTTCATCCACTGTCACGTTTTACCCCACTGTCACGTTTTACCCCACTGTTCCCTGTCTGTCTCAGGGCGTGCCTCGTTGCAAGTATCCGATCATCTGGAGCATCTCAGAGCACCATCAAATTAGTGGCTACAAACCTCATTGCCAGTGGCAAACTCTCAGGTACATCTCACACAGTCAGCCTTTGTTGGCCCGAGAGTGACCAGTGGTCATCATCTATGTCTTTGTGGCGGTAACCGGGCATAATCCCACAGGACATAATCCCACTGAACATAATCCGTCACTGTAAAAAGTTTACACGATCCCACAATACATTATTTATTTTTAGTTATGCTCACTAGAAGGCGTCGAGCATTTTATGACTAAATCTGTGTCTTCACTTTTGTACACCTGTAGAAACAAGACGATATCATTAATATAAAGGAAGTTATTAGAATTAAGGTGGGTGTATATGTGCTGTTTCTTTGTGGTCAGTAGGAGACAATTTTGTACATCAAATTCAAGTGTTTCTGCAGCAGTGAGGCCAACATCTAGAGCATGCACTGAATCATCAACCAAATTAAGGACATTACAGGTGTCCATGTAAGGACATTACAGGTGTCCATGTAAGGACATTAAAGGTGTCCATATAAGCAATTTTCAAAAGATCATATCAAGTGTTGTGAACTAGTACAATTTGAAGATTTTTTTAATTAGGTTTTCAGTTTAAATGTGTACTTCCATCATTATTCTACATGAAAGTAATAATGAAAGATAGTTGTTCAAAACAACATCCAAGCAGAAAGGCAGTGCTAATTTGTTTGGTCCCTTTTTGGTGCCGTTTTTGAAGGCCCAAAAAAACGTGATATGCTGAGTGAGGAGAGTAGAGAGCTTTTGAGAGTAACTCATGAAACTATCCACAATAATCATGCATCATGGGAAATAAATGTTACCAAAGAATGTGTCATTTGAAATATAAATAAGGAAGTTACGTTAAGTTGTATTAATACAGTTGATGTGGTCACTGTGTATGAAGATGCCTTTTCCTGTAGTTTCTACTGCTGTCTGTGCTTACAGAAGGCGTCCAGCTGTTGTGTCTCATAGACAAGGGACTGGACGCGTGTCGCTACCTGCAAACCTATGGCCACTGGCGACGGGCAGCCTGGCTTGCCAAGGTCAGTCTAACACTTGTCATGCTGCAAGTGGTCAATACGACTGGTAGTGTCTTGGTAGGCACAGACCTGGCAGGCCTACTGACCTGGCAAGCCTACACTGACCTGGCAGGCCTACACTGACCTGGCAGGCCTACTGACCTGGCAGGCCTACACTGACCTGGTAGGCCTACTGATGTGGTAGGCCTACACTGACCTGGTAGGCCTACACTGACCTGGTAGGCCTACACTAACCTGGTAGGCCTACTGACCTGTACACATTGTCATGTCTGCATGACAGTGTGGTCGGAAAGTAGAATCTCTGTGTCTATGTTTATATGGCAAGAACCTTAAGTTATTACACCAATGTGGGGATGAGTGCTAATGCACTGCGCAATTTAGTCCTCTTTCTGATAAAACTGTGCAAGTGCTTATCGGTGGCACTGGTTAATATGTCAGCCCTCGGTCATTCGGAGAAATTACCAGAACCACTTTTAGAACACATTCTCAGTAAACCACTGGTGTGAATTTCTTGATTTTAGTTGCACTTGGTTAGTTTTTATTATCTCTTAGGTGCATAGCCCCAAAACCATGACTTTTGTTTCACTTTAATATTCTTTCTGTTAAGCTGAGCTGCCTCACAATCTCTTCCCTCGGGTCATCCATCCCCTTCTTTCCAGCCTCTTTGCTCCCTTAATTCTTTGAAAACTTTTGTTGTTGTTGCTCTGTCAGTTTCACCATTTGGAAGTAGAACAAATATAAAGTATTGAAAATGTAATACAATATATAATTATATATTATATGTGAACAATTCTTGAAAGTGTTACTTGCTAAAATAACACCCAACAAAACTAGATTTTTTTTAACGAGTGATCGAATCGAAGAATGTGATGTGTAAATGGTAGCACCTATAGGATTGTTTAATATTACTTGTATTAGACAGCATGTATTTTATTATTAATTTTGAACTTGCACACAAAGTCATTATGAATACACATGTTACGCATTGAGCAGTCCTAAGGACTGGATACCGCACTGTAGAACATACCTTTCTATTGTGGGATCTACAGTAGTACCTGCCTCCAACGGCCCCTCCAATGAGCGGACACCTGCTATGTCGGGACACTTTCTCAATGTACACACTGTTTTACCATGTTAATGTCCCTCTAATGAGGGGACACCTGGTTAACGCAGACAGCAGGTTTTCTGTCCCTGCTAAGGCGGACAGAAATCATTATTTTCGTGATTTTTTTCTCAAAATATTTTATTTCCAAAATGGTGACAAACAGTGCGGTGTGTAGTGGGAAAAATAAGGCTGTTGGTCGTGGACCCCGATTTTCTGCCGCCGTGGGAAATGCCAAATGGACCTGCTTAAACCTACTTAGAATTGCTTTGACAATTCTCAAGAAACAGGTGAACAATGTCAATGAATGCGTGTCTACATGTTGTTTGTTTGACGCTGCCGCCGACATCAGTCACTGATGTTGGCTTCGCTTAGCCTTAGACAGTTTGAAATTGCAATCAAGATTCACAAATACGCCTCGCATAAGTCTTAAATGCAATTTAGTATGCAGTACTAATATGACACTGAGGTGAAATGGCATGCCTCCAATCTAAATGACGCGAAACCTACACGCTAAATGCCAAACCCAAGGCGCTACCGGTGTGCGAAAATACAAATTTGTCATCCGCATATGAAATGATGAATTGATGTTAAGTGGTGCATCATAAATTTATGCTTCGGTCGAGATCAATTGAAAATCGAGGTGAAACGATTATTAATTCTGCCTGTTGTCGCTTTCTATGTTTAATCAACTTACATACTGTGTGTGTCAACTCATATATGTTTTTGGCTGCTCATATCCAGGTTATTATTTTCAATTCGTAGGCCTATTAGTTCATTATGTCGTCATTCCATAATGGTAGACATACATGTATTTTATTCAGTTAACGATTAAACAGGGTGTGACATTTAAAAATAATACACATTGATGCTAGGTGACCCGTTTAATAAGCTCTATAAACTGCATATTGCCATATAAGACAGCGCTGCAAGCACACAATGGCTTCGACAGCGTTCTTGGACTTGGTGCAGCGGGCGGCAGTCGCTGTTGTTTAGTAGTTCCCTGTTGGCAGACATGGGAACACCTAACTATTTGTAGTATATGTACCTCAGTCATATCCTTACTGTACAGACTGTTTATGTATTATTAAGTTAATTGATAACATCCGTCATCTGCACATATGTCTACCGTATATGTGTAGTACTGAACCCTCCACTCCAACATGCCTGTCCCTGCGATGAGGGGACACCTGCCATGTAGGGACACTTGCTTGGATACAGAAGTGTCCGTTCAAGGCAAGTACTAATGTATGAGCAGGGATGTTGAGTTGTCCTTATAAGGCGACATGTGTTTCCATGCAGGTGAGCCTAGGCTTCAGTGAATGCGTGGAGGTCCTTAAACGATGGGTGGACCATCTTGTGTCCCCTCAAGTCAACCAACAGGTGAGTTTAGGCTTCAGTGAATGCGTGTAGGTCCTTAAACGATGGGTGGACCATCTTGTGTCCCCTCAAGTCAACCAACAGGTGAGTCTGGGCTTCAGTGAATGCGTGGAGGTCCTTAAACAATGGGTGGACCATCTTGTGTCCCCTCAAGTCAACCAACAGGTGAGTTTAGGCTTCAGTGAATGCGTGGAGGTCCTTAAACGGTGGGTGGACCATCTTGTGTCCCCTCAAGTCAACCAACAGGTGAGTCTGGACTTCAGTGAGTGCGTGGAGGTCCTCAGACTGTATGTGGACCATCTTGTGTCCCCTCAAGTCAACCAACAGGTGAGTTTAGGCTTCAGTGAGTGTGCGGAGGTCCTCAGATGGTGAGTGGACCATCTTGTGTCCCCTCAAGTCAACCAACAGGTGAGTCTGGGCTTCAGTGAGTGTGTGGAGGTCCTTAGACGATGGGTGGACCATCTTGTGTCCCCTCAAGTCAACCAGCAGGTGAGTCTTGGCTTCAGTGAGTGCGTGGAGGTCCTTAGACGATGGGTGGACCATCTTGTGTCCCCTCAAGTCAACCAGCAGGTGAGTTTAGGCTTCAGTGAGTGTGCGGAGGTCCTCAGATGGTGAGTGGACCATCTTGTGTCCCCTCAAGTCAACCAACAGGTGAGTCTGGGCTTCAGTGAATGCGTGGAGGTCCTCAGACGGTGGGTGGACCATCTTGTGTCCCCTCAAGTCAACCAACAGGTGAGTCACTCATGTCTCACTCTGTACTGACCCATGCACAAAGGTAGGCATTATTACAAGTTTATTCACAAATACCCCAGTGTACTCGTACAAATTAAAAATCTATGAGTTAAATCATGGAATTCACTGCATTACGTTCTCACTAGCTGTGATAACATTATTTTGTTCAAGACTGCTAACTGCCATGTTATTCTGTATGTAATCATTTGCAAGGTTAATAATACTGACTAATGTAATGACAAGGTTAATAATACTGACTAATGTAATGACAAGGTTAATAATACTGACTAATGTAATGACAAGGTTAATAATACTGACTAATGTAATGACAAGGTTAATAATACTGACTAATGTAATGACAAGGTTAATAATGCTGACTAATGTAATGACAAGGTTAATAATACTGACTAATGTTATGACAAGGTTAATAATACTGACTAATATAATGACAAGATTAATAATGCTGACTAATGTAATGACAAGTTTAATAATACTGACTATTGTAATGACAAGGTTAATAATACTGACTAATGTTATGAAAAGGTTAATAATACTGACTAATGTAATGACAAGGTTAATAATACTGACTAATGTTATGACAAGGTTAATAATACTGACTAATGTAATGACAAGGTTAATAATACTGACTAATGTAATGACAAGGTTTATAATACTGACTAATGTAATGACAAGGTTAATAATACTGACTAATGTAATGACAAGGTTAATAATACTGACTAATGTTATGACAAGGTTAATAATACTGACTAATGTAATGACAAGGTTAATAATACTGACTAATGTTATGACAAGGTTAATAATACTGACTAATGTAATGACAAGGTTAATAATACTGACTAATGTAATGACAAGGTTTATAATACTGACTAATGTAATGACAAGGTTAATAATACTGACTAATGTAATGACAAGGTTAATAATACTGACTAATATAATGACAGGGTTAATAATACTGAATAAAGTAATGACAGGGTTAATAATACTGACTAATGTAATGACAAGGTTAATAATACTGACTAATGTTATGACAAGGTTGTTTGTTTGTAGACTGGCATTTAGTGATTATATCAGTCGCTGTAGTGTGGAAAGCTTCATTTGATAAAAGTAAATAACTTATCTTAGAAGTGTGTATTTACTGCAGTGATCTTAGTACAGTGATCTTAGTACTTACTATTTTGAGTTTATTATATATCATTATGTACCATCACTAACAACAATGCTACTTTGATGATGACAGTTAAATAAAAGGAGCCAGAGAGTGTGTCTTAAAATGTCAAAGTGGTCTCCAAACAAATGCTTCGTCTGTTTACATATCTCAATACTATTTATCATAACCACATTTGTGTAGTTAGCTTGAGTTCTTAATATCTGTTGACCCTCTCTGTGTGTGATCATTGTCAGCCAACATCTACCCAACGTTTATCACCCAGCATTTGTCTTCAGAGTTTGGCAGTACTGGTGCTGCTCTCTGTGGGTCAGTTTGTGCGAGTGATTGGTCTGTTGCACCACATGCGCCACTTTGATCGTGCGGCGCTCTTTGTCGAGGCATGCCAAGAGTTTCAGCTCCTTGACTCAACCACTGAGACTAGTATCCTTTATCTACTCCGACAGTTAGGGGCTCTGTACAAATGCAAAAATTTATTAATACTATAGATGTGAATGTATGTGAAGGGTTCACTTGGAATACCAACAATTGGAAAAGTGTATTTTAGACAGTTGTTTTCCATTTGAAATTTTGCAATAATCGGCACTACATTCACTGCATTGTCAACGTCTGTACAATGTACGTTGTCAACGCCTGTACAGTATACATTGGCAACGCCTGTAAAGTGTACATTGTCAACGCTTGTACTTTGTACATTGTCAACGCCCATACAATGTACATTGTCAACTCCCGTACAATGTACATTATCAATGCCTGTACAATGTACATTATCAATGCCTGTACAATGTACATTGTCAACATCTGTACAGTGTACATTGTCAATGCCTGTACAGTGTACATTGGCAATGCCTGTACAGTGTACATTGTCAACGCCTGTACAGTGTACATTGTCAGCATCTGTACAGTGTACATTGTCAATGCCTGTACAGTGTACATTGTCAACGTCTGTACAGTGTAAATTGTCAATGCCTGTACAATGTACATTGTCAACGTCTGTACAATGTACGTTGCAGACATTTTCGTCTGATAAAGTAAAATATGGTATATTTACAAAATGCACCGATGTGTCGAACAGTAATGCCACCTGGCGATTAATGTTGAACTAGATATACAAAAATATGTCTAAAATACCTGTTTATGAATAATTAATAATTGAAAAAGTGAACTTTGTTAGACATTTATACTCCCAGTGACCGATATATGATTTTATATCGGATCAGTGGCCTATGTAATGTGAAATCCAGTGAGATCACAAAATGAAGCAAAATCTGGCGTGAGGCAAAAATCACCGGTGACTATATGCATGCATGCATGCTTGGATGCACACACATATATTTCTACATTTACATTATAATGCCTTTGATCACTAAGATGTGTTAAAGCTGTAATATAGAAGGCAGTCGCATTAGTGAGGTGTTGCCGTTGAGAGTTTCCCTAAACCGCCTGTAGCCGCCCTGGTGGAGACTGTCTTCCACGACTATGCTCGCATCCTTCTACAACTTGGACATCGGACAGCGGCAGAGTTCTACAGCGCCCATGCCGGGGTGAAAGGGCAACAACTTCTGAAGGAAATCGCCAACGCTTACAGTAGCAACAACTAACATGTTGTCATGTTTGTGTCCAGCTCTGGACAATGTTCAGAGTGGCTAGTTTGTGTACTGTATGTTGTGGTCACTAGAATGTTAGGGTCTTATGAGGCGTTTTTAAGAAACTCATGCCAGGGTACATGTCACTGAGGGTGGTCACTGCCAGGGTACATGTCACTGAGGGTGGTCACTGGCAGGGTACATGTCACTGAGGGTGGTCACTGTAAGGGTACATGTCACTGAGGGTGGTCACTGCCAGGGTACATGTCACTGAGGGTGGTCATTGCCAGGGTACATGTCACTGAGGGTGGTCACTGCCAGGGTACATGTCACTAATGGTGGTCACTGCCAGGGTGCATGTCACTGAGGGTGGTCACTGCCAGGGTGCATGTCATCCTTAATGGTTATTTTAAGTCCCCAGACAGACCGACGTTAACATGATCATCCTAGTCACGGGGGATACGGGACACGGGGGGATACGGGACACGGGGGATACGGGACATGAGGGATACAATCCTGAATGTTGAGAGCTGGGTTTTTACACCAAGTGCACAGTGCCTGGTTCAGGCAGTGAACACAGAACTATGACATGTGACACGGCAGTGAAAATAGAACTATGACATGTAACACGGCAGTGAACACAGAACTATGACATGTAATACGGATGTGTTAACCACAATACTACCGCACTCCTGTAACACACTTGTCCCGCTGCGACTAGGTGGCACACTGTCATGGGAAGGAGGCCTTGACAGTACCACTGATTACACAGTAGTCCCTGGTTACTATTGTAGTCTATCCCTCTTAATATTTTCAACACGATTTGACGACGAAATAAAATGTGCCAGTTTTATGACATGTAGAGATCGCATCAATGCTGCAGTTAATGACAACCCAATAAATGTTTGCATTTGAAGGTGAAATCTGTCAGATTCCTGTTGTGTACATGTTGTATATATGTTGTATATGTGTTATATACATGTTGTATATGTGTTTTATACATGTTGTATACATGTTCTGATGATAACACTTTTTAGACGACTACGAAATGGAAGGTAAATAAAAAAGGTACACAAATGTCACAATGTAACATGTCACGGTTTAATTAAACACACACACGCACGCACGCACGCACGCACGCACACACACACACACACACGAAGAATAGTCAGCTCCGTGCATCAGCATAAGTAGCCTACAATACAGACCTGGGGCGGAAGTACTCGGTACTCGTGTACTCGAGTACATTTTTGAAGTACTCGTACTCGTATAACTTATGGGTCATGTACTCATACTCAGTGTACTAAGATTTTACGAGTACATCTGAGTACTTTCTCAATATATGCTGTGAAAATTAATTTATTTGTAGTTAACAAAATGAAACTTTCCTGAAGTATTTGAATGTTCAACTATTTTTTAATACTTTGTTATTTCTGCTTGAATGCCCCATTACCATCCCTACACATAGTACATATAACATGCCCCATTACCATCCCTACACATAGTACATATAACATGCCCCATTACCATCCCTACACATAGTACATATAACATGCCCCATTACCATCCCTACACATAGTACATATAACATGCCCCATTACCATCCCTACACATAGTACATATAACATGCCCCATTACCATCCCTACACATAGTACATATAACCATGACTTTGATACCCCAAATAAGGCAACCGGCAGCATCTTTTCCCAGTCAGAAACACCCTGTTAAGCAAACAATTGTAGGGTACCAGTTCAGGCCATAATCCGTTTGTTTAATTACGCTACCAGGATGTCCATAAAGGGTCATTCATCAGTTAACCCACCAGTTAGTCATGAAATGCTTTTGATGCAGTCAGGAGACCATGCCACTTACACTGACTGACAGTGCTAATTGCTAAGAACTGCCAGATGTAGAAGTTAAGTGACTCAAGTCTGATCGACTGCCTCCTACACCAGTATAATCTGGTGCCCGTCTGGCTAAAAAGTACAAAGGGGATTTGGAGCCTGTTGTATTGATATGTACTCACCTCAGCCTGGGAGGAAGCTGAGAGGAGGGAAGGTGACAGGTCATAGGGAGACAGGACGTAAGGAGACGGGAAGGAAAGGAACGGGAGGGAAGACAACCGGGGTGAAGGAGAGGGGAGTAGGGGAGACAGGAGGGAAGGAGAAGGGAGTGGGGGAGACGGGAGGGAAGACAACCGGGGTGAAGGAGAGGGGAGTAGCGGAGACAGGAGGGAAGGAGAAGGGAGTGGGGGAGACGGGAGGGAAAACAACCTGTGTGAAGGAGAGGGGAGTAGGGGAGACAGGAGGGAAGGAGAAGGGAGTGGGGGAGACGGAAGGGAAGGGGTCAGGACAGAATGTGATGGAGGGGATCGAAAGGAAGAGTTATTCTGCAGCAGTGATAGAGGGGGTGAGGAAGAGAGCGAGGGTGTTTGTGGGGGATTCGATAGTTAGGAAGACCGACAGAGTCTTAAACAAGGAGATGATGTGGTGGTCTGCTTGCCTGGAGCCAAAATAGAGGCGATAACTGAGAGGGTAAAAAACATCGTAGGCTCGGGTAAGGGTGGATCTGTTTTAGTACATGTAGGGACAAATAACGTAGAGAGGGAGGGTACAACTGCCATAGTTAGGAAATATAGGCAGTTGGTCAGAACACTAAAACAGACGCGGGTTGAGCAGGTAATACTGTCAGGGATTTTACCTGTGATGGGCAGGAGGGGTCATAAATATCGAAATTGTCGGGGATGGCAATTAACATGTTAGTCCAGAGGCTGTGTAGGGAAGAGGAAGTTGGATTTGTGGATTTATGGGAAAGTTTTGTTGGGAGGGTGATATGTACATGAAGGATGGGCTTCATTTAAGTGGAAAGGGCGGCAGTATTCGCGGACAAACTTTCAGCAGCAGTAGATAGCGACTTGGGTACAATGACAAATATTTTGGAAGTAAACATTCTTTAAACTAGAAGTGCAGGGGGTTACCTAGAGGTGTCTCAAGCAGAACAAGAGACCACTAGCACAGATAAACCAATATCAAATCATCCGAAAAACATCTCTGAAAAAGGTTATAGATGCGTATGTTTAAATGCAAGGAGCATAGTAAATAAGAAAAACGAATTAAACATTATGGTAGAAGATATTGACCCTCACATAATTGGTATAACTGAATCATGGGCCAACATAGATATAACAGATGCTGAATTAGGACTGACAGGATACGTAATGTTTAGGAAAGATCGAATAGGAAGAAGGGGCGGGGGAGTTATTTTATATGTTAAAGAATCTATTCAGGCTTATGAAATGAAACTAGAAAGGGAAGCAGATTGCGATGAAGCTGTTTGGTGCAAAATTGTTTCAGGAAATTCAAAATTAACTGTTGGATTAGTTTACCGAAGTCCAAACATAAACGAAGAGGACAACACAAAAATAAAAAACGCTATAAAGGAAGTTAGTAAAGGGGAATGTATCATAATGGGAGATTTTAACCATGGACACATACATTGGAATTCTCTAGAGAGCACAGGGATTGATGATCAACAATTTCTATGTTTAATCCAGGATAGCTTTCTTACTCAGCACGTACTAGAACCAACCAGGGAGAAAATGTATTAGATATAGTTTTGTCATCACAAAAAGAATTAGTGGACAATGTAAAAATATTTGAACCATTGGGTAATAGTGACCATAATCAAATACATTTTGACATCAATGTAAAATCAGAAAGTAAAAATAAGAAAACGTACAAGAGAAACTTCCACAAAGGTAACTACAAAGATATGAGAAAATACTTAGCACAGCTAGATTGGAATAACATGCTGATGAATAAGACTGCAATTGAATGTTGGAATATTCTAAAATATGAAATTGAGAGTATCATTGATAAATTTGTTCCCTTCCGAAAACAAGGAAAACGGTGTAGAAAGAAACACGTGTCAAAAGAGGCAATTAGAAAAATAATGCTAAAACAAACTATGTGGAGGGTTTATAGGCGTACCAGAAAGGAAGAAGACTATGCAAAATACAAAGAGGCACTTAATGCAGCTACAACTGAAATCAGACAATCTAAAAGAAGCTATGAGCAAAAACTGGCATGTAACATAAAAACTGACAGCAAGAGTTTTTATGCATATGTCAGGAGTAAACAAAACGTACAAGACAAGGTTGGACCTCTAGAAGACAGTGCTGGAAATATAATATCACAGGGGTTTTTAATGGCGGAAGACCTAAATGGTTACTTCAGTTCAGTGTTTACAAAAGAAGATATTAGTTCATTACCAGTTGCTGATGCTAAATTTCAGGGGACTAAATCTGACTATTTAGGACCGTTAGTTGTAACTCCAGAATTGGTAGCTAGGAAAATAAAGGCAATGAAGGATAACAAATCACCGGGAGTGGATGGGATTCCTCCAAAATTACTAATGGAAACAGTAGATCAAATCAGTATACCACTTGCAAGAGTATTCAACTTGTCATTAAAAGAGGGAGTTGTTCCGTTTGAATGGAAAGAAGCAAACATCATACCATTATTTAAAAAGGGTTCGAGAAATAAGTCAGAGAATTACAGACCAGTGAGTTTAACGTCAGTGATTTGTAAATTATTAGAAAGGTTAATTAAAGACCATATGGTGGACTTCCTCGTTAAGCATAAATTATTAAATTCATCTCAACATGGATTCCTTAAAGCGAGGTCATGCTTAACAAATGTGTTATGTTTTTTGGAAGAAATCACTAAGTGGATAGACGAGGGATCGCCAGTAGATATTATCTACTTAGATTTTCAGAAAGCTTTTGACAAAGTGCCACATCAAAGATTGCTACTTAAATTAAAAGCCCATGGTATCGGGGATAGCATAACTGACTGGATAGAACAATGGCTGACTGACAGAAGACAACGAGTTGTAGTAGATGGCGAAGTTTCAAATTGGAAATCGGTTTTGAGTGGGGTACCTCAAGGATCAGTATTAGGACCTATATTATTCTTAATTTATATCAATGACTTGGACGACAGTATAACAAGTAACGTACTGAAATTTGCGGACGACACAAAACTGTTTAGAAAGGTTAATACTGATGGTGATAAACAACATTTACAAAACGATCTAGACAGATTAGTGAAATGGTCTGAGAAATGGCAGATGCTGTTCAATTTTGGGAAATGTAAATGCCTACACACAGGACATGGGAACTTGAATGTAAACTATAAAATGGGAGCTACTGTTCTTGGTACTACTGTAAAAGAAAAGGACTTAGGAGTTACAATAAGCGCTGATATGAAAGTTTCAGAGCAGTGTGGTATTGCAGCTTCAAAGGGTAATCAAATTCTTGGATTGATTAGAAGAAACATAACATACAAGGGAAAAAGTTAATTATACCTCTTTATAAAGCAATAGTTAGACCTCATTTAGAATACTGTATACAAGCATGGAGACCATATCGTAAGAAGGATATAGATACGCTTGAACGCATACAAAGGAGAGCAACTAAAATGATTCCAGAACTTAGAGACCTTAGTTATGAAGAACGCCTGAAAGAATGTGGTTTAACAACTCTAGAGACAAGGAGGTTAAGAGGAGATCAGATTGAAGTTTTTAAGATATTGAATGGGTATGAAAATATTGATAGAAATATGTTTTTCTCACTCAAGAAGGATAGCAGAACTAGAGGACATGAGGTAAAATTAGTAAAGGATCAATGTAGATTGGACATCAGGAAGCACTCGTTCTCACAGAGGACAGTAAATGAATGGAACAAACTGTCTACAGATTGTGTAACTGCTAGCAGCGTGAATATGTTTAAAAACAAGGTTGACACATATATCAGAAGGGCGGGTTATAAGTAGGTGAACATTGTTGGACTCTCGATAAGCCAATGGCTTCCTTGTCCACTTGCCATCTGGGCCTTTGGCTTGGATGGCAAATCTTGTTAAATCTTGTTAAATCTACTAACCCTCTCAACAACCAGTAGTCTAAGATCAGAACATATAAATTGCAAAATTCTAATATAAACAGATTGCAAATTGTAACACTGCCTTTGTGCACCAAAAGAAGACAAACTGAACTGATGTATCAACATGTAAATTGATCTCATGTGGTCTTTCTTCAAGACGAGAACAACCAAACTTTATTCAAATAAAATAAAATGCCACACATCCCCTTTGTTGCAACTTGGATAAATCGTCTCATCTCTACACCTTCAAATGATTTACAAGTTTGTGGGGGGTGGGGTGGTGGTAATGTTTAGTCACTGGTAGACTAACTACAAAGATATTGGTTTAATGGGTATTATTATAACAAAGCATGTTTACGATTTGTTAACTGCAAAACAAAAACTTAATGAGTCATACCATGGCTATATGTTTGGAGGGGTTTGTAAAAGGTATCCGTATGTTTGAGGTTCCCATTTGTTTTTAGGGATAGGCATTCATTTGTCTTCAAGTATAAATAATATATATATATATATAATATATATATATATATATATATATATATATATATATATATATATAATTACATTGTATGGGTCTGTGGAGAACTTCCCTACTGTACAAAGTTTGTTACAACTATTGGAAATGTTTTCCTAAAAGAAAAAATGCAACAAAATATGTTACAGTGATTAATTTAAGATGATCTTTATTTAATTAATTGATTAGACCATATACACTATCCAAACATGTGGTCCATAGTCCTGCAACCATAGGTAACATCTGAGGACTCCAGATCTGGATGACTACTAACTGAACCTTTATTGCAATTGCTAACAGTGACTCAAGTGTTTCATGTGAAACAAGCTGAACTCAAACAGATGCTAACAATGACTGATTCCAACAGACTGGTCAAGGCAGCTGCCTGTGCTGCCTGGTTAACATGGCAGGAGGAAGCCATTAATGAGGCCACGGCAGCGGACGGGGTCGGAGACTCGCGACGCGTGCACCAGATTGTGAAGCGTGTATCTGGCAATAATGGAACTCCACCTGACTCGCTGGATGGCAAGGATCCGACTGTGTCGGTCGAACACTTCAGGCAGTTGTTGGGCACAGACATTAACCCGGAGACGGCCACATCAGACAACCTGAAGCAGTTGAGGCCTGGAAGGTCAGTGTGGAGATGCGGGATGAGCTAGGATGGCAGACCGACATCCGGGATGTGAATACAGCCCCACCGTCTGATGATGAGGTCATGGAAACAGCAAAAGCTACTCGCCATAACAGGGCGGGAGTGATCCCCACTGAGCTGTGGACGAACTCGCCGCTGGCCACCCGGATTCTAAGCACCCTCGTGCGACGTGTGTGGTCCGGAGAAAACCCACCGATCTCGTGGCTAGAGGCTGCTCTCTGCCTCCTCTATAAGGGCAGTAGGACCGACCCCAACTCGTTTAGTTGCATCTCGCTGCTGCGTGTGTATGAGGACCCCACTGTAAAGAAGTCCAGTGTATATGTTAACAATTTGCACGGTATTTAGTTGGGCTATATCCTGAATAAAGATATTTTATCATTAAGGTGCTCAGCTCCGTGGTCTTGCGAAGAGTGGCTGGACATATGTACCAGCCGGTGCAGCCGCAACAGAATGGCTTCGTGCGTGGCAACAGATGCCGGGGGAGCAGTCTGGCAGCTGTGACAGCGGGTACACCAGACCTTGGCTGCCAAGTCATGCCGGGGGAGCAGTCTGGCATCTGTGACAGCGGGTACACCAGACCTTGGCTGCCAAGTCATGCCGGGGAGCAGTCTGGCAGCTGTGTCAGCGGGTACACCAGACCTTGGCTGCCAAGTCATGCCGGGGTACTGTCTGGCAGCTGTGTCAGCGGGTACACCAGACCTTGGCTGCCAAGTCATGCCGGGGTACTGTCTGGCAGCTGTGACAGCGGGTACACCAGACCTTGGCTGCCAAGTCATGCCGGGGTACTGTCTGGCAGCTGTGTCAGCGGGTACACCAGACCTTGGCTGCCAAGTCATGCCGGGGTACTGTCTGGCAGCTGTGACAGCGGGTACATCAGACCTTGGCTGCCAAGTCATGCCGGGGTACTGTCTGGCAGCTGTGACAGCGGGTACACCAGACCTTGGCTGCCAAGTCATGCCGGGGGAGCAGTCTGGCAGCTGTGACAGCGGGTACATCAGACCTTGGCTGCCAAGTCATGCCGGGGTGCAGTCTGACAGCTGTGACAGCGGGTACACCAGACCTTGGCTACCAAGGCATGCCGGGGGAGCAGTCTGGCAGCTGTGACAGCGGGTACATCAGACCTTGGCTGCCAATTCATGCCGGGGTACTGTCTGGCAGCTGTGACAGCGGGTACACCAGACCGTGGCTGCCAAGTCATGCCGGGGGAGCAATCTGGCAGCTGTGACAGCGGGTACATCAGACCTTGGCTGCCAAGTCATGCCGCGGTACTGTCTGGCAGCTGTGACAGCGGGTACACCAGACCTTGGCTGCCAAGTCATGCCGGGGGAGCAGTCTGGCAGCTGTGACAGCGGGTACATCAGACCTTGGCTGCCAAGTCATGCCGGGGGAGCAGTCTGGCAGCTGTGACAGCGGGTACATCAGACCTTGGCTACCAAGGCATGCCGGGGTGCAGTCTGGCAGCTGTGTCAGCGGGTACATCAGACCTTGGCTACCAAGGCATGCCGGGGTGCAGTCTGGCAGCTGTGTCAGCGGGTACATCAGACCTTGGCTACCAAGGCATGCCGGGGTGCAGTCTGGCAGCTGTGACAGCGGGTACATCAGACCTTGGCTGCCAAGTCATGCCGGGGTGCAGTCTGGCAGCTGTGTCAGCGGGTACATCAGACCTTGGCTGCCAAGTCATGCCGGGGTACTGTCTGGCAGCTGTGACAGCGGGTACACCAGACCGTGGCTGCCAAGTCATGCCGGGGGAGCAGTCTGGCAGCTGTGACGGCGGGTACATCAGACCTTGGCTGCCAAGTCATGCCGGGGTACTGTCTGGCAGCTGTGACAGCGGGTACACCAGACCTCGACAGTGGATGTCAGACTATCTGCAGAGGGCCTCAAGTCTCAAACATTCCGACAGGTCAGAGGGCCTCATATCTCAAACATTCCGACAGGTCAGAGGGCCTCATGTCTCTAACATTCCAACAGGTCAGAGGCGTGAGGCAAGGCTCTTCATTGAGTGTTTAAAAACAAAATTGACACACATCTCAAGAGGGTGGGTCACGCATGGATGGACACATTTGTTGGATTCTCGATCAACCATGCAATGGCTTCCTTGTCCAATTGCCACCTGGTCTTTGTTTGGTGTCACTTGTTGTGGTACTTGCACTGGTAGTCGTAGTTAGTCAAAACACCCCTGGTATGAACGGCTTCGAATGACAAACAACGGGTCGGATTTTCTGCTGCGCACACACCAGCAAGCAGAACATATATTTATTTATATACTTTCTTGTGTAGTTTGATGGTTGACACGATTTTCTTTTTACAAATAAACCGACAACTTTTCTTTTTGACACCACAAACGTACCGTAATTGGAAATCATATCTTTCTTTAGAGTGTTCTGTTATTTGATAAGTTGGATCTTTTTGACCGTCTGATTGAAATGTAATCAGCAGTGATTTTACCTGCGCTCAGGCTATGTAATATGGAAACCGAAACAAACACTTTTGGTCTGGGTGAGAGATCCCAAATGTAGGATAACGAAGGATTATTTGTGACACACCATCTCCATACTTAAATACAATCGTTCAATTCCATGTTACACCTGTTCAACATCGATCGTTTTTTCTCACCGACATTCATAATAAGTTCCTTGCTATACAGTTTCTCGACTTTCTCTTGTAGCGCACTAATCACCATAAGCCCGCTGTTGGAGGCATCTCATGTCCAGCGAATTTGACCGCCGTCTGGTCGTTCACCGCATCCACGCATTGGTTGTTAAACGTCCTCTGTTAAAACACAGCCACGCCGTTCTCTCGGTGTTAACAACCTTTCCTTGGGGTTCGCTTTTCCCAACTTGTGTCCCCAAATCACCTTGATTGATTCACGGTGGAAATCGCAACGTTGTCACTTAGCAGACGTGACGTCACACGCGTCGTCCATGGCACACGCCCATCGCCGACACGATGTCGCGCTTTGCATCGTCACTTGGCCAACTTGACGTCAGTCGAAGCAACGTCACGTGGCGGACGTCGTCGTCCTGGGCGTGTCTCTTTGGTCGGCACGGAACTCGCCCATGACGGCGGCGGAGTGTGGTCTGTCCGTGGGGGCGAGCGAAGACAGGGCTGTGAACGGCGGGCGGCGGTTCGCGGTGTTCGATTCACTGGCCGTCGACTCGCGCCCGGACAGCAGATCGCGGGCGATCCTCGGGGAGACGAGACGCGGCCCCGTGTGTGACTTGGGCACCCGGAACATGAAGTCGGGAACAAAGAAGGGCGTCTCTTCCCCCTGTTTGCGTTCCCCGCTCACCTCCTGTAAGCGGTAGATGAAGCACTTGATGAGGGGCACGCTCAGGAGTATGTTCGGCTTGAGTGACCGGCGGACCAGTTGCAGCTCCAACACCCGGGCGAGGTTCTTGACGGTACGCGGGTTACGCCGCTTGAACAGACGCTCGAAGTGCACCTTGGTCAGAACCATGACTGTCGTCTCCTGCGTGCACATCGCCGACGTGTGGTAGTGGGCCAGGTTTAGCACGAACTCGACGTCGCCTGCAATAATAAAAGACAAGTATATAAGTTCTTGTATAGTGCGGTATCCGGTCCACGGGACCGCTCTAAGCGCGACCTCACACTCCACCCCCTGGCAGACCTCGCACTCCACCTCAGCAAACCTCACACTCCACCCCCTGGCAGACATCACACTCCACCCCTGGCAGACCTCACACTTCACCCCCTGTCAGACCTACCACTCCACCGCCTGGCAGACCTCACACTCTACCCCTGGCAGACCTCACACTCCACCCTCTGGCAAACCTCACACTCCACCCCCTGGCAGTCCTCACACTCCACCACCTGGCATACGTCACAATCCACCCCCTGGCAGACCTCACACTCCACGCCCTGACAGACCTCACACCCCACCCCTGGCAGACCTTACACCATGCACATGGCAGACCTCACACCCCACCCCTGGCAGACCTTACACCCCACCCCTGGCAGACCTCACACTCCCTCCCCTGGCAGACCTCACACTCTACCCACTGGCAGACCTCACACTCCCCCCCCCCCCCCGGCAGACCTCACACTCTACCTGGAACTGTTAATTCCATCACCAGTACGCTACTTCACCGCACAACTTCGCACAATTAAAAAATATATATATATATATATATATATATATATATATATATATATATATATATATATATATATATATATATATATATACAGCCATTTTTCCAACTTGGAACCAAAACGTTAGAAATTATTTACTTTGAGAATACAGTTTGAATGGAACGCTTGGCAGGAATGTCAAGTCACGTTCACGTGCATTGTTGTAATTCAACGTTCACGTGCACTGTTGTAATTCAACGTTCACGTGCACTGTTGTAATTCAGCGCTCACGTGCACTGTTGTAATTCAACGTTCACATGCACTGTTGTAATTCAACGTTCACGTGCACTGTTGTAATTCAACGTTCAAGTGCACTGCTGTAATTCAACGTTCACGTGCACTGTTGTAATTCAACGTTCACGTGCACTGTTGTAATTCAACGCTCACGTGCGCTGTTGTAATTCAACGTTCACTTGCTCTGTTGTAATTCAATCAGTTAGCTTTTCAATACAATATGTATTATCTTCAAATATGTTTTGTTATTGTATAGCATCGCCCTGCTGCTGTATGCAATGTGTGTCTGTCTTTGCTGTTGTTATGGGTCAACTAAAGCACAGGTTCAATTTGACGCTTACCGACGCACTGCTTCGACCCCAGAAAGCACAGGTTCAAGCTTACCGACGCACTGCTTCGACCCCAGAAAGCACAGGTTCAAGCTTACCGACGCCCTGCTTCGACCCCAGAAAACACAGGTTCAAACTTACCGACGCACTGCTTCGACCCCAGAAAGCACAGGTTCAAGCTAACCGACGCACTGCTTCGACCCCAGAAAGCACAGGTTCAAGCTTACCGACGCACTGCTTCGACCCCAGAAAACACAGGTTCAAGCTTACCGACGCACTGCTTCGACCCCAGGAAGCACAGGTTCAAGCTTACCGACGCACTGCTTCGACCCCAGAAAGCACAGGTTCAAACTTACCGACGCACTGCTTCGACCCCAGAAAGCACAGGTTCAAGCTTACCGACGCACTGCTTCGACCCCAGAAAGCACAGGTTCAAGCTTACCGACGCACTGCTTCGACCCCAGAAAACACAGGTTCAAACTTACCGACGCACTGCTTCGACCCCAGAAAACACAGGTTCAAGCTAACCGACGCACTGCTTCGACCCCAGAAAACACAGGTTCAAGCTTACCGACGCACTGCTTCGACCCCAGAAAACACAGGTTCAAACTTACCGACGCACTGCTTCGACCCCAGAAAGCACAGGTTCAAGCTTACCGACGCACTGCTTCGACCCCAGAAAGCACAGGTTCAAGCTTACCGACGCACTGCTTCGACCCCAGAAAGCACAGGTTCAAGCTTACCGACGCACTGCTTCGACCCCAGAAAGCACAGGTTCAAGCTTACCGACGCACTGCTTCGACCCCAGAAAGCACAGGTTCAAACTTACCGACGCACTGCTTCGAACCCAGAAAGCACAGGTTCAAGCTTACCGACGCACTGCTTCGACCCCAGAAAACACAGGTTCAAGCTTACCGACGCACTGCTTCGACCCCAGAAAGCACAGGTTCAAGCTTACCGACGCACTGCTTCGACCCCAGAAAACACAGGTTCAAACTTATCGACGCACTGCTTCGACCCCAGAAAACACAGGTTCAAGCTTACCGACGCACTGCTTCGACCCCAGAAAACACAGGTTCAAGCTTACCGACGCACTGCTTCGACCCCAGAAAACACAGGTTCAAGCTTACCGACGCACTGCTTCGACCCCAGAAAGCACAGGTTCAAGCTTACCGACGCACTGCTTCGACCCCAGAAAGCACAGGTTCAAGCTTACCGACGCACTGCTTCGACCCCAGAAAACACAGGTTCAAGCTTACGGTCGCACTGCTTCGACCCCAGAAAGCACAGGTTCAAACTTACCGACGCACTGCTTCGACCCCAGAAAGCACAGGTTCAAGCTTACCGACGCACTGCTTCGATCCCAGAAAGCACAGGTTCAAGCTTACCGACGCACTGCTTCGACCCCAGAAAACACAGGTTCAAGCTTAACGACGCACTGCTTCGACCCCAGAAAGTACAGGTTCAAGCTTACCGACGCACTGCTTCGACCCCAGAAAGCACAGGTTCAAGCTTACCGACGCACTGCTTCGACCCCAGAAAGCACAGGTTCAAGTGTATCTTCTTGGCGTTTATTTGTTGATTCATCTTGCGTATTGCGGACGGGGACCAGGACTTGGGAAGCTGCATGGGTTCGCCGGCAGTGCCTGGGCGGGCCATCTCCGCCATGCGGTTGATGCGCGAACACTTATACAGCTGCGGAAGGAACTTCTGGGGGAAGTAAGCCTTCTCCCTCTCGATGTCGTCGCTACACAACACAACACGATCATGGCTCAGTCAATGTGCCTTCGTTCTCCCCAACAGTGGCGCCACTCACCATGTCAGCAGCGCCACTCACCATATCAACAGCGCCACTCACCATGTCATCCTTGCCACAACTTGTTTGTTCAGGAGAACTTGGCCGGTCTCTGTTTTACTCTCTATTTTCTTGTATTATTTTCTTGTATGTCTTTGTATGCTGTGTTCTTTTTTTCGCAATACGCTGTATGTTTGTATGTCGTCGTCTAACAACAGTGTGTGAATGTTTATGTATGTTTGTATGTCGTCGTTTAACAACAATATGTGAATGTTTATGTATGTTTGTATGTCGTCGTTTAACAACAATATGTGAATGTTTATGTATGTTTGTATGTCGTCGTTTAACAACAATATGTGAATGTTTATGTATGTTGTATGTCGTCCTCTAACAACAATATATGAATGTTTATGTATGTTTGTATGTCGTCGTCTAACAACAATATGTGAATGTTTATGTATGTTTGTATGTCGTCCTCTAACAACAATATGTGAATGTTTATGTATGTTTGTATGTCGTCCTTTAACAACAATATGTTAATGCTTATGTATGTTTGCAAGTCGTCGTCTAACAACAATATGTGAATGTTTATGTATGTTTGTATGTCGTCGTCTAACAACAATATGTGAGTGTTTATGCTTGTTTTATGTCGTCCTCTAACAACAATATGTGAATGTTTATGTATGTTTGTATGTCGTCCTCAAACAACAATATGTGAGTGTTTATGTATGTTTGTATGTCGTCCTCTAACAACAATATGTGAATGTTTATGTATGTTTGTATGTCGTCCTCTAACAACAATATGTTAATGCTTATGTATGTTTGTATGTCGTCGTCTAACAACAATATGTGAATGTTTATGCTTGTTTGTATGTCGTCCTCTAACAACAATATGTAAATGTTTATGTAAGTTTGTATGTCGTCCTCTAACAACAATATGTGAATGTTTATGTATGTTTGTATATCGTCGTCTATCAACAACATGTGAATGTTTATGTATGTTTGTATGTCGTCGTCTATCAACAGTATGTGACTGTTTATATATGTTTGTATGTCGTCGTCTAACAACAATATGTGAATGTTTATGCTCAAACATAGTTGAATAAACATTATTTCTGTGAGGTGTTATCTCCATAGTCAATGCCAGCGTCTTGATCTTCGTCTTTCACGCACGCGGAAAGCCCCCCCCCCCACAGTTTGTACCACGCCCCCACAGTTTGCACCACGCCCCCACATTAATCCAACACTGAAGTTTACCAAATGAAATAAAGTCAGTTGCAGCAGGTGTGATAAGATAACGTTAACGCGCATTAAGGGTGTCTCCACAATTAGATTTTTCGCTCTTGGTTCAGAATCATTTCGCAAAAATATAACTTATTTACTATTGACTATGACAAGCTAGTTCCGAGTAGCTCGATTTAGTTTTGGTTAAATCATCCGGCGAACTATTATATTAGTTTTGGTTCGACCGAATCGATTTCGACGGTAACAGTTCAAAAGAAACTGACGCGGCATCTGGTGAACATGCCAGGAAACTTACTCGTGATCTTCCAACACTTCGCATTTGTTCATGTAGCGGTCAAATTGACGATAATGCGCTTCTGGGTCAACGGTCATTTTCACCTCGCCGCTACAAACACAAACCATTACTTGTTAAATAATTCTACGCAGAAACAACCGTGTGACGTCTTGATGCACTTAGATGCATGCTTGGTCGTGAAACCTCGGCATGTTGACAACTTTTATATAAATTTATAGAAATATATTTTTCGATACACGTAAAGAAGGTAGTACATTTGTAGTGTATTTGTAGTGCATTTGTAGTGTATTTGTAGTGCATTTGTAGTACATTTGTAGTGCATTTCTAGTACATTTGCATTTGAGATTAAATTCTATCGCAAAATGGACTACTGATCACCATACCTAGGTATTTTGTGAAGCGCCATGAACTGAACTATTTTGGCCACATTAAGAGGCACAATGCGTTGAAAGGGACAACTGGCGGAATAGTCGCGGGTAGAAGCAGAGGCAAGTCACGACAAAGATGGGAGAGCGATAACATCACACATGTCTCCTGAACGGTGACAGTGGCATGAAAGAAGAACGATATTGATGTCACGTAGATTTGAGCAGAGCGTCCTGAATAAGACAAATATGTCAGTTGAAGAAGAAGCCATTATTTCACCATTGGACTCTGTACTTTCACTGACCTGAGAATAAAGAAGAGTTTGTCTGCCGGATCGCCCTGTTTGATGAGCGGCGAATCGAACGAGATCGTCTCCTTCTTCAGCGACACCGCCACCGCCTTCTTCCATTTCTGCGACCAGTCCGCGAACATGTAGAGAGACTCGACGAAGTCCACCTTCTCCTGGAACAACTTGGCGACCACCTTGGACACGGACCGGTTGTACAAGTCCCGGTGGATGACGACGAGATCCGTGCGTTCGTCGGCCACCACGGACGCCGTACGGATACAGTCCGGATTGATAAGGGCGATCTCTCCAAAAGTCGAACCCTCGCCTGACACACAGCGAACAACACCTTACTTTGGACGGAATGCACAACCATTATATTTGGATAACTGACACGTTTCTAGTTGGGGGTTTTGTATAATTAAAATGCCTACATTATCTGAATTTGTCGTTTAAATGAACAATGTTATATTTCATATTTGAATCTTTATTGCTGTAGAATATTTACCGTCATAAATTGTATAAACTCTAACTTGACAGACCGATAAACCATCAAGTGTAACAAAGTTACATTTCACCCTTAAAGGTGAAGCTTTATTACTGTGTCCGTTGATGTCGTAAAGCGATCTCTGTATATGTCGTAATCATATCATATTTTATTTCATTGCCAAATTGTGTAATTATAACTAAAAAGTGAAGTGAAAGATCGTGATAGTAAAATGTTTTGTATGGATGTTATGTTTGAAAAAAAAAATGAATTGAAAACCTTAATAACAAACTAAAATAACAATCTACAATACTTCTAACATTTTTATATTCTACTGATCATTAATTTAGTTTACACTAAGATGATAAACAAACTAACTGAAGTTACTAATTTTCTAAAAGAAATGGTTAAGAACTTAGCAGATAACTATTCAATAATTTGTCTGTATAATACTTCTTGAACTGATGAACGCTTCTACAACTAATCAATGAACTATCAAGGGCATTCCACAGTTTTACTCCTTTAACAGATATACACATGCTTTTCAAACTGGTACGTGCATATTTTTGTATAAAATTACATTCCTGTCGGGTTGAATAAACTGATTCTTATATGCTGAAAAACTGCTGTACATTCAGTGGTAATAAGTTGTGAAATGCTTTAAACATGATAATTGCAGTTTTTAAGTCCACTATATCTGGCACTTTAAGAATGTGCAGATTATAAAATAGCATTGTTGTACGGTCCAGTCTCTTGGCACCACAAAATAACCTTATAACCCTTTTCTGTAATATAATTAACATTGAACATTTTGTTGTATATGTGTTGCCCCATACTTCAGCACTATACATAATCTACGGCAAGAAAAGATAGTACAAAATATGCATACCACGTCTGTCAATCAGGAAGCTGGCTCTATGCATAATAGCACAGCTCTTTGAGAGTTTTGATTTTACTAAAAAATATGATATTTCCAGTTTAATTTATCATCAATCATAACACCCACAAATTTAGTGACATTTACTCTATTTATTGTTTCTTTATTTATTTTAACAGAAACATCAACAGTAAATTTGCAATTCTCCAAAAACATGTAATTAGTTGTTTTCGTTACATTAAGAGACAATCGATTTTACAGAAAACCACACCTGGAGTTCATCCAATCCAACATTTATCATTCAAACAAGTTCATTTAAGTCACTATGACAACATAATAAATTTGTATCATCAGCGATTAGAATAAATTTAAACAAATGTCATTGATGTACATAATAAACAACTTTGAACCTAAAATAAAGCCCTGCGGAACACCACAAGATACATTTAGTATTTCTGAGTCACAATTATTAAAATTAACAAATAAATAACTCAGTATCCATTTTTGTTCAACACCACGCACACCATAGAAATGTAACTTTTTAGCCAGTATATCATGATCAACAGTGTCAAATCTTTCTTAAGGTCAAACACTCCAATAGCATACTTGTTATTATCTAGTGAAAATGTAATTTCTTCTACTAATTCTAAAAGAGCATGAGTAGTTGACATATTAGATCTAAAACCATATTGACTTGGACTGAGTATATCATACTTTTTGCGGAATTTGTCCATCCTGTTATTATATAATTTCTCCAGAATTTTCGAGAATTGAGGTAACAATGATATGCTCTTCCTCCTTGTTCCCTGCTGTACAGGGGTGAGGGTCAGGTACAGTCTCTTCCTCCTTGTTCCCTGCTGTACAGGGGTGAGGGTCAGGTACAGTCTCTTCCTCCTTGTTCCCTGCTGTACAGGGGTGAGGGTCAGGTAAAATATTGTCGAGCCACTCTTTCTGTTCTTTCTTTCCATAGTTTTCTATCGGCCTGATATTGGCCTGTAATTTGTAAATACATTCTTTTCACCGCACTTAAAAAGTGGAACAACTTTGGCAATTTTCATTTTGCTTGGAAATACACCTGTTTGAAAAGATACATTATATATGTGACCAAATGGCTGAACTATTTTGTAATTACATTTTTAACTAAGCTCGTGTTAATATCACTGTAATCGGTTGACTTTTTATTTTTACAATTTTGGACCATTCTAATAATTTCTTGGACTTAGAAACATAGTATGATCAACTTTTAATCATAAATTGATACATCTTTTTCAGGTATTGAAATATTCTTTGCTAAGTTAGGGCCAAGATTTGTAAAAAAAAATTATTAAATCTATTTGCAATATCCTCCCTTTTTGAGATTTGCTTGTTATTTTTTTTATAAAATATTCTGGTTATGTTGGCTTATTATACTGTTTGTTAATTACAGTATTTAATATTTTCCAAGTTTCTTTAACATTTGTTCTCTGTTTTTCTAACAATGTGCTATAGTAGTTTTTCTTAGTAAATCTTACTATAGATGTTAGTTTATTTTTGTAAGTTTTGTATTTCTGTTCCGCTTCAGCAGATCTCGATATAATAAATGCTTTATATAACTTATTTGTCTTCACACAAGCACATTTTAAACCTTTGGTGAACCAAGGTTTGTTGCTAGTGTAACTTTTTCTGGAAACTCTTTTCACTGGACAGTGTTTTTTAAATATATCTATAAATATGTGTAGAAAATTATCATAAGCTTCATTAACATCATTTACATTTAAAACATTATCCCAAGATTGTTGACTCCATTCATTTGAAAGTGAAGCTAATGTACCTTCAGTAATCTTTCTAATATGCTGAAACTCTTTTACAATAGTTCTTTTTATATTATACTCGCAAAGTGCAAAAATTAGTAAATGATCACTGATGTCATTGAAAAGGATACCACAAGTAAGGTTGTGGCGCAATTCATTGGTAAATATATTGTCTATCAATGTAGCTGAGCTATCTGTGACTCTAGTAGGCTTATCAATTAATGGGTAAAGACCCAAACTGTACATTATGTCTAGGAAATTTTTGGTACTATTATGACTGTCATGTTTTAGCAAATCTATGTTAAAATCACCACACACAAATATTGTTTTAATGGATTTAGCGTCATTCAAAATATGTTCTATGTTTTCACAAAAGATATCTAAGTTCGACCCTGGTGTTGTGTACATACAGCTGTATGTACACAAGGGTGTTGTGTACATACAGCTGTATGTACACCAGGGTGTTGTGTACATACAGCTGTATGTACACCAGGGTGTTCTGTACATACAGCTGACTACAACTATTGTGTGGTTCTTTATGGTTAATTCCACAGTAACACATTCAAAAATATTACAAAGAAGACGCTGAGAAAACATCGGCTTGCAGACCGTACACTCGAGGAAACAGGAAAACATCGGCTTGCAGACCGTACACTCGAGGCAACAGGAAAACATCGGCTTGCAGACCCTACACTCGAGGCAACAGGAAAACATCGGCTTGCAGACCGTACACTCGAGGAAACAGGAAAACATCGGCTTGCAGACCCTACACTCGAGGCAACAAGAAAACATCGGCTTGCAGACCGTACACTCGAGGCAACAGGAAAACATCGGCTTGCAGACCGTACACTCGAGGCAACAGGAAAACATCGGCTTGCAGACCCTACACTCGAGGCAACAAGAAAACATCGGCTTGCAGACCGTACACTCGAGGCAACAGGAAAACATCGGCTTGCAGACCGTACACTCGAGGCAACAGGAAAACATCGGCTTGCAGACCCTACACTCGAGGCAACAAGAAAACATCGGCTTGCAGACCGTACACTCGAGGCAACAAGAAAACATCGGCTTGCAGACCGTACACTCGAGGCAACAGGAAAACATCGGCTTGCAGACCCTACACTCGAGGCAACAAGAAAACATCGGCTTGCAGACCGTACACTCGAGGCAACAGGAAAACATCGGCTTGCAGACCCTACACTCGAGGCAACAAGAAAACATCGGCTTGCAGACCGTACACTCGAGGCAACAGGAAAACATCGGCTTGCAGACCCTACACTCGAGGCAACAGGAAAACATCGGCTTGCAGACCGTACACTCGAGGCAACAGGAAAACATCGGCTTGCAGACCCTACACTCGAGGCAACAGGAAAACATCGGCTTGCAGACCCTACACTCGAGGCAACAGGAAAACATCGGCTTGCAGACCCAACACTCGAGGCAACAGGAAAACATCGGCTTGCAGACCCTACACTCGAGGCAACAGGAAAACATCGGCTTGCAGACCGTACACTCGAGGCAACAGGAAAACATCGGCTTGCAGACCCTACACTCGAGGCAACAGGAAAACATCGGCTTGCAGACCGTACACTCGAGGCAACAAGAAAACATCGGCTTGCAGACCGTACACTCAAGGCAACAGGAAAACATCGGAGAAAGAGATGCATAAATCAGCTATCATAGATCACGTGACGCAACAGAATCACATCGTAGACTGGGAGGGGCCACATTTGTAGACAGAGAGTCGGACTGGAGAACAACAGGCATTAAAGAAGCGATATAGATAAAAAAAAACAGCATGAATCGAGATGAGGGCCGATACAGACCCTCACATATCTACGATGATCTCCTGAAGGACCACCCAGGGCGAGGCCGCGGGGGGGCACACACCAGAGTGATAAGTCTGCGTAGAATGACTACCGTGTTGTCATCTAGCGGTAGCCGCCTGAAGAAGATTGCTGATAGCAGTCGAAACGTCACGGGAAGAAAAAGGTAAACTGACTGTAAAATAAGTAAAAATATTACTGTTTTGAACCATACAGTTTAATGAACATCTTCACTCGAATATATAATGTATTATTTCTCTCACCCCTCCCTCACTGCCTTCTATATTCCCCTCCCTCCCTCCCTCCCTCCCCCTCCCTGCCTGCCTCCCTTCTCTCCTCCTCCCCGGCCCCCTCTCCCTTCTTCTACACCAGCCACCCATCACTCACTGAGAACGACGAGGCAGCTTCCAAGCGTGCTTCTGTCGACCTTCTTCGCCTGCCCTTCATCGCCCAAATCGACGTCCTCGAAGGCGTCCTTGTGCAGAACGGACACCTGACCTCGCAGGATGATGTAGAACCTGCGGACGCAAGTGGACGGCAGGTCAGGACCCGGACAAACAGCATTTACTCATTTCAACGGTTTCCTTCCTAAAAAACCAAATTGTTGGACTTAGTTGTTCTTCTGCTCGCCAGATTGTATGCTTGCCATGCCCCTCTAGCGATAAGAATTTCGACCGGACAAATAATTTAGTAGATTTTCCGATGCTTTCATCAAAACAAAAGAACAAACGAACCAGCGTGTCGTAGTGGATAGCTAATAATATTTAACATTATTACCATCCAAGGCAAAGACAAGGACAAGGAAGCCATTGGCTTATCGAGAGTCCACCATTTTTTTCATTTGTGATCCAACATATTCACGCTGCTAGCAGGTACACAATCTGTAGATAATTTGTTCCATTCTTTGATTGTCTTCTGTGAGAACGACTACTTCCTGATATTCAATCTACACTGATCATTTACTATTGTTACGTCATGTCGTCTAGTTCTAGTATCTTTTTTGAGTGATAAAACATATTTCTATCATTATTTTCATACACATTTAATGTCTTAAAAACTTCAATTTGATCTCCTCTTAAACTTTTAACTTCTTATAATAATAATAATAATAATAATAATTAACTTCTATGGCGCCTACATCCTCAGGAACCTGAGCTCAGAGGCGCAACAAAACAGAATCATTAACCATAATCGTGAACAGGGACGCGCAAAAGTCATTATCAGAACGAGGGACAACCGAAACATTATGTTGGAAATACAATTTGGAATAAATATGTTTTTTATCGTAAGGTAGCAGTACTTTCTGATGTTTTCAAAGTGGTGGGGAGTTCATTCCAGACCATGGGGAGTTCATTCCATACCCTGGGCGCAGTGACATAGAAAGCACGTTTTGCCAAGTTAAGTTTTGTTTTAGGCACAATAAGTTGTTGTGAAATTTATGATCTGAGCTGCCTAGGAATATTTGAAAGATGCAGGAGACTAGTCAAGTAGGGTGGTTTTTGTGTAGGTAGAGCAATATATGTAAGAGTGGACAGCTTGAAATTAATTCGATAAGTAACACGAAGCCAGTGTAACTGTTTAATTAGTGGTAGTGATGGTGAAAACAGAGGCGCTCTGAGTACCGCACGTGCCAGACAATTTTGTACTCGTTGAAGTTTAGCCAAGTCTCTTTTAGCGATGTTATTTAGTAGTGAATTACAATAGTCAAGGTGGCTACTAATTAATACCGTTGATATTGTTTTAGTAGTAGATATTGCATAGAGACAAGCGAACAAATCGAATTAAGGAGGGAATTTTAAATGGGTCCTAAATTGATATGTTGGACCCAGTGTAGGAAGTGCTTCCACTATCACTGACTCGTACCTGTGACCCTTCTCGCCCTGGTGGATGATGCAGTCATTCTCCTGGTACGAGATGAAGTCGCAGTGTTGTATGACGTCCAGGAGAGTTTCTGGAAGTACGTGATTGTATTCAGTGTTAGTGGTTATTACGAGAACACTACTGGTGAAGATGACTGTGATTGCGGATACACGACGACGACGACGTCGACGACAACAACAAGAGCAGTAACAGCAATAGCACCAGCAACAACAACAACAACAACAAAAACGATATAAAAAAACGGATGAATTAACCATGTCTTCAAGTTTGTAACATATCTCCCACGAGAAAACCAGTTTATTGACTTCAGTTCAAATGATTTTCTTGCCCTGGTTGTGGGTTGCCCTGCCTGTGGGTTGTCCTGGTTGTGGTTTGCCCTGCCTGTGGGTTGCCCTGAATGTAGGTTGCCCTGGCTGTGGCGTCCCATGCCTGTGGGTTGCCCTGGCTGTGGGGTGCCCTGGTTGTGGGTTGCCCTGCCTGTGGGTTTCCCTGCCTGTGGGTTGCCCTGCCTGTGGGTTGCCCTGGTTGTGGGTTGCCCTGCCTGTGGGTTGCCCTGCCTGTGGGTTGCCGTGGTTGTGGGTTGCCCTGCCTGTGGGTTGCCCTGGTTGTGGGTTGCCCTGCCTGTGGGTTGCTTGCCTGTGGGTTGCCCTGCCTGTGGGTTGCCCTGGTTGTGGGTTGCCCTGCCTGTGGGTTTCCCTGGCTGTGGTTTGCCCTGGCTGTGGGTTGCCCTGCCTGTGGGTTGCCCTGGTTGTGGGTTGCCCTGGTTGTGGGTTGCCCTGCCTGTGGGTTGCCCTGCCTGTGGGTTGCCCTGCCTATGGGTTGCCCTGCCTGTGGGTTTCCCTGGCTGTGGGTTGCCCTGCCTGTGGGTTGCCCTGCCTGTGGGTTGCCCTGCCTGTGGGTTGCCCTGCCTGTGGGTTGCCCTGCCTGTGGGTTGCCCTGGTTGTGGGTTGCCCTGCCTGTGGGTTGCCCTGGTTGTGGGTTGCCCTGGTTGTGGGTTGCCCTGGTTGTGGGTTGCCCTGCCTGTGGGTTGCCCTGGCTGTGGGTTGCCCTGCCTGTGGGTTGCCCTGCCTGTGGGTTGCCCTGCCTGTGCGTTGCCCTGGCTGTGGGTTTCCCTGCCTGTGGGTTTCCCTGGTTGTGGGTTTCCCTGGTTGTGGGTTGCCCTGCCTGTGGGTTGCCCTGCCTGTGGGTTGCCCTGCCTGTGGGTTTCCCTGCCTATGGATTTCCCTGGTTGTGGGGTTCCCTGGCTGTACTTGTTCTTGTTTTTTCTCTCACGCTGATGACTCGTAAAAACACATTTGGGAAACGAACGTCGATGCCCACGAAAAAAACTGTCTAGAAAAAAGAAGAAGAAAACGACAGAGAGAAAAGAAGGGTTCGAGGAGGGGAGGGACGGAGAGAAAGAATGGTTGAAAATTCTATCATATTACGCACGCACGCACGCACGCATATGCACACATTATTTGACATATAGAAACTGATCGCAGAACTAGCACAGCGTTTAGGCATGTCTATTGACAAGCAAATCCGGTAAGCGTCATGTTCCGCCAAGGCGTTGACCCAGGATGATTAATATGTTCCGCCAAGGCGTTGACCCAGGGTGTTTGATTTGTCCCGCCAAGGCGTTGATCCAGGATGTTTGATATGTTCCGCCAAGGCGTTGACCCAGGGTGTTTGATTTGTCCCGCCAAGGCGTTGAACCAGGATGTTTGATATGTTCCGCCAAGGCGTTGAACCAGGATGTTTGACTCTCGTCAAGATTAATGTTTTTGAATGGTTCGTGTTTAGCCTGATTCATTCGACCGGCGGGTCACGTTATATTTATAGCAATTACAGCGAATACTGTAATCCGTTTTCAATATTTATTCCTTTGTAACATTCCATCTACCTTCTCAGAACAATGGAATTGGGACTTACGGAATTTCATTATGTAGATAAGTGACTCTTGTGTTAAACATAGTAACTTTTATATTGCGACATGTGCAATTGTGACTCATGTCACAGAACAACGAGTCTTGTTTTGATACATGTGAACTTCGTCAGCGACATTATATGCGTATATGTAACACTGGTTATTATTATTATTATTATTATTATTATTAATATTATTAGGCTATCGCCATACACTTAATAAAAATAAATAATTATTCGAAAATGCAAACGTTACTGCACGACTACGTCGATGTGACGATTCATGTTACATGTTACATGACGCTATGCGATACCGATACAGATCAGCTGTTCAAATGAAGCTATGTTGTGATATTTTTACATGTTCAATGACATATTCATTAAATGTAGGCTATTAATTACAACAAAATACATCCTACTAAAGTTTCATATGGAAGTGTGCAGTCACTCAAAGAGAAATTAATTAAAGAGCCAACATACAAAACATTCAATACGGATATAGACTGTGAGAACATCAGTGGGCCTCTGTATTATGTGCAAACAACGACAGACGCATTAATAGTTTCTTGGCAAACGTCTGTTACCGTATACAGTAATAACCAGCACACCAGTAGCCTGCTGTAAACATACTGGCTAGTCATGGAACAATGGACTCCGCTTAACATACTTACTTCTCGCCAGAGCTATTTTATTATGTGATTCTCCTAAGTGAACTTTCGAGAAACAAATCGACTCAGATGTGGAAGTACGAAAACGTCAAACAATTGCATGGTATTTCGTCCATACTGAAATACTGCCTAGTTGCTACACAATGTCATAAACTGGTTTTTTCGAACGACACCTATTCTTACAGAGACGAGATTCGTAACTTAATTGCGTAAATATTACGAAGGCTTGTCCGCATTGTATAACGGCTACATCCAACAATATACGCGTCTCCGCCTCCTTTGGTCAGATAATTATGTTGTTCGTGATTTTGATGTAATGCCATAATCGAAACGACCCATATTGATTTCTGTACGACGAAATGTCCATTGCGAAATTAATCAAAGATTTAAGGGTATCTGGTCTCCAATATGAGCACCGTGAATGGACACAGCCAGCCAGAGTTTGCACATGTAGGCCAACGTCTCCAATGTGAAGACACAAACATAGTTTGTGTCGTACATAGTTCGAAGTGCGAAAACACGTACATAGTTCATAAGCAGCAGTTCGAGCTGCAAAACCATTGCGTGGTACTTAATGCATGGAAGTTGATCACCTGCTCCTTCACAACCTGCCTGGAAACCATCTATGTCCACATGTCCGTCATTATCACCATCCTCAGTGCTGTGGTAAGCCATCTTATGCAGGACGTGCAATGCAGTGTATCGTGCACGAGTGATATGGCTGACTTTCAGTTTCCCACTGATTATCTTTATGATGGCAAACAGTGGCTGTATTTCAATGACATGAGTTTCTCCAGGATTGACATGCAGGGTGCCTTTATCTGTCAATGTCATGGTATGTAGATTCATGGCATGTGATTTTGCACTTTCTGCTAAGAGGCAGTGGTCTGGTAACTGCTGTCAAGCAGCATGGAATGCTGGCCACTACAACCAATCCTCCGGCCCGAGTTGGTCTGGTAACTGCTGTCGAGCAGCATGGAATGCTGGCCACTACACCCAATCCTCCGGCCCGAGTTGGTCTGGTAACTGCTGTCGAGCAGCATGGAATGCTGGCCACTACACCCAATCCTCCGCCCCGAGTTGGTCTGGTAACTGCTGTCGAGCAGCATGGAATGCTGGCCACTACACCCAATCCTCCGGCCCGAGTTGGTCTGGTAACTGCTGTCGAGCAGCATGGAATGCTGGCCACTACACCCAATCCTCCGGCCCGAGTCGTGTCGACCTCTCCGTGGTTTCGTGTACGTATTCCAATGATGCATACTTCGGAGAATTATACACAGCCAGGCTGTAGGAAGGGGAGACCGCAACTGAGATGGGAGGACTGCGTAAAAGGGAATATAAAAACTATGACAAGTGGAGGGAGAAGGCTGCCAATAGGGAGAAGTGGACAGCGATAACTGCTGGGACGGTGCAGCAGTACAAGGACCATCCTTGTATAGTTATAAAGGGAGCAGCGGGGAAGGCCCTTGACTTTCTCCAGTGCAGTTGCATCAGGCAAGAGTTCGTTGCTAAGCTTTAATTGGCTGCGGCACAGATGGAACACATAGTTGTGATGTGCGCGCTGTGACAGGTAGAATGTGCGCGCTGTGACAGGTAGAATGTGCGCGCTGTGACAGGTAGAATGTGCGCGCTGTGACAGGTAGAATGTGCGCGCTGTGATATGTAGAATATGCGCGCTGTGACAGGTAGAATGTGCGCGCTGTGACAGGTAGAATGTGCGCGCTGTGATAGGTAGAATGTGCGCGCTGTGACAGGTAGAATGTGCGCGCTGTGACAGGTAGAATGTGCGCGCTGTGATAGGTAGAATGTGCGCGCTGTGATATGTAGAATATGCGCGCTGTGACAGGTAGAATGTGCGCGCTGTGATAGGTAGAATGTGCGCGCTGTGACAGGTGGAATGTACGCGGTTATTCCCACACTTGGGGGTTGAGTCATTCATATGGTTGTGCAAAGAAACAAATCCTTTGGTGAACTTGGGTTGTGATCAATGTCATCAGCACAGCCTGTAGTAAACAAGTCTTTCATAAGCTTGGTAAGGCACACAATGCCCGTTTGCTCTTAATTGGCACGCATCTTGTTTTCGGTATATGTCCATATTTGCAACAATCTGTCATATGAAATACACTTGCCTAAATGGTACATTTTATCTACGAGATCTAAGCTTCTGTCTACGCTTTCGTGTTTGCGCTTGGATGACCGTGTATAGTACTGCTGGAGTTTCTTGTTCTACAACATGCATATCCTGTTTGCCTACAACACGAGCGTGCTTAGCTAAAGCCAAAAGTGTTTAGCTGTAATTGGTATATTGCTTCCAATGAGTTATTTCCCACACAAATTGTGGTGTATCACCAGTGTATCACCAGTGCCATGTATTCGCTAAATACAACCACAACAGAATTGAGCATCACAAAGGTTAATGGGCGAATGGAGACTTAGGGTTTGGGGGCACGAAGTATTTAGAGACGACCGAAGTAGTTAGGGTCGACCGGAGTATTTAGACTCGACCATAGTAGTTAGGGTCGATCGTAGTAGTAAGGGTCGACTGTAGTATTTAGGGTCGATCGTAGTAGTTAGGGTCGACATTAGTATTTAGGGTCGACCGTAGTAGTTAAGGTCGACCGTAGTATTTAGGGTCGATCGTAGTAGTTAGGGTTGACCGTAGTATTTAGGGTCGATCGTAGTAGTTACGGTCGATCGAAGTAGTTTGGGTCGATCGTAGTAGTTTGAGTAGGCCTAATCCGTGTTATTTCGCCTCTACTCGACAAATTTCCAATAAGACAAATTATTTGCACATACCCACACACAATTAGCCATTAATAGCAACATGTGGTATTTGTTTCTAAACCAATCAGCAGTAGGAACTTTAATTAATGCCGCGCTCCATTAATCTTTCGTCGACGATGGCATATATTGCGTGTAGTGCATTAGTTGCCGGCTGTGAAAGCTCACGTTGACACCTGCTTCAATGGAGATGTTAGCACTGAGTCGAGCTGTGTCGCGTGTAGAACTCAATCACTCAACTACCTGTTTACAGAAAGTTGAGTGTTTGACGACGGCGATGTATGTACGAACTTAAATTAATACATCGAATTCGCTGTTGCAAACATACAACCCCCTTAGCTTCATACAACCCCCTTAGCTTCATACACTCCCCTTAGTTTCAAACAACACCCTTAGCTTCATTCAAACCCCTTAACTTCATATAACCTCCTTAGCTTCATACAACCTCCTTAGCTTCATACAACCTCCTTAGCCTCATACAACCTCCTTAGCTTCATACAACCTCCTTACAACCTCCTTAGCTTCATACAACCTCCGTAGCTTCATACAACCCCCTTAGCTTCATACACTCCCCTTAGTTTCAAACAACACCCTTAGCTTCACACAATCCCCTTAACTTCATTCAAACCCCTTAACTTCATATAACCTCCTTAGCTTCATGCAACCTCCTTAGCTTCATGCAACCTCCTTAGCTTCATACAACCTCCTTAGCTTCATGCAACCTCCTTACAACCTAATTAGCTTCATACAACCTCCTTAGCTTCATACAACCTCCTTACAACCTCCTTAGCTTCATACAACCTCCGTAGCTTCATACAACCCCCTTAGCTTCATACACTCCCCTTAGTTTCAAACAACACCCTTAGCTTCACACAATCCCCTTAACTTCATTCAAACCCCTTAACTTCATATAACCTCCTTAGCTTCATGCAACCTCCTTAGCTTCATGCAACCTCCTTAGCTTCATGCAACCTCCTTAGCTTCATACAACCTCCTTAGCTTCATACAACCTCCTTAGCCTCATACAACCTCCTTACAACCTCCTTAGCTTCATACAACCTCCTTAGCTTCATACAACCTCCTTACAACCTCCTTAGCTTCATGCAACCCCCTTAGCTTCATACAACCTCCTTAGCTTCATACAACCTCCTTACAACCTCCTTAGCTTCATACAACCTCATTAGCTTCATACAACCTCCTTAGCCTCATACAACCTCCTTACAACCTCCTTAGCTTCATACAACCTCCTTAGCTTCATACAACCTCCTTAGCTTCATACAACCTCCTTACAACCTCCTTAGCTTCATACAACCTCTTTAGCTTCATACAACCTCCTTAGCCTCATACAACCTCCTTACAACCTCCTTAGCTTCATGCAACCTCCTTAGCTTCATACAACCTCCTTAGCCTCATACAACCTCCTTACAACCTCCTTAGCTTCATACAACCTCCTTAGCTTCATACAACCTCCTTACAACCTCCTTAGCTTTATACAACCTCCTTAGCTTCATACAACCTCCTTAGCTTCATGCAACCTCCTTAGCCTCATACAACCTCCTTACAACCTCCTTAGCTTCATACAACCTCCTTAGCTTCATACAACCTCCTTACAACCTCCTTAGCTTCATGCAACCCCCTTAGCTTCATACAACCTCCTTAGCTTCATACAACCTCCTTACAACCTCCTTAGCTTCATACAACCTCTTTAGCTTCATACAACCTCCTTAGCCTCATACAACCTCCTTACAACCTCCTTAGCTTCATACAACCTCCTTAGCTTCATACAACCTCCTTAGCTTCATACAACCTCCTTACAACCTCCTTAGCTTCATACAACCTCTTTAGCTTCATACAACCTCCTTAGCCTCATACAACCTCCTTACAACCTCCTTAGCTTCATGCAACCTCCTTAGCTTCATACAACCTCCTTAGCCTCATACAACCTCCTTACAACCTCCTTAGCTTCATACAACCTCCTTAGCTTCATACAACCTCCTTACAACCTCCTTAGCTTTATACAACCTCCTTAGCTTCATACAACCTCCTTAGCTTCATACAACCTCTTTAGCTTCATACAACCCTGTGCCAGAACCGAATCATTCTACCGACCGACCGACCGACCGACCGACCGACCGACCGACCGACCGACCGACCGACCGACCGACCGACCGACCGACCGACCGACCGACCGACCGACCGACCGACCGACCGACCGACCGACCGACCGACCGACCGACCGACCGACCGACCGACCGACCGACCGACCGACCGACCGACCGACCGACCGACCGACCGACCGACCGACCGACCGACCGACCGACCGACCGACCGACCGACCGACCGACCGACCGACCGACCGACCGACCGACCGACCGACCGACCGACCGACCGACCGACCGACCGACCGACCGACCGACCGACCGACCGACCGACCGACCGACCGACCGACCGACCGACCGACCGACCGACCGACCGACCGACCGACCGACCGACCGACCGACCGACCGACCGACCGACCGACCGACCGACCGACCGACCGACCGACCGACCGACCGACCGACCGACCGACCGACCGACCGACCGACCGACCGACCGACCGACCGACCGACCGACCGACCGACCGACCGACCGACCGTGTGTTCAAGCCATTCGCAGCATCGACTCGCAGCGAAAGTAGAATATTTCATTGCCAAGAACTTGATTACGGAGAACGTGCATAGCACTGTGTTGACTGCTACCTTTGGGGAGCGCGGCGAACAGCTTAGACTTCATTCGGAACCAGCCCTCCAGTGAGTGCAATTCGCCGATACTGCGGTTCTCAGCCGGCTTGCCGATACAGCGCACGACGCGCGGATACAGGTCGATAGGCATCCTGAGGCCGGCCCGCTAGCGACGAGATGGGGCCAGAGTTAGTCACAACATGAGACGAGATGGGGCCAGAGTTAGTCACAACACAAGACGAGATGGGGCCAGAGTTAGTCACAACATGAGACGAGATGGGGCCAGAGTTAGTCGCAACACAAGACGAGATGGGGCCAGAGTTAGTCACAACACAAGACGAGATGGGGCCAGAGTTAGTCACAACATGAGATGATATGGGGTCAGAGTTAGTCACAACATGAGACGAGATGGGGCCAGAGTTAGTCACAACACAAGACGAGATGGGGCCAGAGTTAGTCACAACATGAGATGAGATGGGGCCAGAATTAGTCACAACACAAGACGAGATGGGGCCAGAGTTAGTCGCAACACAAGACGAGATGGGGCCAGAGTTAGTCACAACATGAGATGAGATGGGGCCAGAGTTAGTCGCAACACAAGACGAGATGGGCCAGAGTTAGTCGCAACACAAGACGAGATGGGCCAGAGTTAGTCGCAACACAAGACGAGATGGGGCCAGAGATAGTCACAACACAAAACGAGATGGGGCCAGAGTTAGTCACAACACAAGACGAGATGGGGCCAGAGTTAGTCGCAACACAAGACGAGATGGGGCCAGAGTTAGTCACAACATGAGATGAGATGGGGCCAGAGTTAGTCGCAACACAGGACGAGATGGGCCAGAGTTAGTCGCAACACAAGACGAGATGGGGCCAGAGTTAGTCACAACATGACATCTTTGTATTGGCATGTGTCCCACATGTCTTACGTCCCGCTGGAGAGTCCCACATTTTGAACTGATGTCCCGCGATAGAAACAAATGTTCGTGGAATTGGTGGAATGTCTTGCAGTACTACTATTTTATCCCAACTGGCATAGAGCACTCCAAAAAACGCTGTCTGGGCATTTCCACCGTTTGCAACGGAAACCGGTGATATAAATTGCATTGTGGAATGAAAATCCTGCGATTTAATTCAAATGTTTTTTCGTGGAATTTATCCCTCGAAAAATTATTCAGGTGTTGACATGGTATTGTAGATTACAATAAAAGGTATTATCTTATTTAAACACTAAGACATTAATGGTAGGATGCGATATGGCACAATGCAGCATAACGACGTCATTTCCGGTAATTAATACAGACATCACCGAACTTCATATTTAATATTAACTAAGACGAATAGCATTACCTAAAATTATGACTCAAATACGTTCGATTATTCTATAATTAATAATAACAATATTCAACATTTATAACCCGCAAATGATATTATAAATTACAACCCTCAACAGTGAACTGAAAGCAACAAAACACCTCGGTACCTATGGCGACACGAGAGACGTAGTTGTACCGCGTTTTTCGCACTAGTTGCTCCTCGGTGAGAGACTGGCAGAATTACCGATTATGCAAATAGCACGGGATTTCTCGCAGTCAACTATCAGGAAAGATGTGGAGATCCCGCGACTCAAGTGACGCTGATTGTTTGGTGACACTGTCCTAGTCGTGGTGACTGGACGGCTACTGAGATATTCCGATGGAATGGAGAGCCACCGAGTCAAGCCACGCTCTACCCGATCTTAAAGAAAATCTAACCCATCGTCATCACTTCCGGTTCCTGTGACTACCATGCCACCTAGTATCAAAATAAGCTGGACACGTATAACGCGTGGATGATGAAAGGGTACTTGAGTGCGATTTGTTAATTTGCTCATCTACTGCTGGTGCTTTCAACCAAACATATTTCGTAATGCCCATTGCGAAACTTATCATTTTATCAGAGGAGATTATTAAGTATAATACATCATATATAGAGATTCCTAATTGAGATGTGTAAAGCGTGGGAAGCCGAGAGAATTGAGATGCGTAAAGCGTGGGAAGCCGAAAGAATTGAGATGTGTAAAGCGTGGGAAGCCGAGAGAATTGAGATGTGTAAAGCGTGGGAAGCCGAGAGAATTGAGATGTGTAAAGCGTGGGAAGCCGAGAGAATTGAGATGTGTAAAGCTTGGGAAGCCGAGAGAATTGAGATGTGTAAAGCTTGGGAAGCCGAGAGAATTGAAATGTGTAAAGCTTGGGAAGCCGAGAGAATTGACAGCATAAACGATGCTACTGTGTGTTTTGTAGAATTGCGAAGGTAGTTCAAAGAAAAGCACACCAAATTGTGCACATACACGTACATTACATTGTCATTATTTATTAATACTATTATGATGAAAAGCATAATCAAATGTTAAGGAAAGTGGTTTCAGAAGAAATAAAGACTTATCATAAACGTGAACAGCTGTTTGCTGATAAGAGCTCTTTATTTTCAAAATCGATCAAACGTGTATATCTAGGTGTCAATCTTAATGCATGTAATACGATCTGTAATGTATCACATCGAATTCATAAATTCTATGCCATCGTACACAATCGTTGATAAAACACACGTATACCAGAACCATGCTTTCAACAGTTGTTGGTGTTAGAAATAACGACAATATAGTCAATGTTGTCGTTGTTTCGTGTTAGTAATGATGATGATGATGTGTCACTGATGTTACTATTAAAACGTCAAGAGAACATTTAAGAAGCAAACCGCTACATAGCAATTAAGAACCACCTTAAGCAACATGTTAATTACTCTGTGCCATAAATACCGCTGAGGGAATATAACAACCCAGAGGTCATGCCACTACGCAAGGGTGTTGGAACGTGACGACCAAGCTCTTGCGTGGTAGTCGCAATTACTTGGATACTCGCGCCAACACATGCCACCCAAATGGCTAATCATTTACATTGTTAACGCTTGGTCACAGGTGTGACATGCATATTATTACACGCTTAGGTGATATAATAAAGTATTTGCCACTTGTTCGCATAATGGCTGAATAAATGCGGTCGAATTAGTTATCTTCTGACATCCATTAAATGTCTGCCACAAGTTTAAGATCCTTACTCAATTCGTTTTATTTTTCGTCTCGTTTTACACTCATCTTGGGAAACTCTAACTTATCTAGTATCTAGTACCTATCTAGTATCTAGTACCTATCTAATATCTAGAACCTATCTAGTACCTAGTACATAGGCTAGTACCTATCTACTATATAGTACCTATCTAGTATCTAGTACATAGGCTAGTACCTATCTAGTATCTAGTACCTATCTAATATCTAGCACATAGGTTAGTACCTATCTAGTATCTAGTACCTATCTAGTATCTAGTACATATCTAGTATCCACTAAGGTTGTATAAATGTGTCACCGAATAACTATTAAATGATTTTTACCGGGTCCTGTAAACATTCAGCGTAAAGGGCAGACAAGATTCGGCTCAATATAGTTTACTACTACGTAAGATTATCCACACTTTCGTAATTTAAGCAGTCTAACGGTCAAAGTTATTTGTTTCGATAATTTTAATTAAAGTACGCAATCTTTCATTAAGTCTTTTATGAAATCTTTTATGAAATCTTTTATGAAATCTTTCATTAAATCTTCTATTAAATCTTTTATTAAACCTTTTTTTAAATCTTTTATTAAATTGACAGCTCGTGTTACTTAGACCATTGACACACTACATAATATCATTTAACATCAACTAACATGATTTGCTGACGGCTAAATCTATTGTGGAGGGAGATTTAAGGGCAGAAAAAAACAGTTCGAGATTGCGTATTTTCTGTGCCAAACATTTGTATTATTTACAATAGGGGACACCGGGACTAGTTGCATAGTTGTTTTGTAAAAAAATATTTAGACTCTCGATAAGCCAATGGCTTCCTTGTCCAGTTGCATTTCTGGGTGTTTTGTCTTGGATGGCAATCTTGTTAAATATTTATGGCACGGCCCCGTTTGAGCAATTACTAAATATTGCACGATTATAAATATTGCACGATTAATTTAAATGTGGTTCTGCATGAGTGCATACGTGTGTGTAGAATATATATATATATATATATATATATATATATATATATATATATATATATATATATATATATATATATATATATATATATATATATATATATATATATATATATGTATATATATATATATATATATATATATATATATATATATATATATATATATATATATATATATATATATATATATATATATATATATATATATATATATATATATATATATAGAACAATACATACTTTGACAGAAATAATGCCTTTCACATTACGTGACTTTAACTGACAATTATAACAACTTGCCCAGCCTCCCCCACATACTTGTATAAAGGTTACACAAGCGACACAGCAACACTGACAACGACCATCAAAAACACGAACAGCTTATTGGGAAAACTCCAAGTAATGCCCGAAAATGTGGTATCAGCGTCAATATTTGAAAGACAAAGAAAATAACGATCGGAGAAGATGATCTCACTGAACCAGTAACATCAAGTCATCGTCGACCACTTGGAATATCTCTGGAGGACGCTCACGGAGAACGCTGCCGATGTGAAAGATATATAGGACAATCCTGGGTACTTTCAGAAGTCGAAATCCATCCTAATTACTAGACACATTTCCAAGGTAAGTAAGCGTCAGACCTGCCAAGCCTACATCCTACCTGATAGACACCTTTCCAAATAAGCGGCAGACCTACCAAGCCTACATCCTACCTGCTAGACACCTTTCCAAATAAGCGGCAGACCTACCAAGCCTACATCCTACATGCTAGACACCTTTCCAAATAAGCGGAAGACCTGCCAAGCCTACATCACATCATCTTATACTCAACCGAAACCATCACGTCGAAACAACCTTTCCGGAAGAAGATGGAGAAATGACATTATGAGATGGGTGACATCCGTGGACGACGCGATCAAGAACTTATCAGATAACTGTGTCGAGATTTATAGATGACGTCCGTAATCGTAAACTGAAGTGGTTCGAACACATGAAAGGAAGTAGTAAATGCCCTTAGGACATGGAAACATGGACGAAGAATATAAAATGGGGGATGTTGTACTAGGTAGAACCACAAAAGAAAAATTTAGTACTGACATGAAAGTTTCAGAACAATGTGGGGCTAATTAGGAGAACTATAACATATAAAGATAAACAGTTAATTTTTTCCTAACAATAGTCAGACAGCATTTGGAATATTGTATACACGCATGGAGGTCATATCGTAAGAAGGACATAGATAAGTTAGAAAGAATACAACGAAGAGCAACTGAAATGATTCAGAATTAAGATACCTTAGCGAGTTATTAAAGCCACTTATTACAATGTGGTTTGACAAAACTAGAGACTAGGAGACTAAGAGGAAACCAAATAGAAGTTTTTAAAATTGTGAATGGTTATGACGATATTGATAGGAATATATTCTTCAAACTCAAAGAAGGCAGTAGAATCACAGAGACACAAAGCAGCATTAGTTAAAGAGAAACCAAAGGCGGTTTGTGGACCTTTGCACCTATAAGAGTGCCTAAAACTAACCATTTGTAACTATAATCAAGAATATCCCGCAAGTGGTTTACTGGGAATCTGTTCTAAAAGTGCGAAATGCTGGTCTAATGTCATATTTTGTGGAGGCTGACATATTCATTAGTGTTTGCAAATTTGACCAATCAGCGGCGAGCAGCCCCTTAACCCCCGATGCAGCTGTGACGTAGGCTGTGCATATCTCGTATTTTTAACTTGTTTGAGATGTGCAGTCACATTTTTATTTGCTTTTATATTGGATTTACTCGCAGCAAAAACTCTTACAATGCTGTCCCGTGCAGCATTCGGATGTAAACATGATTCAGCGAGGTATAGATATTATTTTGTTTATTTTCTCTGGAAAAACAGACAGCAGTGAAGCAATGCATTCACAATTGTGGGCGGGCTGATTGGAAGCCAACGCGATATGCTAGACTTTGTTTGGCCCATTTTGAAGAGTCGTGTTTTGAAGGTGATATATATTTTCATCAACTATTGGGTCAAGATCTTTCAAAACGTTGGCGATGGAGAACGTTAAAGCCACAAGCGGTACCGACAATCTTCCAGCATGAACCTCAGCTGAAGGCTTTGACACAACGCAAACACTTGACCAAGATAACTGTCAAATCGGAATGCAAGGCGGTTAGTAAACAATGAATGAATGAATGGACTATCTTGCCAAATAAGTTGATTTTAGACCCAAATAGCATGCCCAAACTTATTGGCAAGTATGTGACTAAAATCGTCAACTTCTATGATCAGGCGTTTAAAGAGGATTCTGAACATGCAAACAGATTTTCGGTGTTCATTGAGGTATATTTAGTTAACCACTTGCGTGATATTCTTGATTATAGTTGCAAATGGTTAGTTTTCAAGTACGTTTATAGGTGCAAAGGCCCCCAAAATGCCTTTGGTTTCACTTTGTGGAACAGTGTAGGTTGGACATGAGAAAGTACTCATTCTCACAGAGGGTGACAAATGAATGGAACAAACTGTCAAATGATTGTGTTAATGCTAATAATGTGAATATGTTTAAAAATAAAATTGACAGATATCTGATAAGGGTGGGCTATACATAGATGATAAAATTGTTGGACTCTAGTTAAGCCAATGTCTTCCTTGTCCACTTGCCATCTGGAACTTGCTGCGTGGGATGGCAATCTTGTTAAATCTCGAAAGCGTTTACACGGATAATAATGTTCTGCAACACCAAATTCAGAGTCCTGCCAACTGGTGCCAAAGAATGCATAATGTGTCCTCTTAAGTTGTAACATAATTCAACGAGGTTTCACTGCACGGAGAGTAATCAAACATGATGTACACGTCTTCAAATAATAATTATGTATGTCTCTCTGACTTTCTTTCATACACACGCATACACACGCATACACACGCATGCACACGCATGCACACAAATGCACACGCATACACACGCATACACACACATACACACACATGTTCAGATAATAATATGTATGCGTTTATTGTCGGGCCCAAGAGAACCACACGACCCTGTCGACGGGAAGAGCCGTGCCGATATAAGGGGATCGGTGGTTTACAACTATAGAAATAGAGCATCGATATACTGAGGAGGCAAATAGTGGAAATGGTGAGTTGCTTCTAGTTCTAGTTGTTTCCAGCACTCGGCAACGTCATATTAACTGACCTGTCTGTATGCTGTGGTTGTATGGTGTTTCGAGGTATCATTCAACTAGTCAGCCTTTTTTAGAACATTATCGCCAAGCCGACCTCTATACTGACACTGAGGGTAATCACTGCCAGGGTGCATGTCGTCATCACTGCTTCTTCTACGTGCCCATTTAAATGAGATGGGATCGACATTAACGTGATAATCCGGGTCACGAAAGATACACAGTCTCCAATATTGAGAGCCAGGTTTTTACACCAAGTATGCCCAAGCCCTATCCGGGTCTTGAAATCAGAACTATGTCATGTAAAGCGGATGTGATAACCAATACACTACCGCGCCTCTACTACATTGTGTTGTGTGAATTTTGCCAACTGCCTACGCGAATTGTATGAGTATCATGCGAATTTAATTTACGTAAATTCGCTGGTTTGTACTAACCTGTTGGTAAGTCGGCGAGCACCTTTGACTTGTTCCTGAACCACGACACAAGAGCGAACAGTTCGTGTAGTTTCCGTTCGTGTCTTGGACGACTGATTATTTCCAATACGCGTGGGTAATACTGCGCCGAAGCGATCGACATGGTCAGGGTAGCGACTACTCAGCCGACGACGAAGGCTTAGCGACCTCGCTGGCCTGTGCTAGGGCAACATCGAAACAGTCGCAATCGCTTCCAGTACGAACGGGAAATACACAGGCACTACTGCTATGTTATATATCCTTAGAGAATCGTTCTTTAAATCCGTATTCGATGATAAAATTCGTCCGTTTTGTTAGACAATGCCAACATGTTGAATCCATGTGCGCCCAGGCGTTTGACCCATGGTAACTCCTGTAAACCTTTCTTCGTTGACGACAACAGGGTTACTCATACAACACCGGTCATCGTCGGCGGTTTCTAACTAGCATCATTACGAATAATAGAACTAATACCTACCACGTGACCCAGTCATGGCTGTGTACAGCCGCTTAATGGCTCAAGTGGTAACGGATTTATGTCGTTCACCAGCGGATTACGTGCTGTGAAGGCCGACATTGTAGTTAAGTCCGCGGCTAATGGACTGCGACTTAATACAACGCTCCGCTTGAATGCCCCGTCCACTCGTATAGAACTGACTAAAGTTTGCTTCTAGTCTTAGCCTGTAGCAAATATCCGGTCAGTTATTCATTTTTGTTAATGAATCGCCAAGTGACTTGGTTGCACTTTTAATCCGCACAACAAAGCCTTTTTGAGGACCTTTTATGCCTCAACTAGAATTTTGGGCAATAGAAACGTTGAGAAATTAATCGTGTTCTGTGTATTCGCTGGTGGCATTTTTTGGGCTAATGCGAGCTTAGTAGAAAAGACATAGTTAGCAAGTTTATTATTGTCAATATTAAATTAAATTTTAAATAGCCCTGCCTAATGTGTTCCATTTAAACACAAAAACAACCTTATTAAAGACTAACCTAGCAATCAAGCTAAGACTAAATTTTGTGATGGCGCCGTGCAAATTGCAGGTAAAGGCCATCATCATCATGCTGTCAGTCGCTATGCGACAAAGACTGCTTTCATTTCTTGACCGCCGCACTCCATTTAGTTCTCTGCTGTGAGAGTGATGTCCATGAGTCGGTCTTTATGTCTCTCAGCTTGAGGTTTCTCTTGATGGTATCCTTGAACCGGAGACGAGGGCGTCCTCTTTGTCTGTGACCAGAAGACAATTGAGAGTAGAGGATCTGCTTTGGTAGTCTGTCTGATGACATCCTCATGAGGTGTCCAGTCCACAGGAGATTCTTTTTGATCAGAAGATCTTCCATAGAGGGCAGCCCTATCCGACCGAGTATTTCCTTGTTTGTCACTTTGTCCTTCCAGGTTAGCCTCATGATCGAACGCAGATGTCGCATCATGAAGGCATGCAGCTTTTTCACCTGTCGTCTGTACACAGTCCAGGCCTCGGCTCCGTATAGTAAGGTGGATAGCACAATTGCCTGGTAGATCTTGCCTTTGACCCGCGTGGACACATGGTGGTTGTTCCAGAGTCTCTGGCGTAATCGGCCGAAAGATGCGCTAGCCTTGGCCATCCTCCTCTGTATTTCAGCATCAATGCGTCCATCACTTGATATAGTGCTTCCGAGGTAGGTGAATTCCGGAACAGAGTTCAGTTTGTTTCCATCAACCATGATATCCTCCTCTCGGGTTCTTGTAGAGTTGGGTTGGTACAGCACTTCCGTCTTCTTGATGTTAATCTTCAGGCCGAACTTCTTTGATGCATCGGAGAAAGCATCCACTATTCTCTGGATCTCTTCAGCGGAGTGGGCGACCAGTGCACTGTCATCTGCGTATAGCAGCTCTCTCACAAGTATCTGGGTAGTCTTGGTCTTCGCTCTGAAGTGTGCGATGTTGAATAGGTCAGCGCTCTGTCTAGACTGTATATAGACGCCATCTCCCATGCCTCGGAAAGCCTCGACAAGCATTGCTGATAGGAAGATGGAGAAGAGCGTGGGGGCCAGTACACAGCCTTGCTTGACACCATTGGTAACACCGAACGTTTCCGAGACTTCCCCTCCAACACTCACATTCGCCATCATTCCCGTATGTAGAGCCTCGATCATGGTTGTGAATTTCTCTGGGCATCCATATTTCCTCAGTAGCTGCCATAGCCCAGTCCTTCCGACTGTATCAAACGCCTTCGTGAAGTCGACAAATACTATATATAGTGGTCGGTCCTGCTCAATGCACTTTTCTTGTAGTTGTCGAAGACAAAATATCATGTCCGCTGTGGTCCGGTTGGATCTGAAGCCACACTGTGTCTCCGGAACTACTTCTGGTGTTATGTGAATAGATAGTCTGTTGAGCAGGATCCTGGCGAAGATCTTGCCTGCTATGGAAAGAAGAGAGATTCCTCTGTAGTTCCCACAGTCTGTTCGATCTCCTTTCTTGTAGATGGTTACAATGCTGGCAGCCTTCCACGCTTGTGGTACAGAACCCTCCTCCCAGGCTTTGGTGATTAATTGGTGCAGTCTGTTGGACAGATTGTCTCCTCCGTGCTTCCATACTTCAGCAGGAATTCCATCACCCCCAGGTGCTTTGCCATCTTTCAGGCCGGCGATTGCTCTAGCCATCTCATCCATGTTTGGAATCTCATCAAGGCATGTGTTGGTAATGCGCTGCTGGATGTTGACAAGAGCTTCATGTTCTATGTCGCCAGGGACGTTGAGTAGTTTTTGGAAGTGTTCACTCCATCTTGCCACAACTCTCTTACTGTCAGAGAAGGTCTCCATTCCATCTGTTGACTTCAGGTGAACAGGTCCCTTTTTCGCGGGTCCCCACACTTCCTTCAGTCCATTGTAGAAGCCCTTCATGTCATTTCTGTCTGCAGATCTCTGCAGCTCCTCTGCCTTCATTTCCCACCATTCTGACTTCAGGGCACGGGTGCGTTTTTGTAGCAGTCTGCAGGCATCTTTGTACGCTGCAGTGGTGGATCTAGTACTCCTGGTCTGCAACACTCTATGGTGGGATTGGTCTCTTCTGCTTATTAGATTTTGTAGCTCCTGGTCGTTGGGGTCGAACCAGTCCTGGTGTTTTCTGTCTGGCTTGCCGAGAAATGTTTTAGCTGTGTTGTATACTACCTGTTGCAGAGCTGCCCATTCCTCATCTGGTGTTGAGCTTTCCTTCTCCTCCCATTGGGCGAGAGCGCTGTCCATCTCCTGCTCGAAGCTCTCCCTATGACTGATGGTACGTAGTTTTGCTGTGTTTAGCTTGGTCGGTTTTCTTACCCCTTGTCTGTTGTGTTTTTGTCGTACTCTAAATGCCACTTTTGACCTCAGCATATGGTGATCGGTCCAGCAGTTAGCTCCACGCATGGCTCGAGTACTGTGGATGTCCATCTTATCCCGACACCTCGTGATGATGAAGTCGATCATATGCCAGTGTCTGGAACGAGGATGCATCCAGGTGGTCTTGCGTTCATCCTTCTGCTTGAACATGGTGTTCGTCACTATCAGTTCGAACTCAGAGCACAAAGCCAGTAGAAGCTCGCCATTGGAGTTGCGTTTCCCGATCCCATATTTGCCCATGACCATGGTCCATTTGTCATTGTCTCTTCCTATCCTTGCATTGAAGTCTCCTATCAGCAGTAGCTTATCGGTACGAGGGATGCCTCTGAGCGTACTTGACAGCTGGTTGTAGAAAGCCTCCTTGTTATCGTCCGGGTTTGTCATTGTTGGAGCGTAAACACTGATAATTGTAGCATAGTTGTCCTTGCTCAGAGGTAGTCTCATCATCATGATTCTGTCACTTACTGGCCGTGGCATTTCTGTCAGCATTGTCACGATGTCCTTCTTTATAGCAAAGCCCACTCCAGCCTCCCTTCTCTCTCCTTTGGGTCTGCCACTCCAGAAGAAAGAGTATTCCAAGTCATTAAGACTACCAGACTCTGAGAACCTTGTTTCGCACAGGGCGGCAATGTCTATATTGTACTTGGCGAGTTCCATTGCTACTAGTGCAGTACGTCTTTCCGGTCGGTCGGCTACTTCTCGGTCGAGGAGAGTCCTGACGTTCCATTGAGCGATTGATAGTTGTTCTCTTCTTCCTAGCTGATTTTTCACTGTCGACGGAAGATGAGGTCGAGCAGCGCGGTCCTTGGTAACCCGGGCGACGACCGGTCCGGTATGGTAATTCGTGCGGTTGTGCATTTCATGAGAGCTGCTTGCAAAAAGTGTTGAAGTGCTGCTGGCTTTTGCAAGTTACTAGCGGCACTCTCTCGGGGAGCAAATAGAGGTCTCACACCGGCAAGAACACGTCAAAACAGGCGCGAGCTATTTATCCCTGCAGTGGCTGGTCGGGAGATGTTGGGAGTTCCATTCATCAACCACCCTTGATGCTGCCACAATGACATGGTTTTCTGTTAGGGTTTGCTCCCTTAGCCTTCGGTTCTGTCGAGAACCTGTATCACAAGGCAGTGATTTTCAACTCTGCAATGCAGGGGTGTCAAACTCCCTGAGGTATTGTAGTACCAGAGGTACTGTAATACTTGCATACATAAAGGTAAAGGCCACCCGGCATTTAATATGCAAAGGCCACCCGGCATTTAATATGCAAGAGTTGTAGCAACTGGGTGGACTTCGTCAAGTCCGGGTACGAGAAGTCGTGGGCTGAGGTTCAGGCGGATAGTTTTAGTTTTGAGTGTAGGGGATGTACAAAGATGAAGGAACTAGACTGTGTAGTTGGAAGAGCTGAGGCTGCTTGTTGTGGCAATGGTGGGAGAGGAACAGGTGGGTTGTGCCAGTGGTTCCGGCGGGGGGGGGGCAGTAAGTGGGGGAAGACGATGACAGGTATGCCAGGGAGAGCTCACCTCAGCCTGGGAGGAGGCTGAGAGGGGTTAAGGTGACAGGGAGACAGGACGTAAGGAGACGGGAAGGAATGAAACGGGAGAGAAGACAACTGGAGCGAAGGAGATGGGAGTGGCGGAGACAGGAGCGAATGAGACGGGAGGGAAGTAGACGACAGTGAAGGCGATGGAAGTGGGGGAGACGGGACGGAAGGCGAAACGAACGAAGGTATCAGGAGGGAAGGCGACGGGAACGCAAGCTAGCCAGGAGACGGGTGGGAAAGGTGACATGTTGATGGATGAGAGGAAGATTGATAACAGCCTGCCAAGGCTGCAGGACAGAATGTGACGGAAGGGATCTAATGGAAGAGCTATTCTGCAGTGATAGAGGGGGTGAGGAAGAGAGCGATGGTGTTTGTGGGGGATTCGATAGTTAGGAAGACCGACATGAAACAAAATTAGAAATGGAAGCAGATTGCGATGAAGTTGTTTGGTACAAAATAGTAAATTCAACATTAACTACTGGATTAGTTTACCGAAGTCCAAACGTCAACGAAGAAGATAACGCAAAAATACAAAACGCTATAAAGGAAGTTAGTAAAGGGGAATGTATCATAATTTAACAAGATTTAACAAGATTTGCCATCCATGCCAAAGGCCCATATGGCAAGTGGACAAGGAAGCCATTGGCTTATCGAGAGTCCAACAATGTTCATCTATTTATAACCCGCCCTCCTGAGATATGTGTCAACCTTGTTTTTAAACATATTCACGCTGCTAGCAGTTATACAATCTGTAGACAATTTGTTCCATTCATTTATTGTCCTCTGTGAGAACGAGTGCTTCCTGATGTCCAATCTACATTGATCCTTTACTAATTTTACCTCATGTTCTCTAGTTCTGCTATCCTTCTTGAGTGAGAAAAACATATTTCTATCAATATTTTCATACCCATTCAATATCTTCTTCAATCTGATCTCCTCTTAACCTCCTTGTCTCTAGAGTTGTTATACCACATTCTTTCAGGCGTTCTTCATAACTAAGGTCTCTCAGTTTTTGAATCATTTTAGTTGCTCTCCTTTGTATGCGTTCAAGCGTATCTATATCCTTCTTACGATATGGTCTCCATGCTTGTATACAGTATTCTAACTATTGCTTTATAAAGAGGTATAATTAACTTTTTCCCTTGTATGTTATGTTTCTTCTAATCAATCCAAGAATTTGATTACCCTTTGAAACTGCAATACCACACTGCTCTGAAACTTTCATATCAGCGCTTATTGTAACTCCTAAGTCATTTTCTTTTATAGTAGTACGCAGAGCAGTATCTCCCATTTTATAGTTTACATTCAAGTTCCCATGTCCTGTATGTAGGCATTAACATTTCCCAAAATTGAACAGCATTTGCCATTTCTCAGACCATTTCACTAATCTGTCTAGATCGTTTTGTAAATATTGTTTATCACCATCAGTATTAACCTTTCTAAACAGTTTTGTGTCATCCGCAAATTTCAGTACGTTACTTGTTACACTGTCGTCCAAGTCATTGATATAAATTAAGAATAATATAGGTCCTAATACTGATCCTTGAGGTACCCCACTCAAAACCGATTTTCAATTTGAAACTTCTCCATCTACTACAACTCGTTGTCTTCTGTCAGTCAGCCATTGTTCTATCCAGTCAGTTATGCTATCCCCGATACCATGGGCTTTTAATTTAAGTAGTAATCTTTGATGTGGCACTTTGTCAAAAGCTTTCTGAAAATCTAAGTAGATAATATCTACTGGCGATCCCACGTCTTTCCACTTAGCGATTTCTTCCAAAAAACCATGCTTAACATATTTGTTAAGCATGACCTCGCTTTAAGGAATCCATGTTGGATTAAGGAACATAATGGGATATATTAACCATGGGTACATACAATGGTAATCTCCAGAGAGTACAGGGAGTGAGGACCAACAGTTTCTATTTTTAATTCATGATAGCTTCCTTTCTCAGCACGTGCTAGAACCAACCAGGGGATATAATGTATTATATATAGTTTTGTCGTCATAAAAAATAATTAGTGGACAATGTAAAATGCATGAACCATTGGGTAACAGTGATCATAATCAATTACGTTTTGACATAACACAGAATACAGCGTGTTGTAGTAGATGGAGAGGTTTCAAACTGGAAATCAGTTTTGAGTGGGGCACCGCAAAGATCAGCATTAACACCTTCATTACGTTTAATATATATCAATGATTTGGGCGATAATATAACAAGCAACTTACGTAATTTGCGGATGACACAAAAGTGTTTAGAAAGGTTAACACTGATGGTGATAAACAACATTTACAAAATGATCTAGGCAAATTAGTTATTTGGTCTGAAAAATGGCAGATGTTATTCAGCTTTGGGAAATTCCGAGTGTTGTCCCATGCGTAGGAACAACACAGATGTGGTAGAATAATGTATTTACCGATGTCTGCGCCTTGTCACCATGGTGATATTAAAATGGGGCTTCCGTGTTGGCGACATGCTATCTCTTAATGGGAGTCTCCTTAAAATTTACATTTATGTCAATTATTCCATTTTGCACAGTTATGGTCAAATAAATATGTCTGTCTGTCTGTCTGTCTGTTATCAGAGTAGAGCGAGGCTCTCCAGATCCACTCCAGGACCACCCGGAGGTGTTCGGTGTCGCTGCTCGCCCACATGCGGAGGAGCTGGTAAGAAAACAGTGGCTTTGCTGGATGTGACACTGCCTAAGAAGAAGATCCACTGCGAGCACAAACGACAACAACACTAAATGATGTCGGACCCTGGAACAGACCGATACAGGGAGACCTGCGTGTCCGAAACATCAACAGGGATAATGTGCTGGCGCTGGTTGCTGGAAGAGGGTGGAGCGATTTGAGTAATTGAACTCGCGCATGATGGGTGGGCATGCGTGCGTGTGTGCGTGTGTGCGTGTGTGCGTGCGTGCGTGCGTGGTTGCGTGTGTGATTGCCTGTTGTGTTGCGTGTGTGCGTGTTGTAGTGCAATGGACCGTTATAATCCTCAAAGGTTGACATATATCTACGATGTATGTTACTTCTTGGAATGTGCCTTTATGTATTTGTGCTTTAGTGTTCCTGAATGCAATGCTTCTGCTACTTCAAAGTTGGGTTTGGGTGAGGTACGGAAATACAGCTGGAATAAGTATCTCTTTAACAATCGAGTCTCGAAGGAGGCTAATGACGCAGAAAACCGAACGCATGTCCAGCTCATTATCGCAAGTGTGGTCAATGCCGCGTTGAAGTTTGGAGTGGCGCCTTCCTCAAGAAACCAGTTACTTCTCCACTCAGTAAGAGTAGCTGAAGGCCGTCAACCATTCTCAAATCTGCCCTTTGTGTGGAAACGCTTGAAGGGGTTGTGGACATACGTAACGGACGCACGTAAACCTAGTGAACGTAGGTTATACAATCGTAACGGACGCACGTAAACGTAGTGAACGTAGGTCATACAAACGTAACGGACGCACGTAAACGTAGTGAACGTAGGTTATACAAACTTAACGGACTGCACGTAAACATAGTGAACGTAGCTTATACAAACGTATGCCCTGTATAGCTAAATATTGGAATCACTTAATTGTTAGCATTCTGATACACCCTTTTCTCAACACACACTTGCAATGACGAACTCTGTCTTTACTACCCCGCGTATGCTGATGTCACCCAAATAACACACACTATGTTAGAAGGTGGTCAGTCGCCCGCACTGCAGAAATTGAAAGTGTCTATGTGAAGGTCAATATACAAAACACCAATTACTTCATATATAAATTGTTTTATTGTTTATTTAAAATGTTTATTGGCAAATAAACCAAACGTTTTATTATAATGCAATGTTCATTATTAAAGGTATTGCAAATAGCCGCAATGTTGGATTGAACATTTAGAAATGCTAATTCTTCGCAGTACACAACATTGAGTATTAAAATAAAAAATGTCATGTTTGCCTGTCGTATGTCATGTTTGCCTGTCGTATGTCATGTTTGCCTGTCGTATGTCATGTTTGCCTGTCGTATGTCATGTTTGCCTGTCGTATGTCATGTTGCTGCCCTCTACAGCTCCTCGTTGTCGCTTCTAGCTCAGCCTCCTGCGTGAAGACATGACTTGACACTGCAATGGATGTTTCCGGTTGCCCAGATGCAAATGAGTATTTGCTTGTGTTGGGAGAGAGGGTGTGAGTGAGGAAGAGAGAGAGAGAGGGTACGTGAATGGTAGAGAGGGATGGAGAGAGGGAAAGAGAGAAAGATTGTGAGAGGGGAGAAGGAGAGAGGGAGAGGGGTAGAGAGGGGAGAAGGAGAGAGGGAGAGAAGGAGAGAGGGACAGAGGGAGATAGGGACGGGGGGTACAAAGGGACAGAGGTTCTGACGAATGGAGTATGATCGCAATGAGGTTCTGCTGCGGATAAAGGGGATGCAACTTGTCTTGGAGCCATGAAACAAATTCCATCATGAGATTAGGTAGACTTTCACCAGCCCTCGTCATTTATGCTATCCACGCACATTACTCAGATTAATGGAACTGTTCGTACACGGGTAGAGCAAGGACCATCTGAATGCAAGCGTGTGAACCACCGCCTATCTATAGTTATACACGCTGGTCTGTTTTTGCCTTGGATAACCTTTTGTTTTTGCAGCAAAGCAATCAAACACCCGGCAGACTAAACGTCGTCACTTTCCGTTTCGACGCGGCTCCTGGCGGGGAGGCCTGTTTCCCAGTAGCACTGTCTTTCTGCTTGTGTGGTTGACCGGCAAGTCTCGGAAGGGGCTGTTCCACCTTGCTTTGTTCCCGGGATCCTAGGGAGAGGGGCACGTGTGGGAAGAAGTCGTCCATTTGCTTGGCAAGACGTCGTTTCAGCTGGAGCAGATAGGTGTACTCCTCCTGGTCGACGTGCAAGGGCCAGACCACCTGCTCTGGGTTCGACACCTGCAGGAGCTTCACAAAGATACCGGCGCGTGGATTGCGGTTACTGGCGCTCGTTCTCCCGGTCGGCCGGCGGTCAACCATATGGTTGTAGCGAAAGCTGGTTGTGTCTCGAGGTCTCTTTGTAGATGACCTCGCGCTGAAACCGCCTTGTCCGCCGCTAACGTCCGTCGTGTTCCAGTGGTCGGACTGTCTCTTCAGGGCAGCCAGTGGGAAAGACCGCGTGCTAAGCACGGATTTTGCACGCCAGTTTGTTCTTGACAAACCCGATATGACGCTGCCGTCGTCACGGCCAATGTTAGTCTTCGGCGGACGGTTCGTGACTTGGTTGAGTTGAGCGATAATACAGCCAAATAGAGGTAGTTGCCGGGTGAGATGAGGTCGCGACGTTCTCGCCGAGAGTTGTTCCGTGACGATGTGGCGCATGCGTGTCACGGTGTCTGCGGTTCGCTTCACTAACAGCCGGTCGAAGTGAGTCCTGCTCAGCGCCATTACGGTCGTGTTGAGGGAACACACGGCTGTCACGTGGTACGTTGGCAAGCCGGCGATAAACTCCACGTCACCTGAGAACAAGAAACATTTGTTGGAGAAAGGAAACATTTGTTGGAAAAAGGAAAAATTTGTTGGAGAAAGGAAACATTTTTGGGAGAAAGGAAACATTTGTTTAAATAAATATAAATGTTGTCATGCCGTCTATTTAAAATATAACCACAAAACGCTTGAGGAATGATGACGGTGGCAGTAGTGGTGATGATGACGATGACGGTGGCAGTAGTGGTGATGATGACGATGATGGTGGCGGTAGTGGTGATGATGACGATGATGGTGGCGGTAGTGGTGATGTTGACGATGATGGTGGCGGTAGTGGTGGTGATGACGATGACGATGGCGGTAGTGGTGATGTTGACGATGACGGTGGCGGTAGTGGTGATGATGACGATGATGGTGGCGGTAGTGGTGATGATGACGATGACGGTGGCGGTAGTGGTGATGATGACGATGATGGTGGTGGTAGTGTTGATGAAGACGATGATGGTGGCGGTAGTGCTGATGATGACGATGACGGTGGCGATAGTGGTGATGATGACGATGACGGTGGCGGTAGTGGTGATGATGACGATGACGGTGGCGGCAGTGGTGATGATGACGATGATGGTGGCGGTAGTGGTGATGATGACGATGATGGTGGCGGCAGTGATGATGATGACGATGATGGTGGCGGCAGTGGTGATGATGACGATGATGGTGGCGGTAGTGGTGATGATGACGATGATGGTGGCGGCAGTGATGATGATGACGATGATGGTGGCGGTAGTGGTGATGTTGACGATGATGGTGGCGGTAGTGGTGATGAAGACGATGATGGTGGCGGTAGTGATGATGATGACGATGATGGTGGCGGCAGTGGTGATGATGACGATGATGGTGGCGGTAGTGGTGATGATGACGGTGGCGGTAGTGGTGATGTTGACGATGATGGTGGCGGTAGTGCTGATGATGACGATGACGGTGGCGATAGTGGTGATGATGACGATGACGGTGGCGGTAGTGGTGATGATGACGATGACGGTGGCGGCAGTGGTGATGATGACGATGATGGTGGCGGTAGTGGTGATGATGACGATGATGGTGGCGGCAGTGATGATGATGACGATGATGGTGGCGGCAGTGGTGATGATGACGATGACGGTGGCGGTAGTGGTGATGATGACGATGATGGTGGCGGCAGTGGTGATGATGACGATGATGGTGGCGTTAGTGGTGATGTTGACGATGACGGTGACGGTAGTGGTGATGATTACGATGACGGTGGCGGTAGTGGTGATGATGACGATGACGGTGGCGGTAGTGGTGATGATGACGATGACGGTGGCGGTAGTGGTGATGATGACGATGACGGTGGCGGTAGTGGTGATGATGACGATGACGGTGGCGGTAGTGGTGATGATGACGATGATGGTGGCGGTAGTGGTGATGATGACGATGACGGTGGCGGTAGTGGTGTTGATGACGATGATGGTGGCGGTAGTGGTGATGATGACGATGATGGTGGCGGTAGTGGTGGTGATGACGATGATGGTGGCGGTAGTGCTGATGATGACGATGACGGTGGCGGTAGTGGTGATATTGACGATGACGGTGGCGGTAGTGGTGATGATGACGATGACAGTGGCGGTAGTGGTGATGATGACGATGATGGTGGCGGTAGTGGTGATGATGACGATGACGGTGACGGTGACAATGACGACGATGATGACGCGGAGGACCATGATAATAATCATAACACAAATCAATTTACACACAAACGCAGAATAATAGTATGAATGAGCGGTATAGCTTGCACTGAGACCGGGCGTTAACATCGAACTTTTTGAAAGCACTGGCTTCTTTCAGCACAGCAGAAGTGTAGTCATTAAAAACCTATTCTGTTGCGATGCAATCGGCGACAATCTCACCAGACAGTGCTGCCACCTTACGTTGGATAAAGCGTTAATTGGTTATGGACTTCATAATCAACGCTGATTAGTTTCTAGTAGTTTATATGTTTCTTATTCACTTGGCGATTGAATTAATCAACTTAGCCTGATAATTGTTTATTGACGCACCGATAAATAACGAATGACAAAATACATTTAACTAATTCAGAGAGGCTAGCAATAAGATAGCAATAAGATATAATACATACATGTTATTGTCATGAGACAAATTTCACATATCAAATCAGCAGTAAAACAAAAACACGCTGAAATCAACAAAATCACTACAATAGGCCTACTATCATAAAATGTTCACCAAAATAACACTTATGATAATTTAGCTGTTGCATTAATTTTAGGTCCATCGTGTATACAAACAACTGACCATGAAATACTTACCTAATATTTGACCAGCCTCTAAGAAGCACAGGGCAAATTTAGTAGACTCTGCATGACAGGCCTGGCCCTTCCGTTTCGAATATTTTAGCCTTGCAATTTGATCGGATTTCATAGAAATCAATCTAGTCAATTTCTTGAATTCTTCATCCTCGTCACGATTTCTGAAATTAAGAATTTTTTTATGATATCGATTATTGTGTATTGATAGAAAGGTGGTATCTACACATTTTATTGGCGTTGGCCATCAGTTGTGTAGTTAACACGCACGCGCGCACACACACAATATGTGAAAATGTACTGTTATTTTATAATTGTCCACGCACATGCTACGATAAATTGATAATAATAAGAAATAATATCTTAAGAGAAAATTTACACAAATCTGATCAGGACAAACTATATCTAAATGAAACAGTATTTAACTATCAATGAACCAATGTCTTCTTTGTTGATTTGTTGTCTGCAGTTGTCGCTTTGTGTGGCAATCTTATTAAAATCTTGCTAAAATCTGGTTATAGGTCCCTCCTAGATGGTTTAAACCAGGTTGGTTGATGTTCAAATGTGTATTGTATAAATAGTGTAAGAAACATGCTCAGTTAGTTTAATAAAAGTGTGCATACTTTTGTTAAAATCTAAAAAGAAATTACTTCGATCGTTAGGTCGGGTAATTAGTGCGAATAGCCATGTCATAGTATGTAGAATGTAGAAGCTGTCATGTCATGTCATGTTATGTAGAATGTAGAAGCTGTCATGTCATGTCATGTTATGTAGAATGTAGGAGCTGTCATGTCATGTCATATTATGTAGAATGTAGAAGCTGTCATGTCATGTCATAGTATGTAGAATGTAGAAGCTGTCATGTCATGTCATAGTATGTAGAATGTAGAAGCTGTCATGTCATGTCATAATATGTAGAATGTAGAAGCTGTCATGTCATGTCATAGTATGTAGAATGTAGAAGCTGTCATGTCATGTCATAGTATGTAGAATGTAGAAGCTGTCATGTCATGTCAAAGTATGTAGAATGTAGAAGCTGTCATGTCATGTCATAGTATGTAGACTGTAGAAGCTGTCATGTCATGTCATAGTATGTGGAATGTAGAAGCTGTCATGTCATGTCATAGTATGTAGAATGTAGAAGCTATCATGTCATGTCATAATATGTAGGATGTAGAAGCTATCATGTCATGTCATAGTATGTGGAATGTAGAAGCTGTCATGTCATGTCATAGTATGTAGAATGTAGAACCTGTACTCTATCATGTCATGTCATAGTATATAGAATGTAGAAGCTATCATGTCATGTCATAGTATGTAGAATGTAGAAGCTATCATGTCATGTCATAATATGTAGGATGTAGAAGCTATCATGTCATGTCATAGTATGTGGAATGTAGAAGCTGTCATGTCATGTCATAGTATGTAGAATGTAGAACCTGTACTCTATCATGTCATGTCATAGTATATAGAATGTAGAAGCTATCATGTCATGTCATATCATGTAGAATGTAGAAGCTATCATGCCATGTCATAGTATGTAGAATAATGTAGAACCTATCATGTCATGTCATGTCATAGTATGTAGAATGTAGAAGCTGTCATGTCATGTCATAGTATGTAGAATGTAGAAGCTATCATGTCATGTCATAGTGTGTAGAATGTAGAAGCTATCATGCCATGTCATAGTATGTAGAATAATGTAGAACCTATCATGTCATGTCATGTCATAGTATGGAAAATTTAGAAGCTGTCATGTCATGTCATAGTATGTAGAATGTAGAAGCTGTCATGTCATGTCATATTATGTAGAATGTAGAAGCTGTCATGTCATGTCATAGTATGTAGAATGTAGAAGCTGTCATGTCATGTCATAGTATGTAGAATGTAGAAGCTATCATGTCATGTCATAGTATGTCGAATAATGTAGAAGCTATCATGTCTTGTCATAGTATGTAGAATATAGAAGCTATCATGTCATGTCATAGTATGTAGAATGTAGAAGCTATCATGTCATGTCATAGTATGTCGAATAATGTAGAAGCTATCATGTCATGTCATAGTATGTAGAATGTAGAAGCTGTCATGTCATGTCATAGTATGTAGAATGTAGATGCTGTGGTGTCATGTCATAATATGTAGAATGTAGAAGCTGTAATGTCATGTCATAGCATGTAGAAGTTGAGCCACTTTTGCCATTTTGCGCCGAATTTTGACCGGATCTGGTAAAAATAATGTAATGGTTTGTCAGGTGATTCCAACAGACTAAATAAATAATTTGTACAAACTAGTGAGAGATAACACGTCGTACTCGGTGCTACACAGGTGCATGATTTAAAAACGAGACGAAGAAAACAAATGCACTCCAGAAGGATCTTTAAGCCATTACGAAAAATAGGAAATGACGAACTTTTGCCTTTGCACTATTGTGTCCTCGTCGCGTGGACACGCTCGCAGGAGATTCGAGAACTGGCGGCGGTGGGCGGCCGGCTCAACGACTAGCTTTACCTCGCCGCTGCAACAGGCACTCGTGTGAACAAAATAGAAATGCGAATGAGCTCGGTAAACGACACAGCTACAACCACACGCACATATCGATAACTGTTCTTATCCACTCATCCTCTCATCCATTCATCCACTCATCCTCTCATCCACCCAATCACTCATCCACTCATCCATTCGTTCACTCATCCACTCATCCACTCGTCCCGTCATCCACTTATTCACTCATCCTCTCATCCACTCATCCACCCATCACCATAACAACCCACTCACTCACAATATTGGTTTGTGTAATACCACGTGACACAATTAGGACGAAGGCTCAGTTAGAATCAAGTTTAAAGATTTCAATAAAATGTCCGATGAAAGTGTTAGATTTGAGTAAATTACCGCAGTAACGTGTTGTGTATATGTCAAGCAAATACATGTGAAAAGCCGCCCAACCACCAATCAGTGAAAGGCACTCTACCTGTTTCATAGAATATCCATCAAAAATGGAGTTGCAATTTTAAGGAACTCATTGGATTGACTACTCTCGAATCCTCACTTGCCTCTGTATGAAGAAGATCGTGTCGGCAGTCTCGCCCTGTCTTACGACAGTCTCATCGTAAATGTATTCCTCCGCCACGATAGACTCGGCCACGTAGGCCTTCAACTTCGGCGGCCAAGACTGGAGTAGCGGCAGCGTGTTGACGAACTTCAATTTCCGCTGGTACTCCCGACTCACAGAGGCCGCCATCGTACGGTCGTACACGTCACGTGAGCATACGAGCAAGTCGGTGACGTCATTGGCGACGACCGATCCGGTGTAGAAGCCCTTGTCGGATGTAAGAGCAAGGTCGCCGAACGAGTGGCCATGACCTGTGGCAAGTAAATAAACATTGGTGTTATAATACTATTACACATTACATCGGTACGCGCACGCACGCACGCACGCATGCACGCACGCACGCACGCACGCACGCACGCACGTGGCAAGTGGACGAGGAAGCCCTTGGCCTGTCGAGAGTCCACCGATGTTTCGTGGATGTGTGCACGCCCATATCTGATATAATTTTTTATCTCAATTTTATTTTTAGGCATAATACATTATCAGATCCGTCTCACGATTTTAAAAAGGGATTCTGGTGTACACAATCAGCCGGGACTTATGGGGTGATTTATGAAAAATGGCATAGTTAAAAGAAATTCTCTAAAAAGGGGAGTTCGTTTGAACCCTCGAATCCCCGAGGACAGACATGACTAATCCTGCTAACAATAACACAATATGTAGATATTATACTCCATTTCTCCATTTTCCCAATTGAGAATGAGTACGGTCTCATGGCCAATCTTCACTACTCTTTTATTAACTCTACGCTACGCTAACTACCGTCATTAGGCTTGAAGTAAACATGTCTTGACTAGAATATGATTTCCGTCGAACCAGACAACCCGCCCACGTGGCCGACTGACACCTGCTCCAAGGCACGCCCTACGCACCGAGTTGGTTGACGACCGTGCCGAGTCGAGACTTGTCTTGCCAAGCTGCTTCAGGTGGTCCGTCGTCTTCAGACGACTCTCGGCTCAACACAGACACGTCGCCCCGGAAAACTACGAAGAACCTGCAAACGTCGGTCATGTGACAGAAGTTGAAGAACACATTGTTTCGTATTTGTGAACGTTATTTGGGAAAGTGACTCCTGTGCGAAATGCTGTTGCTGCTGCTGCTGCTGTCGTTGCTACTACTGCTGTTGATGTTGCTGCTACTACTGTTGCTGCTGCTGCTGTTGTTGCTATTGCTGCTGCTGCTGCTGCTGCTGCTGCTGCTGCTGCTGCTGCTGCTGCTGCTGCTGCTGCTGCTGCTGTTACTGCTGCTGCTGCTGCTGCTGCTGCTGCTGCTGCTGCTGCTGCTGTTGCTACTGCTGCTGCTGCTGCTGCTGCTGCTGTTGTTGCTGCTGTTGTTACTACTACTGTTCTACTGTTGCTCTTGCTGCTGTTGTTGTTGCTGCTGCTGCTTCAGCTTCTGCTGCTGCTGCTTTTGTTTCTGCTGCTGTTGCTAGTACTGCTGTTGCTGCTGCTGCTTCTACTTCTGCTGCTGCTGTTGTTACTACTGCTATTACTAATGCTATTACTACTGCTATTACTATTATCGCTAATAATAATAAAAATAATAAATTTACAATAGTATCGTCTGAAGGACATGAATATTTTGATAATTAACTTAATTGACCGTGAGAAAAGTAGAAATCGTTCGCGTTTATGCTCATATGCTGGCTCCAACGCCTACGACAAGGCATTTGTCATGAACGCAATTCACCATTGATCAGTGGAAACAATCATGTCGATCGCCTAGATCCGGTTCGGATTAACAATTATCTGCACAGCGGCAGTCGGTATTGAGGTGACGAATAAGGTAACATAATTAGCCATTATCAACATGTAATGAACCCACTGCGCACCCATATTAACATTATTAGCAGTAAAAACACAATGGTCGTCAATCGTTCAAATTAAATTAACAGTGTGCATAGTAGATTTAGTTTGACCGGTGGTACTCCGGATTGTTGCCTTGGTGTACGTGTCAGCGCCTTCTTACACATGTAGTCGCTATTGTTCCAACGGTAAGTTGTTCAATACATGGTTCCGGCGGCTACTGCTGCACTCACGTTGATGCCTTCTGGCCTTGTGCTATGATGCCTTCACCCTGCTTGAAAGTCTTCACGTG